>VMDO01001909.1:20465-186040 GCA_007922755.1 Pedetes capensis | reverse complement strand
AATGTTTCTTATGGGTTTAAAATCAACTTTTCCTGTAAGGATTTGTTAATTCTGTTGTAATTATATATATGTAATACTCTATAAAAAATGAGTATGCCAAAAATTTTATCTCAATGTAGATTTTATATAAAATTCCAAATAGTCTAGATTACTTAAAATGAATTTATAAAATCTAACCTAACGTATAATAACTACTCAATGAGTGCACATGGTGGAAGGTTCTAAATGCCTTGTGTGCAGAATGTTTTCTTCTGCTAAAACAGACTAGGAGCTGGTTTTGAGTTCCGCATGAGGTTCTTTCTTCTGTACCTCTCCCACACTTTGTCTAGACATTGTTCATTAACACTTTCAGAAATGAGTGGGTAAGCATGAATTCCATGAGAGAAAGACCTTTGTGTCTTATTCATCTTTGTATTTCAGTACTTGACAATTGCTTGACAGCTAGTAGTTTCCCAGATATGTTTTTGCTAAATTTGATTGAAGCAGCCAATTGCAAAACTCATGTCAATTTCTTTAATGTACTTATAGCCACCTTATCTTTACCACAAACAGCCTCAAGAGAAAATTTCTCAAAACATATTATTTATAAACTGACCATTTGATACAGACAAGCTTAAAATTAGTGCAGGAACAGTATATAGATAGATGTATATCTTAGTCTATTCTCTGTTGCTATAACAAAGTGCCTGGGACCAGGTAACTTTAAAGAATAGAAATTTGCACTGCTCATAGTTCTGGAGGCTGCAAAGTCTAAAGCATGGTGCCAGCATCTGTGTGAGATCTGACAAGAGCCTTCTTGCTGCACCATGACATGGCAGAGAATATCACATGCCAAGATGGCACCAATGTGTTAGAGTTTGTTTTTATAAGAAAGCCACTTCATTGATAATCTATAAGTATATTAATCCTTTCATCAGGGCCGAGCCTCCATGACCCAATCACATCATAATGATCATATCTCCAGATACTATTAAATATAATTTGGGGGACTAAGTTTCCAAGACATGGATTCTGGGGACAAACATTTAAACCAAAGCACCATATTATTCTTCATGTTCTTATTTAGGAATCATAAGGAAGTGGGAAAATATTTAAACTTTTCTAATATATAAGAATTTTCATAATTAGTTGACAAATATGATGCTGGGTTTGTTATTGATATTTTAATCTGGGTTACTAGGAAGATGGAGGGAGCTTGATTGTTCCTGCTAAAATCTTACTAGACATAAAAAGTCAAAAGGATTGTTTTTGTCTCTCAAAAGATTGTAGATATTTTTATCTAATTTGTGGATGTGCACTTATTTGAATATTTAGTTTCTAAAAGATAATAGTTTCTAAAAGATCATTGTGATTATAGGCTTCAGAATGAATTCAGCTTAATTTAAATGTATTTCTTTTTGGGGATATGTTTATGTAAACATTGCTTTATAAAAAATTGGCAATGGTGTGTTTATAATGAAAATAATTCATTAAATTTATTGAAATCATATCTTCTGTAACAGCAACATCCTTAGGGAGGGGATGGAAGATAGTACTCATTAGATACTTTTCTTCATTTGTGAGCCAGACAGTATATTAGTTTTATCCAATTGCCATCTGCCATCCATTTTGTATACAGTATGCCTAAAAGAGCTCACTCCATATAGGGGTCTAGAAGATAAAGGTAGACCATATTGTATTTATATTTGTAAATACTGTATGCATTAAATTACAAATATTTATGTGCCATTAAGCTCTGGATAAAGGAAATACAGAGTTAAAACAGACATGCCTGTCTTGCTCAAAGCTGGAGGTTGAAGATAATTTGGCTAGAAGTGTGTTCATTTGTGTGTATAGTTGCATTTGTAAAAACTGTGAATGTCACTTAGATGTCATTTTCCATTAGTTTGCCCCCATACCACTTGCAAAGTAATAGTAAAGAATTTCTGTAAAGTTGAATTGATTTAAAGTGCACTGTTGAAATACACATGGTATAGACTCTGAAGCAATATATATCGAGGAAACACATTTAACCAATTTTTTAAACATTTAAAAAACTAAAATTTGTATGTGAAATTATGTAATGACATTGCACTGTAGAGCAATAGATTTTATTGATACTGTGGCACACATCAGTTTTGAAATAATAAAATTATTTTTTGCAGTTGTATATTTTAATCATATCCAGAAATATTAGTTACCAGCATGTACTATGTGCTACAAATTCTTTTCCAGTGAAACACGTATTTTTAAAAAGATGACAGTAAAAAATGAACCCTAGTCTAAAACACTCAAATATATACACATATATGTATATATATTGTCCAACAGAATCTAAGCAGACTCAAAACTTGTATTGAGTTTGAAGCAGTAAATTCTTAATCAGTTTGAGATTTTGAAAATGGAAAGCTCAATGTTAAATGTTAATTGATGCATTAGCACAACTCTCTAGGGAGGCAGGGATAAGGCAAATTTAATAGACCTGCTGGGATTGAGTGTATTATGCAGTGCTGTTATAGTGTGACACAGATCTGTGTGTGCATGTGATTACTCACATGCACACATGCGCATGCATGGGAGAATGCATATATACGGGCAACATGGCACTCAGGAAAACGAGAGGAAATGAGCCAGAAACTTCTCACATTTTACTGGCATTTGTGGAGTGTCACCATATGAGAACCATATGACTGCTGGCAGATTGGCATATCAGCTCAGGCATGTAAAACTTGACCACACTGAGTTCAGGGTTTATCACTTTATAACAGGAATATTGATCCTCTGTTAACGGCACTCTTTTTGTTTAAGAGCATTTCATCCTTTCCCAGTGCCTTAAATCCCAGCCCTTTGTAGCCATCACCAAACAGAAATTATACACAGATATATAATTTTTAAATGGAATTTATACTATATATGTACAAATTAAAATGAACCAAATGACTGCAAAAATCATGTCAGTTTCTTTAATATCCTTATCTACCTATTCCTTAAGGCAATCAGACACACACAAATTCCATCAAAAATGAACTGCTGAAGACAGTGACAATAGCAGCAATGTTTTATGGGATAAAACTGTCTTTTACCCTTTTGTATCAGCAAATGCTGACCAACATACTCTGACAAGAACCAAAGACAAGGTTTCGGATCCCCTTTTAACACAATTACTAAGGAAGGGGTAGGAGCAACCATAGACCTTCTATGTAAATTGAATAGAGAAGTCCTACCTTCAAGCAATCTATACTTTCCACAAAGGGAAACTGTTGGTAAACTCAGTCTTTCCTAGCTTTGGGGAGGGGAAGATGGTCTTAACTGATATCTTCAAGGTAAAAGAATAAAGAGTCTGAAAAGAAATCCTTATACTGTACAAAAGGAAACTCCTTCTGTTGGAATAGTCTTTATTGAGTGGCCTTTTTGAAATAGAATGCTCTGTTTAATTTTCAGAGCCAGGGTAAAAAGAACAGAGAGGATATTAACCCATTTTCATGGAGTCTACTAAAATGATATTTCTAGTTATTCGTACGACCTAAAAATGGTGATGACAAAACTCTGGCCAAGTCCTTGGGAAAAACTATCCAATAGGCAGGTCCCACATGCTCTTAGGTAGCACAGTGGCTAACCTCAGGCTGGCTTATTTCAGCACAGAGGTAGCAGAGAGTTTTGTGTGTAAAGTCTCCTATTAAGTGTAACCACACATTCTGTCTTTGTATCCTTGATTATTGTTATTGTTAGGTGCCCTCCAGTCGGTAACCGACTCATAGCGACCCTCATAGGGTTTTCAATGGCTGAGTGCTTCAGGATTGCCTAGGGAGTGGATTGCCAGGCTCTTCTCCCATTTTTGCGGTGCTGGGAATTGAACTCGGGACATCAGAGACTGCAGCACAGCGCTCTACCCACTGAGCTAAATCCCAGCCCTTGTATCCTTGAACCTCTTTCCAAAGCCCAATTGCCTTTGAAATAGAGCAGTGAACTTAATGCTTTAAGGGCAGTCGTCAAATAATGGGGCATAGGAGTAGGTGGAGAAATAGCAAGACACCTACTCTCTGCTCCCTCAGAGGGGCCCTAGAAGTATTGAGCTCTGATTGCCTTGAGCAGTAACCAGTATTTGCTACCCTTTGTTGGGATGTCCTAGTCCATTTTTCATAACTATAGTGAAATACCTATGGCGGGCTAACTTTATAAAGAAAATAGGTTCATGTGGTTCACAGTTCTGGAGGTGCAAAGGCACAATGATGGCATAAGCTCAGATCTGGTAACAACTTCATAGTCAATGGCATCACAATAGCTGTAGCATCTGAGGGAGGAAGAGATCTTATCTCCAAACAGGAAGCTGCAGGGTGATTCCAGAGTTGAGCTCAGTCATAACAACTTATTCTCATGGAGTTCAGGAGTCCTGTGGCAGCTCTCTAATGACCTATGATCTTCCTATTAGGCCCACACCTCTTAAAGTTTCCACTACCTCCTATCCCACCACACTGACAACCACACTTCCAGTACATTAGCTTTTGGGGGACAAACTCAGACCATACTCAAATCATAGCATGGCTTTTTGCCATTCTTTGTCATCCCACTGTCTTTCTACCACTTCCTGGGATCAAATTCAAATGAACCAGTTGTGCTGAAGGCTTCCTCTCAGGCTCTGCTTTGAAGAGAACCTAAGCTAACACAGGAGGTGTGACTTGTGTGCTCCAACTCCTTTATAGCCTCTTGGGGGAGCATCTGTCACCAAATGTGACTTGCATGGTATAAAACCAACTTGAATTTCATCTCTATGATCCTACTATCCTTAGTCATCTCCCAGCTCTGAACTTCATCCAATTCTTTCATACCTTAGAGAAACTTCACACCTTGCTTTTGCTTAATTCTTTTAGGGATCTCGGATGCTGGATAAAAGGTCCTTTAAGCATGTGCTTAAATAGCATTGATGAGTTATACGATTTATAGCATTTGATATATCACATTGATGTTATGTCAAAGCCTTAACTCAAAGTGGCGAGTCTACTGGTAGGAATTTGGGTTCCCTCCAACTCCTGTCAAAGAGGCTGACACCAATGTTGCTGACAGGGGGAACTTGCTCTGCCAAATCCCTTCTGCAAGAACCAAAGCTCCAAATGTATGAGTCAACTGGAAAGCTGGAGAGCATAATATAGTCCATGATTCAAGCATCACTACAGGAGTTATGCTTATTCAAGGAAAACTTGTTATTGAGTACAGCACCTGACACAGGAAAATACAAAATAACAAAATAGGCTGAAGGATGATTTAATGTACTACAAAAAATTTCTGTGCTTTATAAATATTCTCTTATGGCACTCTTCACAAACGAATATACAGTATAAAACTTCCTATAATTATTTCCCCTATACCCGAATTCTCTTTAAAATGTAGGGACCATTTGTCTGTTTATTTCTATTACCTAATTTCTTACTTGTTGGTAGTCATACCACCCTGATGTTCAGTCTTGTCAGATCTCAGATGCTAAGCAAGGGTGGGCCTGATTAGTACTTGGATGAGAGACTGGGAATACCAGGTGCTATAGGCTTAGGAGAAGGACCTGGCAGCACACTCATGATACAATCAGCCATCAAAAACTCTGTGAATAACAGAGAAACACTGACATAATGCCAGGTGTGGCACAGTTGGGGAGTGTTTTGTTCTGTTCTATATAGGGTCGCTATGAATTGGACCCAATCAAAGGCACCTAACGACAATCTCTTATATCAAAAATTCAAATATTTGTGGAAATAAAAGATCTAACCACTTCCATTAAATATTTATATAGCATCAACTACTTAGAAAATTCCATTTAGGATTGGGTAAGTTACCTTAGAATGAAAATTAAAATAATGTTAGGTGAGATCATCACTGAATATGACTCAGAAAAAATACATGATGTTTTTAAGCTACAATTAAGCAAGGACATGCTGAGCATCACATAACCAGAATCACTGGCTTGGGTGCCAGACAGGCGGGATTTCAACCCTAGTTCTGTCAATTAAGGGATGGGTGAAAGTTTGCCTGATATCTCCAAATACCATTTTTAAAGTTGGACTGTTGTTGCTGTTAGATGCCATTGAGTCCAGTCCAACTCAGCGACCCTATGTACAATAGAAGAAACATTCCAACACTGTGTCATGCTCAACACTATTGTTGGTGCTTCTCTGCTATTTGTAGGGTTTTCAGAATAAGAATGCTTATTTCATAGTTTATTGGGCAAAATGTGAAGGAGATCAAGTATATACCTATCTTTACTATTTTTATTATTTATATTCCCTGTTGCCACATAACTAGAGAGCTCTGACTGACTTAAGCATTATGCATATACATATGCATATATCAAAACATCTCATTTGTTGTTAGGTGCTGTAGAGTCATGTCCAACTCATAGCAATCCTATGTACAAACAGAACAAAACACTCCATTCTATGCCAGGCACATAATCTTTTTTATGTTTAAGCCCATTGTTGCAGCCATTTTGTCAATCCATCTAGTTGAGGGTCTTCTATTTTTTTGTTGACTTGCCACTCTCCCAAACATGATGTCCTTCTTCAGAGATTGGTCCCTCTTGGTTACATGTCCAAAATATGTAAGATGCAGTCTAGCCATCCTTGCTTCCAAGAAGCACTCTGGTTGCACTTCCTCTAGCACAGATCTATTAATTCTTTTGGCAGTCCATGGTATATTCAATATTTGTCTCCAGCACAATAATTCAAAAGCATCAATTCTTTTCTTATCTCCCTTATTCAATGTCCAGCTTTCATAACCATGTGACGTGACTGAAAATACCATGGCGTGAGTCAGGTGCACTTTCGTCTTCAATGTGACATCTTTACTTTTCAACACTTTAAAGAGGTATTTTGCAACAACTTTTCTCAATGCAATGAATCTTTTAATTTCTTGACTGCTGTTTCTGTAGGTATTGACTATAGAACCAAGTAAAGGAAAATCTTGGACAACCTCAGTCTTTTCTCCATTTATCATGAAGTTTCTTACTGGCTCTCTTATAAAGACTTTTATTTTGTTGATGTTGAGGCACAATCCATACTGAAGGCTGTGTTCTTTGATCTTCATCAGTAAATGCTTCAAATTTACTTCACTTTCAGCAAAGCAGAGTTGTGTCATTTGCATAACCCAGATTGCTAATGATTCTTCCTCCAATCCTAATGCTGAGGCATTCTTTTTCATAAAGTCTAGCTTCTTGGATTATTTACTCCACAGAGAAATCAAGGAGGCACAGTGAAAGGACATGCCCCTGAAGCACACCTTCCTCATTCTGTTCAAATGACTGCCTCCTGGTCTACAGGAAGGTACAGCTTCCTCATGAGCACAATTTAGTGCTACTCTTGTATTCTCATTCTTCACAGTGTTATTCACAATTTGTTATGATCACTCAATCAAATGCCTTTGCATAATCAATAAAACATAGATAGACATCTTTCTGGTATTCTCTGCTTTCATCTAATATTTATCTGACATCAGCAATGATGTTTCTGCCTCCATGCCCTCTTCTGAATCTGGATTGATTTTCTGGCAGTTCTCTGTCTATATACTGCTATAGTTGCTTTGGATAATCTTTAGCAAAATTTTGTTTGCATGTAATATTAATGCTATTGTTCAATAATTTCCACACTCATTTGGTTCCCCTTTCTTGGGAATAGGCACAAACATGGATCTCTTCTAGTCAGTTGGCCAGGTAGCTGTTTGCCAAATCTCTTGGCATAAATAAATGAGCACCTCCAGTGCTGCATCTGTTTGCTGAAATATCTCTATTGGTATTCCATCAATTCCTGGAGCCTTACGTTTCACCAATTCCTTCAAGGCAGCTTCTACTTCATCCTTCAGTACCATTGGTTCCTGATCATATGCAACCTCTTGAAATGGTTTGTCATCCACCATTTCTTTTTGGTATTATAACTTCGTGTATTCCTTCTGTATTCTTTTGAGGTTTTCCATGTCATTTAATATTTTCCCTGTAGAATCCTTCACTATTGCCACTAGAGGCTTGAATTTTTTCTTCAATTCTTTAAGCTTGAGAAAAACAGAGCATGTTCTTCCCTTTTGGTTTTCTATCTCCAGCTCTTTGCACATGCCATTGTAATATTTGGTTTGTCTTCCTGAGCTGTCCTTTGAAATCTCCTGTTTAGTTCCTTAACTTCATCCTGTCTTCCTTTTACTTTAGTTGCTGTATGTTCAAAGGCAAGTTTCAGAGTCTCTTTTGACATGTAATTTGGTCTTTTCTTTTTTCCTGTCTTTTTAATAACCTTTTGCTTTCCTCATAAATGATGTCTTTGATGGCATTCTGCAACTCGTCTGGTCTTCTATCATAGTGTCTAATGCATTAAACTTGAAGTGGTCTCTGAACTCAGGTGGGACATACTCCTGGTCATACCTTGGCTCTTATACACTTGTTCTAATATTCTTCATTTTCAGGTTGAACCTGCATATGAGCAGTTGATTCTCTGATCCACAATCAGTACCTGGTCTCATTCTGACTTTTGATATTGAGCTTTTCCATTGTCTTTTTCCACAAATGTTGTTAATTTTGTTCCTATTTGTTCCATCTGGTGAATTCCATGTGTATAGTCACTGTTTGTGTTGGTGAAAAAAATGTATTCACAATGAAAAGGTCATTTGTCTGACAAAATTCTATCATGCAATCTCCAGCATTGTTTCTGTCAGAAAGGCCATATTTTCCAACTACTTAGCTTTCTTCTTTGTTTCCAACTTTTGCATTCCAGTCATCAGTAGTTATCAGTACATCCTGATTGCACATTCAATCAATTTCAGACTCCAGAAGCTGGTAAAAATCTTCCCTAACTTCATTTGTAGCCCTATTGGTGGGTATGTAAATTTGAATAATAGTCATATTAGCAGCCTTCATTGTAGGTTTATAGATATTATTCTGTCATTGACAGCATTGTACTTGAGGCTCAACCTTGAGATGTCTTTTTTGATGATGAATGGAACCCCATTTCTCTTTGTCATTCCCAGCATAGTAGACCATATGTTTATCTGATTCAAAATGGCCCATGCCAGTCTATTTTAGCTCAATGATGCCTAGAATGTTGATATTTATGTGCTCCATTTCCCTTTTGATAATTTCTGATTTTCCTAGATCCATACTGTGTACATTGCATGTTCCAGTTATTAATGGATGTTTACAGTTGTTCCTCCTCATTTTGAATTGTGCCACTTTAGCACATGGATGTCCCTGGGGCTTTACTCCATTTTTGTCATAAAGGTGAACTCTAATTTTAGGGGGCATCTCCTCCCCTAAATGTCTTCCAACCTGGGGGGGGGTTCATTTACTAGCCCTGTATTTGACTATGTTTCCCTACTATTCATAGTGTTTTCACTGGCTAATTATTTCTGGAGTGGGCTTATAGGTCCTACTTCTTAGTCTGTCTTAGTCTGGAAGCTCAGCTGAAACCTGTCCATGGGTGACCCTGCTGGTATCTGTGATACCAGTTGTGTAGCTTTCAGCATCACAGTGACATGCAACCTCCCACAGTATGGAAAACTCACTGACATGTGGAGGAAACCTCTCATGGTATCCCCAAATATGTACATTTTTTATGTTTTTATATATCAATTAAAATAAATTTAAATAAAATGACCTTAATTGCTTAAACCAGTGTTCTTTGAGTTGTAGAACACTAGGTCAAAACAATCATTTCTGATATTATAATTGTTGTCAATGAGAACATAGGATTTGATGGATTGGTATTTTTCCAAGGCACAACTATAGATTTAAAGTGTCCTTTGAACTAGTCTATTTAGAGACCCACACATGATAGGTCAAGTGAATAACAACATTAAGGATTCTCTTTGGGGCCTCACATAACCAATTTCTATCCTTTACCTTATAATAATGAAGTCAACTAGATATCTCTTCCCTTACCATACTACTAGCTGAAATAATGCACTTGGGAACATAAAAAAGGTACACTTGGCTTCATTGCTTGCACTGTCAGTGCCATGGGCATTGCAGTCCATGGTGATGAGCTGATATAGCAATAGTTATATGGTGACCCTTTGTACCTTATGGTGAATTTCACAAGGCTCAGGATCTGCCAATATCAGAGCTAAACTTTCCATTGCTGTTCACCCCAACTAGGAAGAACATAATCCCTTCCTGCTATGAGTTAATTAGAATTAAACTTGTTGTTAGGTAAAACCTACAGCTAGAGCAGTTAAGATATGCTCTAACAATGAAATTATTCTAGAAATCTGGAGTCAAATACTTAGAAAGTGTCTCTACAGCCATGGATCTCAACCTGGCTGTTTGTTAGATTTAGATGGAGGCTTTTAACAATGCCTGATGATGTGGCCCTACTCAGATCCATGAGGTCCAGATGCTTCTTGTCTTCTTAAATCTCCACTTTGTGATTCAATTTGTATTCAGTGCTGAGAACCACGGGACTAGGAGAGAGCTTTACACTACATTTCCTCTGTCATTCCTAGGGACAGGCAGCCATATTTGTGTTGCCTTGGGGAGTTTTATCTCAAAGCTTGAGTTCATGTTACTCAAAGTGCTAAGCTTTGAAATTTCAATTTCTTTGGTAGGTGAGTTGCAACTTTCAGAAGAATCTGAGGCAAGTAGACTTTTAACTGATTTATTTAATTTTGGAAATGCAAACCTATACACATTCTGAGTGCTTAAAGTAGCAAAACATTCAATTGTAAAACTTTCCCTGTGTAACAGGATTTTGACTTGGCTTGCAGAAGTATATGTACCAGAAAAATGCTGGAGGATGCCTGATACTTCGGTTAATTTTTTTAAAAAGATGACATCAAGAATAACTAAACAAATCCAAGATTCCTTTGGATTCTTTTCTGCCCACCCACCTCCTCTTTCTGGCAAGAAGATGTTCTATCTCCAACTCTCTGTAGAAATGAGGACACGTATAAGTTCAGTGTCTCTTTTTCTAAGCTGTACATAATAAATGAACTGCCTTGTCTGTTCATATTTACCGGCTTCTTACTCTGAGTAGGTCCAAGGGCTTTATTTACACCTCCTTGTTTAGGAACTACTCCAGATTAGTAAGTCTCTATCCACCTTCTCCAACCTCCAGCCAGCAAAGCAAACACATCCTGATTCTTCATTAATGATTTGTTCTTAGATGCTGTCGAATCCAACTCATAGTTGCCCCGGCCCGTGGGGCTGTTCAACAGGGACCTAGAGTAGGGGGTGAATGAATGAAAGAGAGACAAGAGACATGAAGGATGAGAGCAAGACAGGCTGTCTGATCAAGCTCCAAAGTCTTTAATTTTTTGTTGTAGCTTAAATACACATGGAGGGGGAGGGGCAGGGCAGAAATGTCACAAGGGCCAGGGGCTTTTCAGAAGTCTTCAGCTCTTCCTGTAACCCTGACAACCGCTTTCAGATGGTAATTTCAATTCAAAGGTCACAATGCACTGTTCCTCAACATCTGCTATTTTTACCACACCCTGCACCTTTTCATCAGGGTATCTTGTAAAAGGTTACTTATAGTCTTGGCTCCCGGCAATAGTGACCCTATGATCAACAGAACAAAATACTCCCCAACACTGTGCCAGGCCCTCTGTACTATGTCAGTGCTTCTCTGCTATTCATAGAGTTTTCAATGGCTGATTGGGGATTGTTTCAAGAGTGGGCTGCCACGTCTTTTTCCCATTTTCACAGTGCTGGGGGTTAAATCCAGAGCCTCAGTGAAGAGCAGCACTGTACCAAATGTACTAATCTATAACAGTCTCTCAAAGCCTTCTGTATTAAAAGGATAGGTTCTGTGAGTAAACCCATTCACAATTCAGAAAAGATCAAGATACCTTCTTTTGGAAGAAAGATGAAGTCATATTGAAACAAAAGTCTGCCTCTAAAAAAGCTGTTTCTAAAAAATCTGTTCAATTATGTATCAAAGAATCAAATTTCACCCATCTGGAGAGATGCATGTAAAAAATGCATTACATAGCAGCAAACAACATCTATAGTCCTTGCAGTAAACAAAGAAGTGCTGGATATATCAACAGGCAGGGGAGAGTCTTTTGATTAAAAGGTACTTCCAGGAAGAGGACAAATCAAGCTCTGTTAACCTTTCTGATTCTTTTCGTAGGATGGGCATGGGGGAAGCTGCACATTCTAAGTAATTCATACAGGGAAAAAAAATCATTTGTACTGGCCGGTGGATGACTGTGAGTGAGAGCAGATTTCCATGCACAAATGATCTATGGGCCAGGGATTACACCCCTTTTTGCTCACACAAGGACTGATTGCATAGCCCACAGCTGGAGGTAATCCAGATTTCTGATTAATTAAATAGGAGCCATCATTCTGTTGCATTACATCAAAGCCCAGGAAGGTGACACAGAGGTGAAATAGCAAGTGTAAATTTTCACTGCTGAGTTTCTTGGATAGTGAAGGGATAAAAATTCTAGTTTTAGGGAGGGTTTGTTTATAAGCAAATAATATAATTGACACAGCTGTGACTGTTTCAACTTCCCATCAGGATCATCATATATTTTTGTGGGGCAGGATGTTTGGTGGAACAAACATAAAAAGATACCAGTGAAGCAATTCTTTCCTTCAAGAAGAATTCACGGAGCGCCCCCTGTGGAAATGGCATTGCAGATAACATCATAATGGACTAAGCCAAGAGCAAGATTAGTTAAAAACAATGTTGTAAGGGTACTGTTTACATGATTTCATTATTTGAGGTACCAGAATGTTTATTATTCCTGCTGTTTAGAGCTTAGGTATTTATTAAAACCAACACTTGAATGAATGTGTTTACACTGACATTCAAACAAATAGAAGACTTTATTAAAAGAATGAAATCACCATTTTAAAGTAAGGACTGCTTCTAACTTATTGTAGTTAGCTATTACATGATATATGTGTATCAAATGTATCAAATAGAAATGTCTAAGTATGATTTGCCTGAAGCTGTAGCACTGTGGCATCCGATTCGTCAGCTCTCAGAAGCTAAGCAGGGTCAGGCCTGGTTAGTACTTGGGTGGGAGATGGCCTGGGTCTACCAGATACTGTAGGCTTGGGAGAGGACCTGGCAACCCACTCCCAAAAATCAATCTGCCATTGAAAACCCTATGAGTACCAGAGAAGCACTGACAATAGTGTTTCACCTATTGTTAAGTAGGGTTGCTATGAGTTGGACTTGGACTTGACAGCACCTAACAACAACAACAACAAAATATGATTTTCATATTGCCCATCTTCCCCCAAAGCGATTAATCAAACCCTTTACAAGGAATGGCTAAGAGTCAACTTTCAGCTGTTGAAATTTCTCTAAGAAATTCTCTACTGCTCACAGCCCTCACCATGTGTACTCTGTACCATTTGTGATGGAATAGTTACTTCCTTATAGCAAGATCCATATTATTAATTATAGAAAATTATGAATCTCTACCTGCATTTGTTCAAATTTCTGACTTTACAGAGTCTTCATGAGCTATAGGAACATCACATTTTTGTGGTGATTGCAGTTTGCTTCTTTTCCTTTAGTAGACTCTGCAAAGATGGTCTCTGCAATGGACTGCCCATCTAAAGATCCCTTGCTTGCTCAACACTGTAGCTCTTTGCTTTCTTTCCCATCCTGAAGGCTGTGGTCACCAGTATACTTTAGTAGCAATTATAAATTTTTCTTCTTCCTGGTTTTACTGGGGAAAAGAAATTTCAAAAACCAGATTAAATCACCCATGATAAACCAGAGTAGTTAATAGTATCAATTTAAATGCTATAAGCCTGAGTTCATTTCCAAACCCACTATTCATAAACTATGTGGTCTTGGGCAAGTCACCTCACCTACCTCTTTTAACCTCAGTTTTTTCATGTGTAAAATAGGGGTGATAGCAACTAGCCATTCAGGATCTCCTTCATATATCAAAATCTGTGACTGTGTCCCTTATACAAAATGGTGCAATATTTCATATAACCTATGCCTATCCTCTTTGGGAGAAGGACCTGGCAACCCCCTCCCAAAACTCAATCTGCCATTGAAAACCCTATGAACAGCAGAGAAGCACTGACAGTAGTGTTTCCCCTGTTGTACAGAGGGTCACTATGAGTCGGATACCGACTCGACGGCACCTAACAACAACAACAACAACATGCCTATCCTCCTGTATATATTAAGTTGTATTTAGATAGCTTATAGTACCTCAAACAATGCTTAGACATCACTTCATTTGTATGGATTCACTGTAGAACTTGAAATATGGAAAATCCAAGGTTTGCTTTTTGGAACTTTCTGTGGTTTTTTTTCCTGAATATTTTACGTCAGCAGTTGGTTGAATCCAGGGATGTGGAAGCCATGGACATAGAGGGCTGACTATAATTACCTGGGAAGAGATATCCCAGGCCAATTTGTACCTGACCATAAATCATGCATTTTTTTTATACTTGGGGCATAACATGAGGGGATTTTAGGGCCTATTCATTCTTTTAGGAGGATATACTTGATGTGTGCAGATTACTTATTACTATAAATTGACCTGTGAATTCTAGATCTGAGTTAGAGCTCCACTAGAAAATGGAAATTGGTAACTAACATGGACTGTCTAGGTATGTGAGGGAAGAGATATAAAAACAGAGACATGTTGAAAATCAGCAGCTTTCACGAGCTTTTCCTTTAGAGATAGTGGTTTTCTGGTAATTCAGAATATATCTCAGTGCAGAAAAACAAAGTCCTATTCCATAGGTTAGAAACTCCAGAGTTCTGAGGTGACATTAATGGTGGTTGCTTTATCATTTCTTCCACTGGTCATTAGCAAAGCTCAGGTAAAGCTGAATAAAACTTGTATTTAATGTGAAGCTATTTATGTCATGGAGTTGTTTCAAGGAGCAAATGGTGTTAATATACAAAAAACCCTTAGAAGGGTGTGCAGCAGGAATGTGCTATGCAAATGTCATATTAACACTTATACGTGATTTCATAAAATAGTATTGTATAGATTGCTCTAAATACTAGATTTGAGTGTTGAAGATGCAAGCGGTCTCTTCACACAACTACTGTAATTTAAGGAGAAAAGCATGCAGAACAACCACAGTAACATGAGTAAATGCTGTAGGTACGAGTTTCCATGCTCTTTCTTTAAACTCTGGGTTTGGATTTCCCTAGGAACTAACCCTGAGACAAAGAAGCAAATGTAAGTGGCTTATTTTGAAGGTGAAATTGCAGTAGGGGTTTGGGGGAGTAAAAGAGGAAAGGAAAAAACATTCAAAATGGGTGAGTTACCCAGAAAATTTCCACTCTAAATAATTGGAACTGGGAGCCAGTTTTGAACATGAGCCTCAGAGCTTTTATAGCCACAGAACAAAGAAGTTGGTGTATTTTATATACCACCTCCTATCAGTCTGAGGATGGTTAGGAGCTGAGAAAGAGGAGTTAATTTCTGGTCCTTTTAGCCTTCTCTGGCAGGACAGCTTGAGCTCAGAGAATGCCCCTAGGCAAAGAGTTTCATATGCTGAGAGTTGGCAATTGGCCAGTCCACCTCCTATGGTGAGGCTGGAAGGGATGTGGACAGGCCATGGGCGGGGCCACTGTACTGCAGAGCTGCTTGGCATTGTATTCTTTTTTGTTGATGTATTTTTGAGGTACTTGGGGGTTGAACCCAGGGCCTCGCATATGCCAGGTGCTCTACCACTGCACTACACTCCTAGCCCCTTTTTGTTTTTTATCTTGAGAAAAGATCTAAGTTACACAGGCTGCCTCTGGCTTTGAACTTGTGATCCTCCTGCCTCAGCCTTCCCATGTTGCTGGGATTACAGGCATGTGTTGTGGTGTGTGGCTGTATTCCTGAAAATGAGAAGAAGAGAATCCCCAGGATAAAAAAAGTAGATAGAAGTCAAGAGAGTACATGTTAAAGGTCTCATAATCATTTCTACCCCAAATGCCCATTTTAAATTTTTATAATTGTCTTGATTTCTTAAAAGCCTTTGATCAAATGCTAAGTGTTGTAAAGGATGAGTTGCTGGTGCTTTGTTTTGTTTTGTATTGTTTTGTTTTTTTCTTAGTATTTGGGGATTGAACCCAGGGCCTCACACATGCTTTCCAAGTGCTCTGAGCTGCGCTCCCAGCTCCTTTTTAAAATAAATTTTTTAGAGCCAGAGTCTCGTTAAGTTACACAGGTTGCCTCTGGTCTCACATTCACAATCCTCTGCCTCCTGAGTTGCTGGTGATCAAGTTGCTGACTAACATAGACAAAACAAGCCATTCCCTCATAAAATGTAACATTTGTTGGCAAGACAGGTTTTGGGGGACAAAAATTATCAAAATTAGTCTATGTTTTAAAACTGTAAAGAGCATGGTGACATAAAATGCTGTAAAAGCAAGAAACTTTGCGGTCTAACCCTGCTTGACTGTGAGTGTGTGGAGATGGTAAAGAAGGTCCTTGGAAAACATCTCTGCCATGAGAGCTGAGATCTGAAGGATGAACAAGATTGAATTTTCTGTCAGGTGGGAACACTCCATTTAAAGAACAAGCATAAGTTTTGTTCCTAGACTGGGGAAAGAGCCTGGGAAGGGCCTGGGAGCAAATGAAAGGCCAGAGTGGCTGGAGGCAGAGGGCAGGTACCAGACAACCACAGGGGGAGGCAGGGGCAAAGTCAGGCTGAGGCTTGTGGATTTATGTCTTTCTCCAAAGACCAATGAGAAACCATCAATAATTTTTAAATAAAGGAGTAGTATGATTGATATTTCATTTTAAATCCATGAAAGCAGGGAGACTCCTTTGGAAAGGTGGTTGGAATGACCCACCTGAGACACATGATATCTTAGACCAGCCTGGTGGATGAAAATGGAGTACTATGGACGTGTTCAGAAGATAGGAGATAAGTCTCATAGAAATGAAGACACCATTCTAAGTGCTGTGATGTATACAGGAAAAGGACTTGAGTGGCTTCATTATTTATCATATAAACTGTCCCATTTTTTATTTTTCAAATTAAACGAAAACTAAATGAACACTCAATATGCTGTATTGCCAGAAGTTTATTATCATGCTCTTGGGATTTATGGGAATCAGTGAGAACCCTTGGCCTGACATAGGCTAAATTGAGGTGCAGTAGTCAGCTGTATTTCAGGGGGAAGTCTGATGTTGCCATGGCTACCTTGTTGTTGTTGTTAGGTGCCATCGAGTCAGTATCCTACTCATAGCGACCCTCATAGGGTTTTCAATGGCTGACTGTTCCGGGATTGCCTTGGGAGTGGATTGCCAGGTTCTTCTCCCATTTTTGTGGTGCTGGGAATTGAACTCAGGACCTCAGAGACTGCAGTGCAGCGCCCTACCAACTGAGCTAAATCCCAGCCCATGGCTACTTTAGCCTCATCATATCCTAAGGAGTCCTTTGATCAACCTACTGCTATTAGCCTTGCTCCAGGGAGCCCTACTTAAGGGACGCCCTGGGAACTAAACCTGGTCCCTTAACCCCTATCACTTACAGTGCCAGGAGCCTTCAAACGTCTATATTCATGTTATTCTTCGAAGTCCTGCCAATTTAAACCTGCTTGTCTTGTGTGGATTGAGGTATTTGTCATTTGAGGAACATACAACCATTAACTCTCTTGGTAATCAGAGAGTTTATTCAGTAACTTCCTTCTACAAAAAGCTTGATTTCCTTTCGGGAAGCCTCCAGACATTAAAAATAGGTGAACACATCAAAGGGCTCTTTACTGTCCTTGAAGTAAAAGAAAGGAAGAATACTCTTACACTTCTTAAAGAACTATAGCAACTTCTATTTTTCTGCCCAAAACTTCCCCCAACAACTGAAAGGGACTTTTCCTTGTACCTTCCTAAAGAAGCAATGCAAAACAAACTCTGTTTAATTCTTCAGTCACTGAGAATAGAATGGCTTGTGTATAAATTCAGACTGCATACACTTGTGATTGTGGAGTTATTAGGTTTACATAAGCTGCTATGGAGTTCAGGGGAAGTAGCAGTGCATCGCCCTTGGGAAAGATCAGAGGAACAACACCATCTTGAGGAGAAATGGGATTTGAGTTTGATCTTGAAGGCTGAATACCAGCTTGCTCCATGCAGAAGGAGAAGCAAAACAGGCAGGCAGAGTTGATAAAGTGTTCAAGAAAGAGTAATAGGCTGAGGCAAGAACATAAGATGACATATCTCTGGGGTGCAGAAGGTGAGAAGATGATTCTGCAAAGGTAGGTAGCAACCATACTGTGGGGGGCTTAGAATGTCATATTTAAGAGTACAGGATTTTTCTGTTAGGCAAGGAGAGAATATGGTAATTTTTCTATATTTATTCTTTTAATCAGATTTGCATTTCAGAAAGTTGGCTCTAGGAAACATTTGCAGGATAAATTGGAAGAGAGTTAACACCTAAGAAAATGAAGTGAAGTTTACTACAGTTTTCCTAACAAGACATTTATTTACCATCTCCTGTGTACCAGACACTATGCTAGGTGCTTATCATCTGCAGTGAGTTGAGAGGATATCCATTGATTCCTCTACTTACTGGCTGGATGGCTTTGGGCAAATTACTCAACTTTCCTGTGCCACAGCATCGTCCTCTATAAAATGATATGTACATATGTGAGGGCTGTTATGAAGGTGAAATGTGAGTACATCAGAAATACTGGCTATGTGATATGATACTTAACTTTATATTTTATGCAAATAACATCCCCTTGAGGTAAGAATAAGTATTCTTACTCTGTGGCTGAGGAAACTGAGTCTCAGAAAGTTATATAGTTCACTTAAGTCATGGAGTAGGTAAGGAAGGGATAGAGCTGGTATTTGAACCCTACCCTCTTTGATTCTAAAGTTCATGATGTGCTCCTCTTAGTCTATCTTTATGAGGGTTCCATATAAGCCAACTGCCTTGGAGTAGGTAGAGGCTGGGAATCTGACATTTTTGGGATAGACTCTATAGGAAGTTAGATGGCTTCTGAAGGCACTCAAATAATGGAAGGGAGGAAACATAACTGTTCATGAAATCTTTGTGGCAGCCTAACACATTCTCCTTTAACTACAGACTGGTGTAGTTCTGCATATAGACTATTCCAGGCAGGTGGCAGGGAACACATCATCTACCTATGATGCAATTTGTTGGTCTTGGATTTGTGCAGTAATCAGACATGCTTACAGGGTACAGTAAGTACTCTTAGGAAAGAACCATATGTCAACTGCCACACTCACCCTAACAGAGATTGTGCCAAATACATCCATGAACCCAGTGTTAGAGGGCCTGAGTAAAGTTTATTTCCAGATGATTTTAAGAATCATGCTAAAAACCCCAAAGCCATGTACAAAGCTTTCCCCCTTGACTTCAGTAAAATGAAACATTTGAGAGTTTCAGACCTGGGAAGGGTCATGGGGTAGACATTTTTGGAAAATATGGTTTTTCATTGCCCCTTAAAAATAACATAATGTAATTAATACCACGGGCTGGGATTTAGCTCAGTTGGTAGAGCGCTGCGCTGCAGTCTCTGAGGTCCCGAGTTCAATTCCCAGCACCACAAAAATAGGAGAAGGACCTGGCAATCCACTCCCAAGGCAATCCTGAAACAATCTGCCATTGAAAACCCTATGAGGGTCGTTATGAGTCAGATACCGACTCGACGGCACCTAACAACAACAACAACAACAACAACAACAACAAATTAATACCACAATCATAAGGTGTCCAAGACCAACATATAGGATATTCAGAGATGAAGTCATTGGATGTTTGCACACTGGTAACTACCACTAGAGGTTGATCATTAGCACAGTCCACCAGCAATACAGATTTTAATTTGGTTCTAAGTTTTGCACATTCAAAAGCTTAAAGTTACCAATTTTTCATGTTAAAAGAAATAGATTCTTGCCAACCAAATACATAAAGGAATGGATTACATACTAGAGTTTATAGTTTATAATGAGTTACCATGATAATGATACCCCAATCTTAGATGCCCTGAGGAATTAGGTACATTCCAGAGACTGAATTATTAATCTTAACATTGCTTCCTAGAACTAGAGGGGAGGGCACAGATTGTCAAAAGGTGTACATTTTCTAGACAAATTATTCTGAAGATATTTATGCTTTTGTCCCAGTCTATGCTGAAATTATGTAGCTTTTGCAATATAGAGGGTGGGTTAGAGTTGGGAAACCAGGAGACAAGTCAAAAAGTATTAAGGTAAAGCAAATGAGAAATAGCTTGAAATAAGACTTTATTCAGAAAGAAGGGAAGGTTTGAGTAATATTTAAGAGGTAGACTCAATAGAATATACAGATGGATGGTATGTGTGAGGTGAGGGAAATAAGAAATTGAGGTTTATTTGTAGATTTTTAGTTTTGGACATGTCAGGTTAGGGATAATCATGAAACATCCACATGAAGGAATAAGCTGCTGTCTCCTTAGAAGACATTTTGTCTGGAAAAGTAATTTGTAAATCAGCACTATCCCCATCTTTCTGTACAAACATGAGATTTCTCAGAGAGCGTGTGTGGAATGAGAGGAACAGAAAGTAACCTGTAGATGCTTGTGGCAGACCAACAGTTAAAGGGCACATAGGAGAAGACAAGCTCACAGTGGAGACTGTAAAAAGAATGGTTAAAGAGGGAGAGAAATCAAGAAGCAATAATGCTATATAAGACAAATTGGGAAGGTGTTTCAATAAAGTCAAATGCTACAAAGAGGACAAATAAGAAATATAAAAACATGTGCTGTATGTAAAATCTATCAGTAGTTTCTCATTGAGTAGTGAGGACAGAAGTCAGGTAATAATATATAGAAAGGTAAGTCAGGTAAAAAAGTCAGGGTGTTGATTTTATGCTACTCTTTCATGAAGCATGGTTATAAAAATAGATTACATGAGTGGAATCCAACCTTTTGGCTTCCTGGCCTGCATTGAGTAAAGAGGGATTGTCTTGGGCCACACATACATTATGTAATATAGTTCATGTATATGCATAATAAGACTTCCTTATACATATATTTTTATTATAAAGTTTAGAGAAATGAGAATAATGTAAATGGAAAATTTGACTTTATTTTTGTAAAATTAATCTATCAAATCTGGTTCCATAGAAGTGGTTAGAATTCTTAGTGAGTTCTCAACAAAATTTTGCAATGGCCAATTCACAGCATCTAGGATTGAGTGGAATTAGATTTCAAAAATATTATCAACAGTTGTTCCATTTTTACTTTCCAATTTGCCAAAAACTCATCTAATCTCTGATACACCCTTAAGTTGTTTCAAACAGCTTTGAAATCACTTTGAATTCAACTTGGTTATACTCAACTGACCAAATGGTGGGCGATGGTACTAACCTGACTCATGTTACTGACTGTGATGTATTTACCCTTATTGGAAGGTTAGAATTTGATACTGAGATCCATCCCAGTATGTTTAAAGAAGCATTCATTGCACATCACTCTGTAAACATGAGAAATATCACTTTGGGACTTCAAAACTGAAACTTCACACAAGGTCATGACGAAAATAAATACTGAAAACCCAAGATGTTAAAAGATTTTGTGGGGCGCATCACATGGGCTTTGGATTGAACATGCCTTTTGGGTTGCACAATAGGCTCTATAAAATGACAGAGCATGAGAGCAGTTATTTGTTGACTAGGAAAATGCTAGTAAAAGAATAGAGGTTGAGTATATGGAATGGCAAGTAAATAATTGTTCGAGGGACAGTCCTGAAGTTACTGTTCCTTGGAATGGGGGCATTTTCTAAATGGCCATTGCCTTACATTTGTTATTAAATACATGATTTTCTATTTGAGAATGACATTAATAGGCTCATCAAATACTGCAAAACTTCAATTTGGTTTTTGATTACAAATAAGTAAAGGCCTAGCTCCCCAGTAATGCATCTTATTGATTATGCTCTAGGGAGGTAGTAATGTTGACAAAAAGAACATAAAGAAAATTTGTGTTCCAACTTACTGGCCTACTAGGTATCAGGTTGGCAGTCATACTTTCTCATGGAGACAGTACTCACAGAATGGGAACTATAAGTGTTTACTGACCACTAATCTCCAACAGACTGTTCATTCATTTGCAAACATTTTGGATGCTGAATTCTATGCTATGCAGAGTGCTGGGGAATAATGGTGAGCAAAACACTCAGGGCCTCTGCTCCATAGGAGCAGGACCTGATGCTGGAGATGAACATTAAGCAAGTAAATTTTTATAGAACATTTCCCATGAGAAAATCATCTCAACTTATGTAGTACTAAAGAATAGTTAAAAGTTAATTAGCCAGAATGGATGTGGAAAACACATTTCTTCTAGAGATACTAGTATATACCAAGGCCCTGGAGTAAGAGGCATCAGTTAACATATTATCTTTTTATCTCCCCTTTACTCCCCTTTCCTATTTGTTTTATTTTGTGGATAGGAATGCAGAGGTGGATATTTTTAAAAGTAAGGTGATGAATTCTGCCAGATATTTCAAAGAATAGTGGGTATGATGGATGGGATGAAAAGTAGGAATGTGAAAATATAAAATGCTTGGGTATTATGTGATTTTTCAAAACCATACATATGATTCAAGTTATATGCCATAGTTCTCCTTTTCTCAATCTAAAAGGAAAACATTTCTAACAAGTTCCTAAGTGCAGCTGCTGCAGGTGGTGGAGGTCTGTCTGGAGGCACCTGGAGAAATATTACTTGTGGGGAAAGTGAGGCAGATGCACAGCCACCAAAGGGACTATTAAAAGTGCTCCCTCTCTCTTTGCTGGGGCTGGGGGTGGTAGAGCACTCTCTGAGGACTAGGCTTTGATCCCTAGCACTGCAAAAATGGGAGGACATGGCAATCTACTCCCGAAGCAATCCTGAAGCAATCAGCCATTGAAAACCCTATGAGGAAAAACACAAAGGGGCAGGATGGATCTGAAGGCCCCACAGAGCAAAGCCCCCCCAAAAATAACTCCAAGGACTCTCACTTCTTAGAGATCTCTGATTTGGAATTCAGAGCCATGGTTATAAACATGCTAAGAGAAATTAAAATGAATACTATAAGCACCCTGGAAATCTTTGAAAAGAAGGTATCTCACTTGGAATCCATTCTATCATCCCAGTTAGAAATGATAAGGAAAAACCAAGCAACTCTCCTTGAAACTTAATCCAAGGTAACTGAATTGAACTCGGCTAAAGAATCCTTTTCATCGAGACTGGATTAATGTGAACTGAGGATTTCTGATTCTGAAGATGCCATAAGTGAACTTAAATACAAACTGTCAGAAATGGAATCAATGGTAAAGGTATTAAGAAAAGATTTCCAGGAGAACTCAGATAGAATGAAAATACAAAACTTAAGAATTCAAGGCCTCCCTGAAGAAGAGGAAAGATCCACTGGAGGCCTCCAAAATCTAGTAAAGGATATCCTCAAGGAAAACTTCCCAAAGATAGTACAGGAAATGGATATATACACCACTGAGACTTTCAGGACTCCTTTGAAGGCTGACTTAAATAGGTCATCCTCAAGACACGTCATCACTCATATGCTGTTGTTAGAGACCAGGGAAGCTATCCTGCAAGCAGCAAGACAGAAACCTCTTATTACTTATAAAGCAAAACCTATTAAAATTACTGCAGACTTCTCCATATCAACATTGAAAACTAGAAAGGAATGGACACAGGTGATTCAAATCCTAAACAAACAAACAAACAAACAATCTCCAGCCAAGACTAATATATCCAACAAAATTATCTTTGAAAATAGATGAGGAGTATAAGACATTTAATGGCATTGATGCTTTTAAACAATATGCAACCACCAAACCAGCACTGGAGAGGATTGTAAACTAACTACCACATCCAAGGGAGTGAAGACAACCCTATAAAGGAAAACAAAGAACTGGTTAGCTAAAATGAGTGCAACCCAAGAAAGGACCAAAGCAAGTATGATTCATAAATCAGTAACAGGTAATTATTGGGTATATAACCCTCCACCAGATGGATTAACACAGTGTCTGCAACCATGGGCTTAAACATAAATAAGATTGTTTGCCTGGCACAGAATCGGCAAGTGTTTCGATCTGCTGTACATAGTGTCACTATGAGTCGGACTCGACTCGACGGCACCTAGCAACAACAACAACAACAATAAATGCTACTCAATAATCACTATTAACATAAATGGTCTTAACTCACCAATTAAGAGACAGAGGTTGGCTAATTGGATGAAAAAACACAAACCATCAATATGTGGTATTTAAGAAACTCATCTAACTCACAAGGACTGGAATAAACTGAGAGTTAAGGGCTGAAAAAAATGTATACCTAGCAGGGAGGCAACAAAAAAAAGCAGGTGTTGCAATTCTAATTTCAGATAGATTAAATTTCATTCCAAAACTAATTAGAAGATACAAAGGAGGATATTACATTTTAGTACAAGGAACAATTGATCAAAAATCAATAATGCTCCTTAATATTTATGCCTCAAACATAGAGGCACCTAGCTTTGTAAGACAAACCTTATGGAATATAAACAACTTTATTGGACCAGAATCAATAATTATGGGAGACTTCAATACCCCACTTTTATCAAGAGAAAGGTCATCAAAACAAAAAATCAACAGAGAAATGTCAAATCTAGTCTCCACTTTAAACCAGTTGGAAGTCACAGATATATACAGAATATTTCATCCACATGATGAGGAATACACATTCTTCTCAGCTCAACATGGTACATTTTCTAAGATAGATCATATGCTAGTCCATAAGAACTCCCTCAACAAATACAAAAAAGTAGAAATTATACCCTGTTCCTTATCAGATCATAATGGGATAAAATTGGAGCTCAAGAGCAAGAATAATTCCAGAAACTTTACAAACTCATGGAGACTGAATAATACACTGCTGAATGACCCATGGATTCTTGATGAAATCAAATTGGAATTTAAAAAATTCCTACAATCAAATGATGATGAAAACACATCATACCAAAACATATGGGATACAGCAAAGGCAGTTTTAAGAGGGAAGTTTATAGCATTAAGTGCCTTCATCAATGAAATAAAGAAGAGCCAAATAAATGACCTAATGATGCATCTTAAGACACTAGAAAACCAACAAAAAATCAAACGTAAAAGGAACACCCAAAAGGAAATTACAAAAATAAAGGGAGAAAAGTCTCAATTAGAATCCAAAGAGATAATTAAAAAATTAATAAGAATAAGAGCTGATTCTTTGAAAGGATTAATAAAATAGACACCCGTCTAGCTAACATCATCAAAAAGAAAAAGGAAAAATCCAACATAGTATGGATTATGAAAGACAATGGATCCATAACCCCCGACTCCAACGAAATACAGAAAGTTGTCAGGGATTACTATGAGAGACTGTATTCCCAAAAATATGAAAATGCAGAAGAAATGGACAAATTTATTAACACGTATGACCAAGCAAAGCTAACCCCAGAAGATATAACTCACTTAAAGCCCATTACATATACAGAAATAGAAAAGGTAATTAAAAGTCTCCCAACAAAGAAGAGCCCAGGTCCTGATGGATTCACGGCAGAATTTTACCAAACTTTTAAAGAAGATATAATACCTGTCTTCCTCAAATTATCCCAAAAAATACAAAAGGAGGGAGCACTCCCAAATTCATTCTATGAAGCTACCATCACCCTGATATCTAAACCAGGAAAAGATTCATCTAAGATAGGGAATTACAGACCCATCTCCCTTATGAATCTAGACTCAAAAATATTTAATAAAATTCTGGCAAACAGAATCCAGCAGCGTATAAAAAAGATTATCCACCATGACCAAGTGGCATTTATAACACAGATGCAAGGCTGGTTATCATATGGAAATCAATTAATGTAATCCAGCATATCAAGAAACTGGTAAACAAACAAACAAAAAAAACCCCACATGATCATCTCAATTGATGCTGAAAAGGCCTTCGACAAAGTGCAAAACCTTTACATGATAAAAATGCCGGACAAGATAGGTATAACAGGCAAACACCTTAATTTCATAAAAGCCACTTATGACAAACCAACAGCCAACATTATATTAAATGGAGAAAAACTGAAACCATTTCCTCTTAGATCTGGAACAAGACAAGGATGTCCTCTCTCTCCTATTCTATTTAACATAGTAATTGAATTCCTGGCCAGGGCAATCAGACAAGAGAAAGAAATCAACCATTGGCAAGGAAGAGGTCAAATTATCCTTATTTGCAGATGATATCATCTTATACCTGAAAGACCCCAAAACCTCAACCAGAAAACTGCTAGAAATAATTAACCCCTTCAGGAAAGTCGCAGGCTACAAAATTATTCCACAAAAATCAATAGCTTTTCTTTACACCAATTACAAACAGGAAGAAAAGAAAATTTCAGGAAAACTATCATTCATGATAGCCCACCAAAAAATTAAATACCTTGGAATCAATCTAACCAAAGACCCTTCAGATCTCTACAAGCAAAATTTCAAAACATTAAAGAAAGAAATAGCAGAGGACACTGAAAAATGGAAAGACCTCCCCTGCTCCTGGATAGGGAGAATTAATATAATAAAAATGGCTATTCTACCAAAAGCAATCTGTAGATTTAATGCAATACCCATTAAAATTCCACTGACCGACTATACAGAAATAGAAAAAATGATCGAAAAATTCATATGCAACCACAAAAGACCATGTATAGCCCAAACACTTTTGAGCTGCAAATCTGATGCAGGTGGAATAACAATCCTTGACTTCAAGCTATACTACAGGGCAGTGGTTGCAAAAACAGCTTGATACTGGCACAAAAATAGGCCCGAAGACATCTGGAACAGAATAGAAGACTCAGAAATACCTCAACACACCTATAGCCACCTGACTTTCAACAAAGGAGCAAAGCAAGTAAACTGGAAAAAGGACAGCCTTTTCAACAAATGGTGCTGGGAAACATGGTCATCCACATGCAGAAAAATGAAAGCTGGCCCGCATCTCTCAATATACATGAGAGTTAACTCAAAATGGATAAAAGATCTCAACATAAAACCAGAAACTTTAAAACGTATAGAAGGCAAGATAGGAAATACACTCCATCCTAAAGGCATAGGAAAGTATTTCCTTAATAGGACTCCAATTGGTCAAGAAATTGCAACAAGAATAGATAAATGGGATTACATGAAATTAAAAAGCTTCTGCACTGCAAAAGAAACAATTAGCAGAGTCAAGGAAACCCCCACGGAATGGGAAAAAATCTTCACATTTTGTACATCAGATAAAGGTCTAATTACTAGAATTTATAAAGAACTCAAGAAAAAAACTCCCCAAAAACAAATAACCCAATACACAAATGGGCAAAGGAACTGAGTAGACAGTTCTCAAATGAAGAGGTCCATAAAGTCATGAAACACATGAAGAAATGCTCAGTATCCCTAGCCATTAGGAAAATGCAAATTAAAACAACTCTAAGATTTCACCTTACACCAGTAAGAATGGCCAAGATCAATAAAACAAATAACAACAAATGTTGGCGAGGTTGTGGCAAAAAAGGAACACTCTTATGTTGTTGGCAGAGCTGTAAATTCGTCCAACCACTGTGGAAATCAATATGGAGATATCTTAAAAATCTGAAAATAGATCTACCATATGACCCAGTTATAACACTACTGGAAATTTACCCAAAGGAAGATGGGTCATCATACCACAGAGACCCCTGCATCTCCATGTTTAATGCTGTACTTTTCCCAATACCAAGGATATGGAATCAACCAAAGTGCCCTTCAAAAGAAGAATGGATAAAAAAAACTATGGCACATATACACAATGGAATACTACTCAGCAATCAAGAAAAATGAAATAAGGTCATTCATAGCACAATGGATGGAATTACAGAAAATTATTTTAAGTGAATGAACAGAAGCTCAGAAAGAGAAATGCCACATGTTCTCATTCATATGTGGGAGCTGAATCAAAATTATAAGAAGGAAAAATCCTATTCAAAGGTCGGATCAAAATAAAACAAAATAAAAAAAAAGCTAAGAATAGTGTCAATATAAATGGTCTAGAAAATGCATGCAATTGTTCTGACAAGATAAAAACAAAGTTCATTACAGGAAAAGTTTCTATCTTAAACAGAACTGGAACCCAAGGACATATAGAAAAATATTACCAAGTAAATGATAGAGAAGACTTAGATGGGGAGGGTGAGGGGGGCGAAGCATACAAGAGGGTAAGGGGTGACCTATATGAATAATGTACATCAAAATGCATATATGGAAATGTCACAATGAAAAGCATGTCAGAATGAATCACATTAAGGTATACATTAAAAATTTTCCATTAAAAAAACAAAAACAAAAACAAAAAACCTATGAGGGTCTCTATGAGTTGGACCCAACTTCATGGTGCCTAACAACAAACTCTCGCTTTGCTAGATAGTGGCAAAGATTGCAAAGCCGATTTTAGCCTTGAGCTTGATGAGCTACAAGACAAAACAAATATGATGAAATTTCCAAAGCTGAGGGAAGACAGAAGATGGTAAACTGAAATTTTAAAATGATGCCTTGTTGATTTTCTTGTATAGCAAAGTTCTCAAACCTACAGTTGAAAAGGAAAGAAAATAAGAGAGGAGTAATACTATCTTTGGAAATCACTTCATGACCTCTTCAATTCTGATACCTTGTCATATGGATATTTTTTCCACCCTAATTTTTTCTTTGAGTCTCTCTCCTTCCATCCCCTTTCTTGCTTCTTCTTATTTTATTATATATATTTAAACTAAAGGAGGGTAAACATGTTGGGATCTCATCCCCAATATATCTAAGTTCACAATGTAACATTAAAATTAGACTTTTACAGACTTACCTGTAAAATTGGTCAAGAGAAACAAGCAATAACATATTAAAATATATAATACCATTAACTTTCAGTGTAGGAGTCTTATGTTACTGAGTGACCTTTTTAGGAACAAAATACAAAATACTCAAAATGGGTGCTGAAGTTTTTAAAGGTGGTCCTTCTTGAATCCAAATTTATATTTCTTTCCCAGTTCTCTTTTTTGTACCCAAACTTGAGAACAAAAATTTCATAGGAAGGGAATAAGGAGGTAAACTATATAAGAAAATGTGAATAATAATGTTAATTTCATAAAATGAAAGCATCAAGGTTATAATTAGACTGTCCTATTTAACTAAGAATAATGATGCTTCTGTGAAGAAGTGTGACCTTCTGTTTTGTTGTTCTGCATCTTTTCATCCTACCACAAAAAGATGTTACAGTGTCTCATTTGACATTTTCTTCATATATTCTAACCACTCACTTTGAAAAAAAAAGTATTGTGAAAATGTTTGTCACTTTATTGGAAGGAAAGTGTTTTGTGCACACCAAAAAGTTTCATAATGAGAAAGACCTGAAATGAAAAACTGCCTGAGCAGTTTAGAATGTAAGAGCACTTGCTGGGAAAATTATGGGCAACCTTGAGCTGAGTAGGAGCCCAAATAATGAAAGATGGTAAATGATGCTTATTTACAAAGTCACAGTAACTGCATGGCAGCAGTCCTAACCTTTTGGGCATCAGGTACTAGTTTGCTGGAAGGCACTTTTTTTTCCCCACAGACTAGGGAGACGGGATGGTTTGGGGATGATTCAAAGGCACTGTATTTATTGTGTAAGTTCAGATGAGGTTTCACTCACTGGAACATCATTCACACCAGTCGGTACTGGTCCTCAGCCTGGGAGTTGGGCACCCCAGCTCTATAGTATGCATTTTCACACTCAAAAGTTGCTAAACTACACAGGTATCTAGGAGTAAGTTTTAAAACTAAAATATAAGTCAAATGTATTTCTCTTGGGTCTGTTTATGTTTATTGATCTGGTTGAGATCTTTTCTCTCAAGAAATTTAAGATGCTTGATTACTTGGTTCATATTACTTGTAAAAAGTTAAACAAATATGATCTTATTAATTACATTTTAGCTGTTTTTTCCTCTTTATTGGTAAATGTTGGTGGGGTACAGAGTAATACGGCATTTGCTTTTACCATTATACAACTATTATATAATTTTTGGTTATACTTTCATCAACTTACAAAGTTTTTGGAACCTTTTGACTAATATGTAGTAAAATTCATATGTATGTATATGGGTTATATTCCCCTATTTTTCCCATGTGCTCATGAAGTTTCATTGTTTACATAGAGATTATCCTCTCCCCTTTTATTCTTTTACATTGTTTCTCCTCCCCTTCCCACCTTGCTGTTTTAAATGATTAAATCCTAAACTTGCTTTATTTTTAAGAAAAGACAAAAGTCCCACAAACCTGAATCTAACTACTAGTCTTCTTGTGTGACTGATCTTGAATTTCTTGATTTACATTTTGTTATTCAAGTGAATAAATTAACAACCATTAAAAGATAATGATTATCACTTGTTCAGTGTGACACTCAATAGTCTAGCCAAAGATGTGTTGTAACAACAAACTAGCCCTCCATCAATAGCACTGCCATAGGGATGATACTAGGAAGGCCCAAAAAAGTATAGACATTTTAAGAGATGTTATCTGGGTATTACTTTTCAAAGTTGAATTGAATTATAGTAGCAATGGGTAGTATGACATGCACTCAAAAGATGGTGTTCATCAAATGAATGCTAACACCACCACGTGGCAGGCATGACAGTCAAAGAAAATGGCAGAAGCATGGCTGTTAAAGACGTGCAAGACCATTTTGAAGTGGTATTTGAAATAAGAGAATGTTGTGGAGGTACAACCTCAATGGAGGCATGATGAAAGTGCAACAGAACCTCCAACATGTATTAACAGCTGCACGCATTTGTGATAAGTTTGAGATGCCTGGTACTGTGTGTGATGTACATAAGGGAAGATCTGGGAGAGCCCACACAGCAATAAGTCCTGCTTCTGCTGTGGTAACCACTTTGAGCATCTCTTGTAATTGCAATGTGATTGTATTCAATGTGATTATATTCATCTTTTGTTATTAGTATATACTGAGTATTACAATGTTAGTAGTTTTTTCCTTTCTTAAAATGAGTGTAGTTTTTTTTTTTTTTGGCACCCTCATGGAAGCAATGCACATGGTTAGAAGGGCCAGCAGAGGTCACTCCAAGAAGCAGAGCTAGAGGTGAAAGACCATGACTCACCTGGGCAGAGCCAGGCACTCTGTCATTTTAATAGCAAGCTAATTCCAAAAAGCTTCAGCACTTATGGCCTTGAAGCTTAATTACTCTCATTTATCTTCCTAATAAATGATGCCAGAGCTTACAAATGCCAGTGATTTGCACTAGGTAAGTCAATAAATGAACGTGGGGCATAGCTATGTTGGAACATCCTATCTGGGCTTGCCTTGGATTGGTCTGAGGCCAAAATCGTAACTGAAAGACCCAACTCAGAAATCCCAGTAACTGTCAGGTGATGCCCACCATTTCAACTGACTTATCAATAGAATGACTGAGACAACATTTTTTTTTGCGTATGTGACTTCTGTCCTTAAAGAAACATATAACAGAAATGAATAAAATATGAAATAATTCCAATAATGAGATATAGGAAGGGCATATTGGGTTTTAGTCATTTTCACTGACATTTAATAGGAAAAAATACAAAATACAAAAGATTGCAAAGAACTAGCAGTTAATTTGTTATTAGATGCCTTTGAGTCAGGTCCAACTCAACTCATAGTAACTCTCATAGGAGTTTCAATGGCTGGCTGTTTCAGGATTGCTTCAGGAATGGATTGCCATATCCTTCTCCCATTTTTGTGGTGCTGGGGATTGAACCCAGGTCCTCAGAGTGTGAAGCAGTACTCTACGGACTGAGCTAATCCCAGCACACTAGCAGTTAATTGAGATGCTAAACTTTAGTGAATTCTCAACTCTGTTATATAAAATGGTGTAGTATTTGCATAGGTCCTCTCTACAAACTCTGATGCACTTTAAATCATCTCTAGTTTGCATATAATACCTAATACAATGTAAACATGTAAATGGTTGTATTGTTTAAGGAATAATGACAAAGGCAAATATGTATTTGTTTAGTACAATTTTTTCATGAATATTTTTGATCTACAGTTGATTGAAACCACCACAGTCCTAGGTTGGCTGTGTAAGTAATTATTTGGTTCTCATTGGTCTCTTGGCAAAACAGAATCAGAGTAGTTGTCTCCTGATAGAGAAACACATACTCAAAATTGAGTGAATATAATTAAAACACACCATACATTCTTTTCCTTTATGATGGGATTCATTTGAAGTAAAATTCCTTAAAAGTTCTGTTTGTAGAGTAAAACAATTTGATGCAGTACTCCAAGCAGAGTGTCACTTGTGAAGTTGCATTTTGATTTACCTCAAATATCAGTAATAAAACACATTTTGATCATACTAGAAAGACAATTACTTCTGATCTTGCAGTAGAATGTAATATTATGCAATTGCCATTGTGTAAAAAGGCTGTCAGAGTATGCAACTAAAAACATAGGGAAAATATGATAGAGGTATACTACATAGTTAACATATATAATATCAATGTATAATATGGATAAATTATAAATGTGATAAATGTAATATAAATATTATATGGTTTATATATAAAAATAAGGGACTGGGATTTAGCTCAGCTGGTAGAGCGCTACGCTGCAGTCTCTGAGGTCCTGAGTTCAATTACCAGCACCACAAAAATTGAGAAGGACCTGGCAATCCATTCCCAAGGCAATCCCAAAACAGTCAGCCATTGAAAACCCTATGAGGGTGACTATGAGTCGGATACCGACTCGACGACACTTAACAACAACAACAACATACAAAAATATATAAATATTAAAACATTAAAATATAATAAGTAAATCTCTAGTTACTTTTCTAGATGTTATGAATCTTATACTACCTGGCAACTTTTAAGAATGTTATTGCTTATACATTACTTCAGATTTGTTTTTCTTTTTCTATTTTAAATTATTAGATATTTAATTTATTACTTGATGTGAATTTCACATAAATTGAGCATTGTAACCATTTTAAGATGTACAAAGCAGTGCTATTTTAATATTTGCAATGCTGTGCAGTCATCACTACTAATTCTGGAATCTTTCTATCATTCTGCAAAGAAAACCCCTACCTCCAAGACTATCTCCCTTGGTCCCCTAGCAACCACTAATTTAGTTTCTGTCACCATGTATTTGCCTGTTCTGGATATTTCATACAAAAAGAATCATATGTAGTTTTGGGGTCCTTTTTTCCCACTTAGCACAGTGTTTTCAAAGTTCATCTGTCCTGTGGCAGGTAATGGTCAATTGTATAGATGAACATTATTTTGCTTATTCCATCAGTTGAAGGACCTTTGTGTTATTTCCATATTTTGACTATTGTGACTGATGATTCTATAAAAAAGGGTCTAGAGGTTTTTGTAAGAACATATATTTTTAATTGTCTTGGGTATATACATAGGAATTGAATTGCTCACAAGGTAACAATGCTTAATGTTTAGAAAAACTGATAAACTGTTTTCCATGGTGGCTGCAGTATTTTACAGTTTTGCCAGCAATGTCTGAGTGTTTCAATTTCTTTATATCCATGCCAATAGTTGTTATTTTCTATTTTTTATAGTATAGCCAATCTAGTGGGTGTGAAGTGGTATCTTATTGTGTTTTTTATTTGAATTTCCTTAATGAGTAATGATATCTAACACCTCTTTTGCTTATTAGCCTTTTTATGTTTTCTTTAGTGAAACTAGTTCTGTTCAATTTCTCTGATCATTTTTAATAGTGTTTCTGTTTTTATTGCATATTGTGTAGTTGTAATATTTCTTTATATATTTTGGATATTGGGATCTTATCACATATATGCCTACAGCCATACCACTGTGGTGTCCAATCCTGTCAGATCTTGGAAGCTAAGCAGGGTTGGACCTGGTTAGTACTTGGATGGAAGACTATGTGGGAGCACTAGGTGCTGTAGGCTTGGGAGGAAGACCCAGCAACCTATTCCTCCCCTAAAAAAAAATCATAAATTGAAAACCCTATGAATAGCAGAGAAGCACTGACAATAGTGTTTCACCTGTTGTACACAGGATTGCTATGAGTCAGACACCAACTTGACAGCACCTAACAACAACAATATCATCACATACATAGTTTGCAAATATTTCCTTTTACTCAGTTCATTGTCTTTTCATCTTAATAGTATTCTTGAGGCTGGGGTTTAGCGCAGTTGATAGAATGCTGCTCTGTGTTCCCTGAGGCCCTGGGTTCCATCTCTAGCACCACAAAGATGGGAGAAGTACTTGGCTACCTACTCCCAAAACAGTCCTCAAGCAGCCATTGAAAACCTTATGAATAGCAGAGAAGCACTGACATGGTGCTGGGCATGGCACAGTGTTGGGGAGTGTTTCATCTGTTGTATATAGGGTCGCTATGAGTTGAACATTGACTTGATAGCACCTAACAACAACAACGTTCATTGTTATATTTGTCTGTAATTTGTTTTTCTAATGATGTCTTTGGGGCTGGGTTTAGCCTAGTTGATACAGTGCTGCTCTGCATTCTCTGAAGCCCTGGGTTGGATCCCCAGAACTGAAAAAATTGGGAGAGGGACCTGGCAGCCCACTCCTGAAATAATCCAGAAACAATCAGCCATGAATTCACAGCCAAAAATTCACCCTATGAATACCACAGAAGCAGTGACAGTAGTGCCAGGTATGGCACAGTGTCACAGAGTGTTTGTTTCTTTTGTATGTAGGGTCATTATGAGTTGGACCCTATTTGAGGGCACCAAACAACAATAGTGGTGTCTTTGTCTACCTTTAATATTAAGATAATAGTGACTTCATAGAATGAATTAGGAAGTGTTCTCTTGTCTTTAATTTTTGGATGATTTTGAGAATTATTATAAATTATTTATACATTTGGTAAAACTTACTAGTGAAACCTAATGGTCCTAGGCTTTTCTTTCTTGAAGTTTTTCTTTTTTTTTAAATCACTGATACAATTTATTAGCTTTGTTGTTATTGTTGTATTTGTTGTTAGGTGCCGTCGAGTCAGTATCTGACTCATAGCGACCCTCATAGGGTTTTCAATGGCTGACTGTTTCGGGATTGCCTTGGGAGTGGCCTTCTCCCATTTTTGCGGTGCTGGGAATTGAACTTGGAACCTCAGAGACTGCAGCGCAGCGCTCTACCAACTGAGTCAAATCCCAGCCCAGCTTTGTTGTATGTCTACTTTATTTCCTATTTCTTCTTGAGTCAGTTTTAGTAGTTTTTGTCTTGCTAAGAATTTTTTCCATTTCACCTAGGTTAAGTTTTTGGTTTAAAATTGTTTGTAGAATTTTATGGTAATCTTTTAAAGAGATGTCCTGCTTTTACTCCTGATTTTAGTAATTTGAGTTTTCTCTCCTGTATTCTCAGCCTAATTGTAGAGTTCTTAAATTTTATTTATTTATTTTTCTGTAGTTGGAGATTAAATGCAGGGCCTCCTGCATACTATGCAAGTGCACTACCACTGAACCAAAATCCTAGCCCTCTCCCCTCCTTTTTTTTGTGACAAAGTTTTGCTATGTTGTGCAGCCTGCCTCTGGCTTGAATTCATGATACTCTTATTTCAGTGTCTTAGATTGCTAGGGTTACAGGCAGGCATACAGCACTCAGCTAATATTTCTCAATTTAATTGATGCTTTTAAAGCATCACTTTTTTGTTTTCAACATTTTTTTATTGTTTGCTGTTCTCTATTTTATTTATTTTTGCTTTAATTTTTATATTTTTATTTTTTCTTTAGGTTTAGTTTGCCATTTAAATGTTTTCTCAGAGAAAGAGGTTAATTATTTATTTTATATCTTGGTTTTTTTCTTCTTTTTAAATTTTGGTATTGGTAGCAACAAATTTCCCTATGAGTACTGCTTTAACTACATTCCGTAGGTTTTGGTGTCTTGTATTTCATTTTTTTCCATCTCAAAGTATTTTCTAAGTTTTTAGTTTTGTTCTCTGTTGATTTCTAATTTCATTATAATGTGAACAGAGAACATACCTGGCATAATTTCAATATTTTTAAGTTTATGAAGACTTGCTTTTGTAGCCTAATGTGCAATTAATTTTGGAGAATGTTTCATGTGCATTGGAGAGAATGTGGTACTGTTGGAGAGAATGTTATATAGATGCCTTTTAGATTGATATGATTTATAGTACTGTTCAAGTCAATTTCCTTGGCTATTTTCTGTTTAGTTCTCTGCATTATTGAAAGTGAGGTATTAAAATCTGAAATATTATTGTTGAACATTCTATTCCTCCCTTCAATTGTATGAACTTTTGCTATATGTATTTTGGATCTCTGTTGGGTACATATATGATTACAGTTTATATATATTTTTATTGGATTGACACTTTTATCATCATCAAATGTCTTCCTTTGTCTCTCCTGATAATTATTGTCTCAAAGTCTTTTGTCTAATATTTTTATCTCCTGATAATTATTGTCTCAAAGTCTTTTGTCCAATATTTTTATAGACACTCTAGCCATTTTTAAAATTATTGCTTGCATTGAAATCAATTTTACCTTTTTACTTTCAATATATTTATATCTAAATTTGAATCTAAATTGTGGCTCTTATATCTGATCTATAGGTTGACTATCTTAGAAATAGACCATCTTTAAAACTCCATTCTACCATTCTCTGCCTTTCAGTTGAAGAGCATAATCAATTTATATGTAATATAATTACCCATAAGGAGGGCCTTAAGTCTGCCATTTCACTATTTGTTTCACACATGTTTTATATCTCTTATGTACAATTCTTCCATAACTGCCTTCTGTGTTAAATATTTTCTTTGCATGTCTCATGGTTTTTTGGTAAAATCCAGACATTTTGGATATAATAATATGGTAGTTCTAAAAGTCAGACTCTCTTCCCTAAAGCTTATTGTTGCTCTTTTTGTATATCTATCATTCTTTAGTGATTTTTTTAAAACTAATTTTGCAAAGTTTTATTCTTTGTTATGTGTGGCCATTGAATTCACTGTTCAATTTGTTTGGTGGTCAGCTAATGATCAGACAGATATTTTCTTAAATCCTCAGAAGCAGAAAATTTATCTTTTCAGAAGCTTTTATATGTTTGTTGGAATATGCCTTTGATTCTTCCCAGGAAGTTTACAACTCTGCCTTAACCTCACTTCCTTCCTGAATAGAGACTCAGGTTAGTTACAGGTGAGAGCTTAGGGCTTTCTTAGGTCTTTCCTGAGAATGTACATAGCTGTGGACATGGTATGTCCTTCTGGATTTCCAAAATCTCAGGGCCTTTCAATCTTGTTCAAAAGCATTTTACTCTCTAGCTTTTACTTCCAAGGTTTTTGATTAGTCTATTTTTTGTTCCAACAGTTATCTGTTGTCTCTGACAGCAACAGCAGAACCATTTGCCTGTCAATGTTTTCAACAATGCACCCCCCTCAAGCTCCTACTCCTACACAGCCACCACTCTTTGCAGGCTTAGAACTAGGTGTATTCTCCCCTGTGCGAGATATGCAGAAGCTTCTTGACCCACATAACAGCTCTTTGCTAATGAGATTCCTTCTGCTCTTTCCAGTACTAGTGCTAGGAGTATAGGCTATTAACTTCAAATGTACCACCTAGCTGGGAAGATGGGGATGAGACTAGGCTAAGTTGAAGTGCCACAAAGCTCATTGCTCTCACCAAGAATCAACTATTTGCTTGAGTTAGCATCCATGATCGTTATAAGCTTTTGGTTAGTTTCCAAAGTTCCAAACAAGGTGATTCTACCAAGTTTTTTTTTTTCATTATATCTGTTGCTTTTATAAATGGGTAGAGTTTGGGAGTGACCTATTCCATCATACTGATATCATTCCAAAAGTATCTCTGTTGTACCTAATTTTGTATTTTTAATTTAATATATCTTTTCCTTAAGGGGATCCCCCAGATTATGTAAGCATAAAGCTACATCAAACGTGGAATGTGTCCTTACACAGGACAGTGGCCAATTGTGAATGCAGTCCTTCAGGGGATGGATGCCATATCGTAGAAGGGAAAAATTGAGAGGATTAAAGAAGTGATTTAAAACCTCTTTATGGAAGAACTGGTCTTTCACCGGTGGAAATGGATAGTAGTGTGGAGAAGCTAAGAAGGTATTACAGGCCACAAAAAATAAAATTTAGATGGTGGAAAGCTGACATCATATTTGGGGAGAAGCAACTGTTCTACTTTGAATTAGGTGAAGAATATTTGAGGAGTACCTGGGAATAATGGGAGAAGGGCCTGGCAATCCACTCCCAAGCCAATCCCGATACAGTAGCCACTGAAAAACCCTATGAGGGTCGCTATGAATCAGATACCCACTTGAGGGCACCTAACAACAACAACAACAACAACTTGGGAATATAAGACTGAAAAGATAGGATAAGGCCTCCAATGCCCATTTTAGAGGGTGTTATAACAAGTTTCACTATTGAAAAATAACATTGATTTTTTTTCACCCTGCATTTTATTTTGTCCTCAGGTTAAAACCTCACAGACTGTTCTGTAAATGGCAATGTGATGTATTCTGGCATTAACTCTGTTGACATCTCCAAGGCATGTCTTACTCAGTATTCTATATATGTAAGTAGTATAGCGTGAGTGAGTTATGAGACTTTACTGAACCTAAACACAATTTTAAAACCCTGTACATCTGGGGGAGATCACATTCAGAGGCTCATCTGTCAATTCTGTGGATAAATTTTGAAGACTGAGCATTTTGATCCTGGGGTCAAAATAGACCCTAACTAGGAAAGAAGAGAGGGAGAGAGAGTGAGAGAGAGTGAGAGAGAGAGAGAGAGAGAGAGAGAGAGAGAGAGAGAGAGAGAGCGTGAGAGCATGTGACAGAATGAGAGGGTGCAATAGAGATAATTACTCAGCGCTGAAAGGAAACACAAAATTCTAAGGTCTAATTTTTGGAACCGGTGAGGCTTCATAATAGCTATTCACTTCTAATCATCCTCAAATAATAAATGAATAGAATAGTCAATGCTATTAGAATAATTTACTATTCATCAAGAATAATAAATGAGGGGAATAGGTTGTTATTCAAAATTGTCTAGAAATAGCAAAGAAAGAGGAGGAGAAAAGGAGAACTGCTACTGTTCTTCAGCCTGGCACCAATATGTGCAATGGTGGCAGGATTACTGGGGCAGAGGGAGTGGTACAGGAGATAGGGGCCAAATGTACCTGTGGCCAGCACCTCTGACATGACTGTACACCAAAGTCAGCTGGAATAATGAGGAGTCTTCCTGGTTATTCCAGCTCCAAAAAGCAGAAGACTCTCTTGCTTTATTAAAGCTTTGCCCCCAATGGGTTGCCTCTTCCTCTCATTAATCTTTAGTGTATGAATGCTGTTGGCAAGAAGTGCACCCGATTACCCACCAGTAACACACAGAGGTAGATGCTGTTGACAGCTTCTGGACACATGGAGCTGCCTATACATCGGCAGTAATGGAATCAGCATCAGCCTCTGTCTCACTGGTTTACCACATGATGTAGATGTGATGCAGGTGTGATTTGGTTATTGTCTTCATAACCCCCTCTCAAGGAAAGTAAGAGGTGGGGATGAGCCCTGAGGCACAACACTGGGTATGGGAAGAAAGGGTAGGAAATTTTGACCAGCCTCCTGTCAATTCATTTATAGGTTCTGAACCACTATTAGCATCACCATTTAGCTATGGTGGTGTCACTGAGCACTGAATTGAACCCCCAGCAATAAGTTATAGTAAATGCTTGACTTGATGCCCATAGTAAAGATCCTGAGAATTCACATAGCCCAGGGTAGAATGTGTCAAGACAACCCAGAACCTGTATCCATCTCCCTCTTGCACTTTGACTTCATTGGTAGGACCAGATTCCACCAATATTGATGACAACTTTTCTATCAGGGACCATTTGTTTTTCTACAACCCAATCTGATGGGCTGGGCTCATTAGATAAATACAAAATATTAATATAAAAATTTAATATAAAATTAAGCTTCCCTGGGGGCTAAGAAAGTTCTCAACCAGAATCCAAATCCTTTCATTCCCAATAGACTCCTCTATACAATATAAAGCCTGCAGCCATAGCCCTGTGGCATCCGATCCCGTCAGATCTCGGAAGCTAAGCAGGGTCGGGCCTGGTTAGTACCTGGATGGGAGACCACCTGGGAACACCAGAAGCTGTAGGCTTGGGAGAAGGACCTGGCAACCCCCTCCCAAAAATCAATCTGCCATTGAAAACTCTATGCACAGCAGAGAAGCACTGACAATAGTGTTTCCCCTGTTGTACAGAGGGTCACTATGAGTCGGATACCGACTTGACGGCACCTATCAACAACAACAACAACAACAACAATTTATAGGAAAGGGATGCTCCCTTATTCTCTCTGCCAGCATCTCAGACTCAAATTATAATGGATTTGTTTGGGGTGTTATGTTGAGAACTCAAGGCACCTCTAAATATCATATTTCTGAGTGAAATTTCTATATGGAGGGCCCTAGTTTGAAATATCTATGCTTGATTTTTTAAAAGTTAATACCAAGTTCATCCTTCTAAGGATGAGTTGCCAGATAAAATATAGGATGCCCAGTTAAATTTAAAATTCAGATAAATGATTTTTTTAGAATAAGTATGTCCTAGATATTGCATGAGGCATATTTATGCTAAAACTTTGTTCATCTGAATTGGAATTTAACTTAGTGTATTATATTTTAATTCCCTAAATCTGGCAACTCTACAAAAAAATTGTATTATACAAAGATCCTCTTAACTGTGGAAGAAATACTGCTCTGAAGCCGGGTGTGGAGGTTCAGACCTGTAATCCCAGCAACTCAGGACATGGAGGCAGGAGGATCACAAGTTCAAGGTCAGAGGCAGCCTGCATAACTTGGTGAGACCCTGTCTCAGGATAAAAAAATAAAAAATAAATGGTCTAGGGGTGCAGCTCAGTGGTAGAGTGCTTACAAGTTAGGCATGAAACCCTGGGTTAAATCCCCCAGTAATGCAAAATAAATAAATAAATAAATAAATAAATAAATAAATAAAATTCTGCTTTTTATATGATTATAAGCCATTTGTTGATATGTGTACCTTGTGGAATTACTGATGAACTTGTTATTGAACATGTGAGAAGGCACATCTCTAAAGCCTGTTAAACTGTTATTAACATGTGACTTATATTGTGAATAAAATACCAATAAATATGTATTATACTAAAATAAATAGCACACACAAATGGTTCCAAACACAATATCACTTGATTCCCAGTGCCATAATCAAATGGTTTCATGCAAATGAAATTGCTCTGGTAGTTATCAGTGTAATGATGTTGTGAAACAGCCTTGGCAGCAGGTAACCTTATCTTTTATGCACTTTTCAAAATGCCTAAAATGTCACACTAAAACACCTTTAAAATTAAATAATGCCTTACTATTTCTGAGGTGAGATGCCTGCTGAGTTTAAATCATTTTTAAAGAAATGAAGAAATGTTTGTAATTTTTCTGCAAAATTAGGTAGTTAGCTGAATCCGTGAAAGAAATACATTAACATATTTTAAGTTAAGTTAAACACTTTAGCAAATGTTTAGTTACAACAATATTTCCAAATAAAATGATCATTCAAAAGAAAAGTCAAAAGATTGAGCAACAAAGTCCAAATGTCTCTGTAAAAATATCCAGGAGGTTTTAAACTGCAAGTAACCCTTGCTCACTGAAGAGTTTTCTCCTTTTTTTTTATTTTTTGTATTTAGCAATAATACAGGCTCTAACTCCTTTAACCTCTTAATCACTTCCCACCCACCCTGCTGGAGCCACTGGGTACAATCTTGTGAAGTTTAGCCCATTTCAGTCTCAGGTACAAGGATACAACATACAGCAATAGAAAACTAAGGAAATCTGGCCAGTGCTTCTGCCTCCCATCCTGTCACTCTGTCCATTCAGGTCTTGAGCTTTAGTGACAATAATCATGATTCAGCCCTAAGATAGGAGACTTGAAGTTGATGTTCAACTATACCATATAAGAAGGTGATTCCATGAGTTTCCAACATTGAAAGTGATCTTTTCCACCCAGTTATCTCTCCTACTCAAGTGAAGTTCCTGCAGTTCAGAGTAAGGTGACAGTACTTTTGCATGGTTAAGAGAAGCTACAATATGGTGGTGAGGATAAAGGAGTATTTGTAGCTGCAGCCTTTCCTCATTATAATACAATAAGTTATCAGATTGACTACTTGCAAATTTGATAAATACAGGAAAAAGAACCTACATAAAAGCAGAGTAATATACCAAAAGTTTAAATGAGTTCAGTGGGGTACAAAGGAAGAGAAATACAAGAGAGAACTGTTGTGTGGAACTCTGAGTGTTGTGAATCTGGGGAGGATGTTGAGCTTAGAAGGCTTTGAGATATGTGGTTCTATTGAATTTGCAGGAAGAAAGTGTAGGTCAATTTTTCTCTTTTCATATTGTGCCTTGAATAATCTGATTTTTCTCCTGGTTATGAATCACATTTTTCTACTTCTTTGCAAGCTTAGTACTTTTTTAAAATTTAACTATACACAAATATTGTAAATATTATAATATTTGTTTGAATTTTGTTACCTTCCTTTTTATTGTATATATCTAAGTTATTCAACATGATGTTTTTTTTCCCTAGTATTTGTTGTGTATCCAGCTTCATCAATTCTCATCTTGTACATGCCACAGGTTAATATTTGGCAGAGATTTGTGAGTACTCATATTCATGTTTTTGAGCTTTTTCTCTTATGCTCTTCAATGCAAATTCAAGTCATCTCTGCCTCCCTAATCTTTGATCTGCCTCCTCAGCCTACAATCATTCATTCATCCATTCAACAAAAACTGACTGTGTGTCTACCAGATGCCAGTTATGCTGTTCTAGGTGCTTGGAAATATTAATGCAAAAACATACAAAAACCTCTGAATTTTAGAAGGAGATTGTTTGTCTCTGCAGGAGGCAATCAACAGAAGAAAAGAAAAATTAATAAATATTAGGGCTGGGATTTAGCTCAGTGGGTAGAGCACTGCGCTGCAGTCTCTGAGGCCCTGAGTTCAATTCCCAGCACCGCAAAAATGGGAGAAGGGCCTGGCAATCCACTCCCAAGGCAATCCCGAAGCACTCAGCCATTGAAAACCCTATGAGGGTCGCAATGAGTCGGATACCGACTCGACGGCACCTAACAACAACAACAACAATAAATATTAAACATGAAATTGTGTAGTAGGTTATAAAATTATAAGTTATGTAGAAATCAAAAGTGAGCAGGTTAAGAAGCATCAAGATATTGGAGATCAAAATTTTAAATAGGCAGCAAGCATGGACCACATTAAAAATGTAATTTTCAACAACGAATTAAATGGAGCAAGGGAATTAGCCATGTAAATATCTAAGAAAAGTACAGGAACAAAGGGGTATTCTTATTGTTTTGGAGAATCAGCAAAGAGGTCTTGTTTAGGACTGAGTGCACTATGTAAAGCCTTGTCAATCATTATAAGGATTTTGGTTTCTACTTTCTATTACGTTCTGAAACAGATGAAACAATTTGACTTATACTTAATAAGGGGTGGTCTTGTAACTGTTGTGAATGGGTTGTAACGGTACAAACAATGAACGAGAGAAACCAATTATAAGGCTCTTGCAGTAATCATGATCATTGGACAAGGATGGCAGCAATAGAAATAACAAATATGGCTCAATTCTTGGCAACTATTTTTGAGGTAAAGTTGATAGAATCTTAGAAAATAATGATTATGAACATGAAAGAGAGATAAATAGGAATCTTAGGTAACTCCAAGGGCTGAGAAACCAGAAGGACAGAACTACCTTCCAATGAGATAGAGAAGGTTGTGGATAAGGCAGATTAGTGAGAGGAATACCAGAAGTTGAGAAGTTGAGTTTTAGGATGAAATATTACATTCCTAATGAAAATCCAAATAAAGATATGAAGTAGGCAAGTGAAATCCAGAGGAGACTAGATTTCAGAGGAGATATCTAACATGGGGATATAAATTTGGGAGGTCTTTGCATAGAAATTACATTCAGAACCATGAGAGTCAATGATATCACCATGGGTAAGACTGTAGGTTGGTATGGTAGAAAGAAAAAGAGCTAAGTCCTGGATAATCTTAATATTAAGAGGTCATGGAGAAGAGGTAGCAGAGGAGACAGAAGTAGGATCGAAGCGAATGATAAAACCAAGAGAGTATGCAGTTCCGGAAGACAAATGAAGGAAATGGATCACAGAAGAAGAAGTTCCTATCTGTGCCATCTGCTGTCATTTAGTCAAGTATATGAGGACCAAGAACTGATCATTGGATTTTAAAACATAAAAGCCAGTGGATTCTGAGAAGAATTTGAATGTACGGGGTGGGAGCCAAAGTCTGATTGGAATTAACTCAAGAGTGATTGAGAGCAGAGGAATAGGAAGTAATAGTTTAGTAAGTTTCTTCAAACTCCAGGTCTGGAAGAGTAATAATCAATCAGTTGGTAGAGTGCTGCTCTGCATTCTCTGAGGCCCTGGGTTTGATCTCCAGACTGCAAAAATGGGAGAAAGACCTGGTAGCCCACTCCAGAAACAATCCCCAAACAGTCTGCCATCGAAAATCCTATGAATAGCAAAGAAGCACTGATATAGTGCAGGGCATGGCACAGTGTCAGGGAATGTTTTGTTCTGCTGCACATTGGACTGTTATGAGTTGGATCTGACTCAACAGCTCCTAACAACAACAACTGATAATGGCATGACTGTCATGCAACATAATGAGTGTGCCTGAGTTTTATGATCATAAATTTGAAGGCACACCATTCAGGGTACTTGTAAGCTTTTTTTCTAGCCACATGCTCCCACATTCAGGTCATAGCTAGATGGAGATATAGATTTAATCTCGAACTATGTATTGATGCTTTTGAATTGTGGTGCTGGAGACGTCTATTGAATATACCATGGACTGCCAAAAGAAGCAACAAATCTGTCCTAGAAGAAGTACAACCAGAGTGCTCCTTTGAAGCAAGAATGGCCAGAGTGCATCTTACATATTTCGGACATGTAATCAGGAGAGATCAATCCCTGGAGAAGGACATCATGTTTGGGAGAGTGGCAGGTCAACGCAAAAGAGGAAAACCCTCCACCAGATGGATTGACACAGTGTCTGGGCTTAAACATAAATAAGAGCATTTGCCTGGCACAGAATTGGCAAGTGTTTCGATCTGCTGTACATAGGGTCCACTATGGGTCAGACTCTACTCGACGGCACCTAACAACAACAATGTATGGTTTTCCTAAAAGGAATTGGGATGGGTTATAATGACAGATCATGAATTTAAGCTAAGAAGGAAGTTCAAGAGTTCAGAAGATTAATGGATTGCAGGGTCCAGCTAGGAAGCTGCCTAGTTATGAAACAAAGTCAAATCTGGTTCTATAGCATATCCATCTGGCCTAGTGGTACTAGTTCAGATATCTGAGCTGGGAAGAAGAATGTGGCACCCTTATCCACATAACAGACATAGATGAACAAATCAGCTGCTCAGGGAACCAACTTTTCAGATACATTAAGACATGATTTGGGGTACCTAAACTCTTTTGGAAGAGGGTAAAATTAAAAATGAAAACAGATTTTCTCCAACTATACACAGAAGAATTCTAACACGGTTAGAGAATATATCCTCATCTTTGGACTTCATTTTACCCATGTAGCTTCAGACTATGTATTCTCAAATTATAATGGTTGGACTCTTACTACTCCTTTTATGAGTTTGCTTTTTAACATTGTCTCTATCAGGGCTGTTTAGGAATATATGGATTTATTTTATTTTTGTTGTCATATAATTGTACATGCTTGTTATGGTTTGAATATGAAATGACAACTAAGAACTCTTGTGTTGAATGCTTGTTCCCTAGCTAGTGGCACTACTTTGGGAGGTTCTAGAAACTTTAGGAGGTGGGGCCTATTTGGAGAAGTAGGTAATTGGGGTGTGCCTTTGAAGGATATGCTAAGTCCTTACTCTTTTCCTTGCTGTCAGCTTCCTATTTGCCATAAGATGAATAACCTCCTCTTCTACCTGCTCCAACTGCCATGAGGTTCTGCCTCACCATGGGTCCAGAATCAAGAACTAGGGACTGAAATCTCTGAAACTGAGCCAAAGTCAATCTTTCCCTTTATGTTTATGTTAGGTATTTGGTCACAGTGTAAAGTCTGAGTAATGCAATATTTATTAAATTTAGTGTGAATATATATGTAAAAATATATAATGATCAAATAAGAGTAGTTACTGCTTCTATTTCCTTTACATTTATGATTTTCTTATGTTGAGAATCTTCAAACTTTTCTAGTTCTTCATAAAATGTTCCTAACCTCTAGTGACTTTTTTTTTACTCTTCTATGAACTCAACTTTTTAAACTGTTATTTCACTTTTCCATGGGATTCATTTTTTAGTTTCCACAAACAAGTGAGAACATGTGGTATTTGTCTTTCTGTGTCTGGATTTTTTATTGAGACATATCTATATATCTTATGGGATTCATTCTAGTAATTTGATACATGTATGTAGGGTGTAAGTCTGCAGCTGTACCACTGTGGCATCTCATCTCAGCAGATCTCAGAAGCTAAGCAGGGTTGGACCTGTTTAGGACTGGGTAGGAGACTGCCTGGGAACTCCAGGTGCTATAGGCTTGAGAAAAGGACCTGGCAATGCACTCCCAAAAAGCAATCAGCCATTGAAAACCCTATGAATAGCAGAGAAACACTGACAATAGTGTTTCATCTGTTATACTTACGGTCGCTATGAGTCAGATACTGACTGGACGGCACCTAAAACAATAACATGCAAGGTGTAATGATCAGATCAGTGTAATAAGCACTTCTATCTCTTCAAATGTTAATGATTTTTATGTGGTAGGAATTTCATACTCTTGTTGTTGTTAGATGCCGTAGAGTGGTGTCCAACTCATAGCGACCCTCATAGGGTTTTCAATGGCTGGCTATTTCAGGAGTGCATTGGGAGTGGATTGCCACGTCCTTCTCCTATTTTTGAGGTGCTGAGAATTGAACTCAGGACCTCAGGGACGGCAGGGCAGTGCTCTACCAACTGAGCTAAATCCCATCCCCAACACTCTTATACTCACTTTGAAATATATCACTGATTGTTTTAACCAACCACTCTACTTTGCCATAGAAATCCAGAACCATCTTTCGTCCTATCTAATTGTGTTTTCATGCCCCTAACTTAACGTCTTTCTGTTTTCCACTCCTTTATTCCCCTCCCAGTCTCCAGCTCATTATTTCACTTTCCATGAGATCAACTTTTTAGTTTCCACAAATGAGAACATGTGATCCCATTCACATTGCTGGAAATGACAGGAATTCATTTTTGTGGCTGAATAATATTCCATTGTATATGTATACTACATTGTCCACTCATCCAAGATAGGCATCTAAGTTGATTGTACAGTTTGTTGGTGTCCGACTCATGGTGACCCTACCTACAACAGGTGAAAGAGTATTGTTAGTGCTTCTCCGCCATTCATAGGTTTTTTCATGGCTGATTGTTTTTTGTGGGGGCTGGGAGGGGGGTGTAGTTTGACGGGTCTTTCTCCCAAGCCTACAGCACCTGGTTTTCCTAGGTGGTCTCCCATCCAAGTAGAACCAGGCCTAACCCTGCTTGTTGTTGTTGTTGTTGTTGTTGTTGTTGTTGTTGTTAGGTGCCATCAAGTCGGTATCTGACTCATAGCGACCCTCATAGGGTTTTCAATGGCTGTTTCGGGATTGCCTTGGGAGTAGATTGCCAGGCCCTTCTCCCAGTTTTGCGGTGCTGGTAATTGAACTCGGGACCTCAGAGACTGCAGTGCAGTGCTCTACCAGCTGAGCTAAATCCCAGCCCTAACCCTGCTTAGCTTTCAAAATCTGATGGGATCAGCTGTAACAATGGTATTGTTGCAGGCAATTTTATAGTTTAGCTATTGTAAAGAGTGCTGCAATAAACATGGAGTGCAAGTACATCTTTGGTGTGATTTTATATTTTTTGTATATACATACAGTAGTGGATTTGCTAGATTATATGATTGTTCTATTTTTAGCTTTTTGAGGAATATCCATGCTATTTTCCATAAAGGCTACATTAATTTACATTCCCACCAGCACTGTTACAAGAGTTCTACTTTTCATGCATCTTCATCAGCATGTGTTATCTTCTGTCCTTTAGATGAGAGCCATTCTAACTGGGATGAAATAACATATAATTTGGTTATGGTTTGCATTTCACTCATGATTAGGGAGATTATTTTTTCATATACTTGTTGGACATTTATATGTCTACTTTTGAGAGGTATCTATTCAGACCTTTAACCCATTTTTTTATTGGATTGTTTGCTTTATTACTGCTCAGCTTTTTGAGTTGCTTGTACTGCATATTGGGGGCTAGGATTTAGCTGTTAGTACAGCGCAGCTCTGTAGTCTCTGAGGTACCAGGTTTGATTCCCAGCACTGCAAAAATGGGAGAAAGATGTGGCAATCCACTCCTAAGGCAAGCCCAAAACAATCAGCCACTGAAAACCCTATGAGGGTCAGTAGAACTCAGACATGACTTGAGAGCACCTAACAACAACATATTGCATATTAACCCTTCATCAGGTGAGTAGATTGTAAACATTTTCTTCCATTCTGTAGATTTTCTCTCAATTCTATTTACTTCCTTTGGTGTGCAGAGGCTTCTTAGTTTGCTATAATCTCATTTATCTATTTTTACTTTTGCTGCCTGTGCCTTAAAGTCCTATCTAAAAAAACTTCATTGCCTACACCAATTTCTTAATGTTTTTCCTTGAGTTTTCTTGTAATAATTTTATAATCTCAGGTTTTACATTTATATTTTTATCTATTTTCCATTGAGTTTTGTATATGATGAAAGGAAGTGATCTTTTTTTCTGTGTATATACATCATCTTATCAGCACATTTCTTGAAGAGACTGTCCTTTCTCCACTGTACATTCTTGGTGTCTTTGTCAAAAATCAGTTGCTGTATGAATGTGGATTAATTTCTGGGTTCTCTACTCTGTTCTATTGATCTATGTACCTGTTTTATGCCAGTACCATGGTGTTTTAGTTACCATAGCTTTGTATGTTTTGGAGTCAGGGTTTTTGATGCCTCCAGCTTTATTTACTCATTTATTTCTTTATTTTTGCTCAGGGTCACTTTGAGTATTCTGGGTCTTTTGTGGTTTCATATGAATTTTAGGATTATTTTTCATAGTTCTGTGAAGAAAATGATTTGTATATTAATGGGAATTGCATTGAATATATAGATAGCTTTGGGTAGTTTGGTCATTTTAATCATGTTAATTTTCTGATTCATGAACATGGGATATCTTTCCATCTTTCTATTCTTTAGTGTCCTCTATAATTTCTTTTTTTTTTTTCTTTCTTTTTGTGCAGTACTGGAGGTTGAACCCAGGGCCTCATGTTCGCAGGCTTTGCAAGTGCTTTGCCACTGAGCTATACCCTCAGCCCATTTTTTGTTTAGTTTTTTTAGACAGGGTCTCGCTAAATTACGCAGACTGCTTCTTGTCTTGAACTTGCGATCCTCCTGTCTCTGCCTCCCGAGTCACTGGGATTACAGGTGTACCAGTGTGCCTGGCTTCTATAAATTTTTTATCACTGTTTTATAATTTTCTTTGTAGAGCACTTGCACATCATTGGTTAAATTTATCTTAAATATTGTAATTTTATAGCTACTGTGAGTGAGATTGCTTTCATGATTTCTTTTTCAGCAAATTCATTATTGTGTATAAAAATGACAACTTTTTGTTAATCATGATGATGTTGATTTTGTTGATGTTGATTTTGTATCCTGCAACTTCACTGAATTTGGTTATCAGTTGTGATAGTTTTTAAATGTAGTATTTAGATTTTTCTAGTTATAAAATCATGTCATTTGTAAACATGGATAATTTAACTTCTTCTTTGGATGCTCTTTATTCCTTTCTCTTGTCTAACTGCTCTTGCTATGACTTCCAGTACTGTCAAATAAGAGTGGTCAAAGAGGACATCTTTGTCTTGTTCCAAATCTCAGAGGAAACTTTATCTGTTTTTCCTCATTTAGTATGATATTGGATGTGGAGTTTTCATATATAGCTTAAGTATTTTGAAGAATTTTCCTTCTATATCTAATTTGTTGTGAGCTTTTATAGTGAAAGACTGTTGAATCTTATTCTTTTTCTGTATCTATTGAGATGATTATGTGGGTTTAGTCCTTCATACTATTGATGTGTCAAGTCGTGTTGATTTTAATATGTTGAACTGTCTTTGCATTCCTGAGATGAATCCCACTTGGTCATGATGTATGATCCTTTTAACATGCTATTGGATTCAGTTTGCTAGTGTTAGAGAACATTTGCATCTGTGTTCATAAGGGATATACCAGTAGGTCTATAGTCATTGTTGTGGTCGTCTCCTCTTTGTCCTCCTCCCCCTCCTCATCATCGTCATCGTCCTCCTCCTGTTGTTGTTGTTGTATCTTTCTCTGATTTTGGTATCAGGGTAATTCTGACCTTATATAATGGCAGAGTTTCTTCCAGTTTAATTTTTGGAACAGTTTTAAAAGAATTTGAATTGGTTCTTCTCTAAATGGTTTGTAGAATTTATTCCCGGAATGTTTTTAGATGGAAGACTTTTAATTGTTACTTTACTCTGCCTGTTATTTCTTGATATTTTCTATTTCTTTTTGATTCAATGCTAGTAGGTTGCATGTGTTCAGAAATTTATCCATTCCATTTATCCTAGGCTTTCCAGTATTTTACATATCATTATTCATAGTAATTTCTTATGACCTTTTGCATTTGTAATGGTTCCTTTTTCATCTCCTATTTTACTTATTTAAGTTTCATGCCTTTTTCTTGGTTAGACTAGCTAAAGATTTCTCTATGTTGTTTAAGCTTTCACAAAACCAACTCTTTATGTCATTGATCTTTTGTATTTTTTAGCTTAGGTTTTATTTCCATTCTGATCTTTACTATTTCTTTCTTTCTAATAATTTTGGGTTTTGTTTGTTTTTGCCTTTCTAATTCATTGAGGTGAATTATTAAGTTTTTATTTTTTAGCTCTGGTGCATGCATTTATTGCAGTAAACTTCCCTCACCTTATTGCTATTATGGTTTCAATCTAAAATGTCCCCAAAGGCCATGTGCTAATGTCTTGGTTACCAGTTCATGAGCTTTTTGGTAATGATTGGGTTATGAGGTCTCTGTTTTCAACAATGGATAAATTCTTTGGTGGGTTTATAATTTGAGGTTTATTGGAAGATAAAAGAAACTTAGGATGTGGGACCTAATTGAAGGAAGTCAGTCATTGGGGATAGTATCTTGTCCCCAGATCCTTCCTCTCTCTACTTCCTAGCTGCCATGAGGTAATCAGCTATGCTCTGCCATATACTCACTGCTAGGATATTGTGCCTCACTACAGCCCAGAAACAACAGAGCTAAGTGACTAGGGACTGACTAGCTCTGAAATCATGAGCCAAAATAAATGGTTCCTCCTTCAAGTTATTTTCAGATTTTTTTCATAGCAACAGAAAGTTAAATAATGCAACTGCTTTATCTGTATGCCATAGATTTTGATATGTTGTGCTGTCATTTTAATTTCCAGCAATTTTTATTTCCTTTTTAATTTATTCAATTACCCATGAGTCATTTAAGAGCATATTATTCTATTTCTGTGCTTTTGTATATTTTGCATTCTTCTTATTTATATTTTCTGTTATGACTTGATAAGATGTATAATAGTACTTCATTTAAAAATATTGCTACTTTATTTGTGGCCTAACATATGATATATCCTGGAGAATATTCTATGTGCTGACGAGAATGTAAATTCTACTATTGTTGAATGAAATGAATGAAATGTTCTGTGTCTGTTAGGTCTATTTGCCCTATAATATGGTTCAAGACATATATTACTTCACTGATTTTGTTTTTCTGTCTGGATGACCTTTCCATTGAGGAAAATGGGGTGTTGAAGTCCTTAATTATTATTATATTGGAGTGTATCTTTCCTTTTAGACATGATAATTATCTGCTTTGTATATTTGTGTGGTCTAGTGATATATATATATTTGTTATATCCTCTTGCTTAGCTAGTCCTTTTGTCAATATATAATGACCTTCTATATGATGTCTTAATGTTTTTGATTTAAAGTCTGCTTCATCTCAGTACAGCTATTCACTTTATTTGCACAGTACATCTTTTCTCAACTGTTCACTTTCAGTCTATGTTTATCTTTACCAATGAAATGAGTTTCTTGTAGGCAGGATATAGTCGGGTATTTTTCCCCATCCAAACAGGCTATATCTTTTGATTGGAGAATTTAATCCATATACATTCAATACTAGGGGCTGGGGTAAACAAAATAAAAATCCTTACAAAATAAAAATACGTAAAAAATGGGTGAGTATGCAACTTCATGGTAAATGGAGAAAAGATTGAGGGTGTCCTCAATTTTGCTTTACTTGGTTCTACATTCAACATCCATGGAAGCAGCAGTTAAGAAATCAAAAGATTCACTACGTTGGGAAAAGCTGTGGCAAAGGATCTCTTTAAAAGTATTGAAAAGTAAAGATGTCACATTGAAGATGAAGGTGCACCTGACTCATGCCATGGTATTTTCAGTCTCACCATATGGTTGTGAAAGCTGTACATTGAACAAGGAAGACAGGAAAAGAATTGATGCTTTTGAATTATCATTCTGGAGACAAATATTAAACATACCATGGACTGCCAAAATAACCATCAGATCTGTCCTAGAAGAAGTGCTCCTTGGAAGAATGGATGGCTAGACTGCATTTTATGTATTTTGGACATGTAATCAGGAGGGGCCAATCTCTGGAGAAGGACATCATGTTTGGGAGAGTGGCAGGTCAACAAAGAAAAGGAAATCCCTCTACTAGATGGATTGACACAATGTCTGCAACAATGGGCTTAAACGTAAATAAGATTGTGTGCCTGGCACAGAATTGGGGAGTGTTTCATTCTGTTGTACGTAGGGTCACTGTGAGTCAGACCTGACTTGACTGCACCTAACAACAACAACAACAACAACAACAACATGCAAGATTATTCTTGATAGATATGAATTTCCTGTCACTTTGTTAATTATATTCTGCTTGTTTTGCATATTCTTTGTTCCTTCCCACCTCTCAATATTTATCTTTGTGAGTCTTCTGTCATACAATTCTCTCTTTTATGTACCTGTTCCAATGAGTTTTGAATATTTATGTGTTTTCATGATGGTATTTATCATCCTTTTTTTTTTTTTAGTGTAGAATTCCCTTAAGTACTTCCTATAGTGATGCCCTCACAGTGATGAATTCTCTTAGTTTCTCCTTATTTGGGAGGACTTTATTTCTCTTTCATTTCTGAAGAGTAATTTTGCTGGGTATAGCATTCTTGGTGGACACTTTGAATATGTCATCCCATTCTTTTCCAGCTTGTAATTTTTCTGCTGAAACACCTGCTGTAGGTCTAATGGGAGTTTACTTATATGTGACGTGATACTTTTCTCTTGCTGTTTTTAGAATTGTCTCTTTTTCTGCACTTCTGACATTTTGAACACAATGTAGCTTGTTGAAAGACTTTTTTGGTTTAATCTAGTTAGAGTCCTCTGAGCTTCATGTATCTAAATGTTCATAACTCTGAAGATTTGAGAAGTTTTCAGCTATTATTTCTTGAAATAAGTTTTTGAAGCCTTTTCTCTTCTCCTTCTGGAATTCCCCTGTGGTAGTATTTGTTCAATTAATGGTGTCCCATATGTCTCATGGGCTTTTTGCATTCTTTCTTCTTTTTTTCTTTTTTCTTTTTTTCTGACATGATTAATTCAAAAGGCCTGCCCTCAAGTTCATAAATTCCCCCTTCTGCTTGTTTTAATCTGCTTAGAAATTCTCAATTGTATTTTCCTATTTTATTGATTGAAGTTTTTAGTTCTAAAATTTCTTTTTTTTTTTTAGTCTGTTTTGATTTCTCTTTGGTGAATTTCTCATTTGTATCCTGAATTGTCTTTTTGATTTAGTTTGTATGGCCTACTTGTATTATCTTGCATCTCACTGAGTTTCTTCAGGATCATTATTTTAAAGTCTTTCAGGCATTTCATATATTGCCTTCAAATTGAGATCAATTTATGTAGAATTATTGTGTTCCAGTGGAGATGTCATGCTTCTTTTCATGTTTCTTGTGGCTCTACATTGATGTCTGTATATCTGGTATAAAAGTTACTACTTCCATTTTTTTTTTTTTTTTGGCAGTACTGGAAGTTGAACCAGGGCCTCGCACTTGCACGCTTTGCAAATGCTGGACCACTGAACTGCACCCCAGCCCATTTTTTAACTTTTTGAGACAGGGTCTCACTAAGTTACACAGACTGCCTCTGGTCTTGAACTTGCAATCCTCCTGCCTCTGCCTCCCAAGCTACTGGGATTACAGGCATGCGCCACCACGCCCAGCTCTACTACTTCTAATTTTATGGAGTAGTTTTTGTAGGAAATTTCTTCACCAAGATGTGATATAAGGTATCATTTGGATAGCTGCTTTGTCTTTGGATATAAATGAGAACAAATATGTAGCCTTTGTGATATCTTTGCTGCAACTGATGTTAGCAATGTCTATGAGCACTTCAGTAGTCTAGAGTTTAGCAGTTCATGAAGACAGTTGTAGGCTTCCAAATGTGTGTGTCTACAGGTCCCACAGAGTTGAGCAATAATGGCAGTAGAGCTTGTATTAGTAGATGCTGAAGTCTTGGTGGTATGGAGTATGGACAATATGATCCACTGGTCTCATGGGACAAGTATGGATGTGATACCAAGGGTTGTGATGCCACCAGCCACAATAGCTGAGGCACAGGATGTGAAGAGATCTACCCCAGGTCCCACAGAGTGAATACAGGAGATGCCTTGGCACCAGAAGCCATAGTTCATGAGCTATTGAATCAGAGGGACGTTTTCCAGTTCTGTGGTGTTAGCCTAGGTGATGTTGGGGACTGAGGCACCAATAACCCTGAACTCAAGGTTATGGGACACATAAGAGTTCTCCCCTAGTTCCCACAGGCTGATTGCAGATGGCATTGGGGTTTACAGCACTGGTAGCCACTTACCTGGAGCTGTGAGTACCTTCTTCAGATCCCAAGGGGTAAGCACAAGTGATTCTGGAGCTTTTGGCACCAGGAGTTTGGTTATAAGGATGTGGGCTGTGAAGGAGACATCCCCTAGCTCTTTGGAGTGTATACAGGTGATGTTTAAGTTTGTGGTGATGATATTTGTCCTCCTGGATGTACAGGGCATGGATTCCATGGATTTCCATGGACTTCCATGGATTGAGTGTGGATGGTGCCAGCATGTGTGGCCTTGATACTGTGGTGCTGGAGCTGCAGAACATGGATCAGAACATCTGTAGGTCACATGGGGGAAATTGCTAGAAGGGCCAAGACTTTTTGTATTGGTAGCCACGGTTCTGGAGTTGCAGGACACAGATAGGACCTTTCCCCAGTCCTTAGAGAAAAGTGTGGGTGTTTCTGGAGCTTTTGGGGCCATCAGCTGGAGTCCTGAGGGCATGGAGGAGAACTTTGCTAGTTCCTGCAAAGTGAAGGTAGACGATTCCATATTTGGGTGAAGATAGTCATGTACCTTGAAATGTAGGAATCAGTTGGTGTGGGTGAATCTGGGACTTTTTCCTCCAATAGCTGCAGTTGTAAGTTTACAATCTGGGGAAGAGACGTTCCCTTGTTACTATGGGGGAAGGTAAATGTAGGACGCCAACTTGTATGGAAGCTACTGTTCTTGATGCTACAGGGTGCTGAGGAGAGGTTACATAGGTTCAAGATTTCTTGCAGTATAAAGGAGCTGGCTGCTGGTCCCTAAAGCAGGATAGTGTCTACTAGTGGCTGTTGTATCAGAGTGGGTTATGGAGGTTGAAGGAGGCACAATATGAATTTCTTCTTTGGAACAGAGAAGTCTGTCTTGGACCAGCCAACTCCTCAAACTGGATTCAAATCCTGTGAGGAGTATGGAATTTTGTAGTTAGGACTGCAGGTCTGCTGCTATCATAGGGTTGCTGGTACTTTCCCACTTACCTTTTTCTTGAAGTATGGAGTCTTACCACCCCAGGCAAGGAGCAGAAGTTAAGGTTGTAATTGGCTTTATTTTTTCTTCTAGGCTGCCTTTCTGACTCTCCATGTTCTCCAAGGTTCCATATTTATCTTTCATGATTTCCTGAGATCTCCCTCAATCACTCTCATCAAAATACAGTTTTTCTTTTGTAGCTCTGATTATTCTCTGTGGCAGAGCCACATGCAGGGCACCTCAATTCAGCTGTTTTTTTTTTAAATTTCAATAGTTGTACTAATCTGTTTTCTGTTTATCTGACAAAATACCTAAGGCTTTTGGAAATCTAAGCTAAAACACTTTTTACCTTCAACTATCAGTTGATAGTGGGCCACTGTGGCTCAGTGATCATGGGGGTGGTGGCACAGAGGAATGGCTGTGGTGCAGAAAGGATCCATGGGAGCTAGACCCAGGAAGGCAGAGCTAAGATGCCTATATCTGGCTTGTTTCACTTCACAGTTCCATCATTGTTGCCTGAAATGAAAGGATTTTATTTTTATGGCCAAATAATATTCTATTGAGTATATATACCCCATTATCTTTATCCATTTGTTCATCAAGCAACCTTAGTTTGTTCCATATTTTGGCTATTGTGAGTATGAGAATGCACATATCCATTTGATATATTGATTTCATTTCCCTTGGAGATATATGCAGTTGTGAGATAACTGGATCAAGTGGTAACTGGTTCTATTTTCAGTTTTGTGAGGAACATACATACTATTTTTTCTAATGGCTGTACTAATTGTCATTCCTGCCAACAGTGTATAAGAGTTTCTCTTTCTCTGTGTCCTCACTAGCATTTTTTTGTTTGTTTGTTTGTTTTACCACTGCATCCCAAGCCTCTTTTCAATTTTTTTTTTTTTTTTTTTTACAATTTTGAGTAGGGTCTTATTAAGTTGTGCAGGCTGTCTCTGGCTTTGAAATTGTGATCATCCTGCCTCAGCCTCCCAAATCATTAGGATTACAGGTTTATGCCACTATAATAAGCCTCAGCATTTGTTACTTTTTGTCTTTATGATAATACTCATTCTAATGGAGTGAGATGATAGATACCTTATTGTGGGGTTTTTATTTGCATGTTCCTAATAATTAATAATGTTGAGAAATTTTCAAATCCTTCTTCGCCTTTTGTATATGTTCTTTTGAGATATGTCTATTCAGATCATTTAATCATTTTAAAATCAGATTACTTATTTATTTTGCAGTTGAGTTTTTTGAGTTCCTTGTGTAAGTTGGTTATTGACCCCATGTTGGATGAATAGTTTGCAAATATTTTCTCCTATTCTGCAGATTGGCTCCTTATTGCTTCCTTTTCTGTGCAGAAGCTTCTTGGTTTGATAGGATCTCTTTTGTCTATTTTTGCTTTTCCTGCCTCTGCTTTTTAAGTTTCATCTAAAAAATCATTGTCTGTACCACTGTCTTGAAGTGTTGCTCCTATGGTTTCTTCTAGTAGTTTCATAGTTTCAGATCAACAATATTTGAATTTTTGAAGCATAGCTATTTTAGTCGGGGCTTGTTATTTACAAGGATCCAAAATTCATTTTAGGTAACTCTGGAAAGTTAGTTTGTTATAAAGAAACACAAGAATTGGCTATCTCAGAGTTGCATAAAGGGCTCTGAGAGGTCTTATGGGAAGTAGGATGCAACTGAGAATGAAGTTTTCCCCATCTCATAGCCTATGTGGCTGCTATCATCTCTGCTTCTGTCTAGTCTTCCTTTTAAGAACTTCCATTGTTTACAAGGGGCTGGGATTTAGCCCAGTTGGTAGAGCGCTGCGCTGCAGTCTCTGAGGTCCTGAGTTCAATTCCCAGCACCACAAAAATGGGAGAAGGACCTGTCAATCCACTCCCAAAGCAATCCCAAAACAGTCAGCCATTGAAAACCCTATGAGGGTCGCTATGAGTCGGGTACCTACTGGACGGCACCTAACAACAACAACAACAACAACATTGTTTACAAATGAACTAACATGGTCTCTAGTCCAGCCTGTTTGCCCTAACAGATCCAGTATAGACCTCATCAGTAACCAAAGTCTCTGTGTCTCTACATTAACATTTTCAAGAGGGAGACTCTCAGGATACTGGAGAGTCAATTTACTAATTGAACTAGATAAGTCTTTAACAAAGGCTGATTAGTCAATCAATAGTAGTCAGAAAAAGGTGAGGTTACATAATCATAGGAGCCATAAACAGTAATCCTTTCCAGGACAAGGGAATGTAGATAAGTAAACATGTTTATTGCAAGAAAAATCATAGGACCTTTTAAAATAACATTTTCCATCAATGCCAATTTCATAAGTTTTTGATTAACTAGGAAATGATTGAAGAATCAGAACAATACCACCCCTGGCCACTTCTCCTTTACTAGGTCATTTAAGGATGAGATTTTTCAAATTAGATTCTTTTAAAAGTTAGTTTAATATACAGACTGTTTGCTAAATTTGCAGCTAGTAAAGCCAATAGAATTAAAATGAAACTGAGTTTTACCAAAAATCTAAAAGAGTAACTAGAAGCCCATGCAAAAAGAGGGGGAAAAATGCCCCAGTGAACATTTTAATTAACTCACATGCAATTTTAATTAAAAACATAATGTGTCACGAAAGTGAGTAATGCCTTAGGGCAATAAAATATCTGTGTTTCGTGCTTAATCTTCTGCTTCATCTCTTTTATGGCACGTGTATGTTATTGTTACAAAAAGATTTTTTTCCCTACTCTGTTTCACAAAGAGAACCCCTGCTGACAAAATAAATTGAACAATATAAGAAAGTTGAAGAAAAATACCTTTTATGGGGGCTTTCATTTTCCTTCTTAACTGGGAGTCCCTGATTTCCTTCAGCTTTTGATTACTTCCTTTCTCCAAATATACTACTTCCAGGAAATCTGATAGCTAGATTAAATTAAGGCCTCTAAATTCACTCTAGTCAAAATTTATTATCTCCTTTGTGATTAGGATTATAATGAGTGGCCAAGAATCTCTTCCTTTCCCTTAGAAGTTAAGCATACAAGAGAACCTTACTCCCTGTGGAGTATAGAAGTAACATTGACTTGGAGTCTTATGATTTGGGGTTGTATCCCAACTCTTTATGTTGGGGTTTGGCTCCGGCCTGGCAAAGGTTTGGAACCTGGCCTCAACACTAGGTGAATCCTAGGGCTCTCGAGGCTAAAGTGAGAGCTGGTCGAAGGCACCAAAAAGGACCTCGGGAGCCTTCTTATTATAAAAGAAACGAGGTTTTATTAAACTGCTCCTGAAAACGAGGGCTGGAACAAGGCTGGAGATGTCATGGAAGCTGATGGTCTGCGCTGCCCTTGCCTCTCGCAGCTGACCTTCTCTACTCTCCTTCCCAGGTGTGGGGAGAATTAGAGAGCACTTTGTGTCTTGATGGATGCCTTCAGCTCTTTGGGGACCCTGGCCATGACATGGCATTTTGATATGGGGACTTGAGATTTTGCAACTTTGATAGGTGGTTAGGGAGCTGGCCAGGCCAATGAAGAGCATTCCCTTCTTGACCAACAGGGTGGCCCCAGATAGCCAATCAGATTGAAGGAGGCCACCCCAGATCTGGGCTGCTTGGGGGCCATCTTGGGTGACTCGATGGGAGGGGTAGGAGTGAAGGGCTCGAATGTGGGGCATAAATGACGTGTTGCCATCTTGCCCAATAGGGTTTTGATGAGGGAAAAAGACCAGCATGTAGGCTAAAGGTTACTGCCCCTGGAGGATAGCGGTTAGCCCCCTAAGAGGGCCAGATGGGTCTTTTTCTTGATGATATTCTCTTTTACCTGTCAAGGCTCTTATTCCCTGGAGGATAGATGTTAGCCCTCCAGGGAGATTGGACAGTCCCTTGCCTTGGGGGCAGATTCTAGGGTTCTCCTACATCTTCTCCTACATCTTTATACAAACAAAATTGAAAGCTTTGTGGCCTTTGGTTCTCAACTATAAAGTATGGAGAATAATACATGTATACCACAATGGAAAGAGGATTAAGTGATACTATGATTATGGAAATGGTTACTTCTCCTTCCTAAGGATTTTGTTCTAGTGAATTAGAATTTTATTTTCTTTTAACACAGTTGAGCTGAACCCAGGACCTCACACATGCTTTGCATGCACTGTACCACTCAGCTGCACCCCAAACCCCCTTTTTACTTTCTATCTTGAGACAGGATGTTACTAAGTTACACAGGCTACTTCTATCCTTGTGCTTCCTATATCCACCTCCCAAGTTGCTGGGATTACAGGCATGTGTCACCATCCCTAGCTAGAAATTGTTTTATTGTTGTTGTTTATGACTCACCAGTTCCTTCTAATGGGGACTAGTCTTGGTAGCTTCATAATAAATAGAGGAAAATGGTAACCCCCAAGGAGAATGGGCACCATGTAATGAATATAGAGGAAATCTCTGATGGAGGCTGGTGAGGAATATCAAATGTTGTCCAACAAAACTGCCCAAGGAGCATTTTTAAATGATTTAAAGTTACACGCCTGATGTAAATTCCCCTTTCTATCTCCTTGATAAAACCTCTAGAAAATGCCATATTGATCATTGTTGATTTGTGGTCATGTGAATTCTCTATGACGATTACATAGAGCTATAAGTCCCTGTCTCAAAATTCAAGTTGAGAAGACAGCTGACTTTTAAGTTTCCTTGGATGGTGACAACAACCTTATCATTCTGACAGAAAAGATTCACAGTCAGGATCCTATACCAATCCTAGTGATACCTTTGGGGGTTGGTATCCAAGGCCAACGAGAAAGGCTGTCCTTCTAAGTCTTGCTTTATGTGTGTTTGTTTAACTCATACTAATGGTAGAAAATAGTGGGTTTAATTATGACATTTTCGTATAGGCATATAACGTACTTTGCTTCTTGTAATTACTCTTGGTTTCTAGAGAGCCTAGGCCCCTCTTTTATCACATGCAGAAGTCAAATTATGGTAAGGTACAGTGTCAGCGTTAACAGTAGCCAGTGTATTATCCAACTTGTCCCCAGAACTTGCCCAAGGTCTATGGTTAAATGAAGAAGACAAATCTATGCCACATCTGTGCCACCTCCTTCTTCAGGAATTGCTAGAGGAGAGTGAGCTTACCTAAAACTACAAAGGATGGTTACAATACAGAAGAAGTGAACAAAAGCAAAAGTTAAGCAGGAGTGTCCATGTACTACAAACCGAAAGTGGTATCCATACATCGTGAAGTCCAAGAGCCCCAGAAGGTCAATGCTATGTCAGGTCACAGAGTTAGCAATATGGACTAGGGAAGATGGCAGCAAGTGAAAAGCAGCAGGGACAGAGAAGAGAAGTAGAGAGTGCCTATGGGTGATTAGTTGGCTCTCCAGGGGATCACAGTTGTATATGCCCATGGGAACCAACCATGGCATAGACTATGGGTAGTTCGGCCTTGAATAAAAGGACAGCAGCAAACAGTCGACTATGTCCTACCATGTAGTGGGAGCTCCCTGGTCAGATGAGGAAGAATACAAACCATTGACTCTCCATGGGTTCATGGCAAAGTCCTGTCATCCAGAGGATGTTTCCTGCTTTGAATTCCTCCTTTGGCCTCTCCCAAAGCAGTGAAGTCATCACTCCAGCATATCCAGGGCTCTTGGTAAAAGCTTCTCTTTATTTCTTTCCATCTGTAATCCATAAAACACTTGTTTACATTGGTTCCCCTAACAATCTTAAGTATCCTTAACTCAATTTACACACACTGCATCTTAAAATTGTCTCCAAATTTTCCTGACAAAGAAGGTAAATTCTAACTTCAAGTTTTGAGGCTTCTTACTCAAGGAGATACCATTGTAATTGTATTTCTACTTGAATGTATTAGAGAATAAATAAAAACAGATCCCTGAGAAACTTATTTGCATTAGTTTGTCAAAAGTCTCAAATGAGAGCTAAAAGATTAGAATAGGTTGCAGGTTGTAATTTTATATTACAGGTCCCACTATTATAATTTTTCCCTTATTTTTTCCCCTGATTTTGCTTAGGCTGCTCTTCTGAGATCAAGTGGAATTTCCAGTTCATTCTGAGAACTGATAATTTGGTGCCAGTTTACCCTCCTCTGGGCTAAACCTAAAAAATATGACTATAAGAAGGTCATTAGTCACACTTTCTAAAGTGTACTTTTTTTTTTTAAAGTGGCCACTTTACAGTCTTGAGATTTATATCTTTTTGTTTCTCAATCTAAGCTCCTATTTTCAAGTTCTCTGGTTAGAACAAGAGGATTTCCTTGAATGTTAGAAGTCATCATTTGCCAGGCATGGTGGTACACACTGGTAATCCCAGTGACTCAGGAGGCAGGAAGGAAGATCACAAGTTCAATGCCAGAGGCAGCCTGCATAACTTAGCGAGACCCTGTCTCAAGATAAAAATTAAAATATGGGGCTAGGGGTATAGCTCAGTGGTAGAGGCCCTGGGTTCAGCAACCTCAGTACTGAAAAACAAAAATAGTCACCATTCATGGAAAAGAAAAACCAGAGTTTCCTTCAGAAGAACAGCAGCAGTACTTTTCTGCCAGCATGGTCACTGTGGCACTGCACAAGTCCATGTAGAGCCTAGTGTGTGGAGGCAATGCATGAGGATCCTTTCTACAAGAGAAAGAGTTTGAGTCCTTTAGGTTCTTGCATGGTTTCCTGGAGCCCCAGGAAACCTTCAGACCGCTTCCTTTGTGTGTGTCTGTTTCCTGCACAAAAGCAGAGTATGGTTCAATGGAGTAAGACAGCTGATCTTTCTTTGCTTTTATTTGGGACCTACCCAAGCCTTCCTTTGAAAAGAACCCTATTATATCACAGTCAGAGGTAGGATTTTAAGTATGAAATTTTACATTTGCTAAAACAGTCCTTAATCATTCTGCCCTCATGATAATCAGAAGTACAAAGCAATTAGATATTACACAGTCCTGATACTGCAGAGAACATAAACAAAGGACAGGCTTTGGCATTAGGATCAAACTGCTGCTTTCTTATTCACAGTTTGTGCAAAATCTTCACTTCTTGGAATCATTTTTCCCCCCAGGACCCCTTTCTATAACCCAACTGCCCACGGGAACCTGTCATTAGTAAAATTAATAAATAAAAACATAGATTCTACTTCCAAAATTCATTCTTTCTCCTGAATTTCCATCAGTGCTTTTGGAAATAAGTCAATAGAGCAATGGTATCTACTCTATTGTGTAGTAAACAAGACCTTGGAACCTTCACAGGTAAATGGGACAGGTGCATGAATAGGAGTCTGTGTAGCTTAGCACTTGCCAAAATTTCCTTCCATGGATCTTTAATCAGTTAGCTCAGAGGGAAATGATCCTGGTTGCAATGCAAATAGTGTCTAGTTTTCAGATTTTACTCTATATTATAACTAAGTTCTTAAAATTTCCCAAGCTCAGCTTTTAATGGGAGAACAAAAGTATAGTCTGACTGATTTAGCTGAGAAGATGTATAAATCGTGTCAGACGTGACAGGAACTTTGAAGCTAGGGATGAGGTGACTTTCCATTTATCCCAGTCTTGCCTGAGACCAGCACAAAATCAGGCATTTCCTAGGAAGCTGCTACTTCAGGCAAGGCTCAGAGCTCCTTTAGAGACTCCTCAGGGCTCCCTGAGACACCAAGACTCAGAGTGTCCCTTAAGGACACCCACAGCTTTATCTGGCCTTCCAAGGCAGACAAAGCAGAATCGTTTAGTAAGGGTACGATTTCTCTTCTTCCTCCCAAAGATGTTGGTGAATGGGTAACTGTCCTTTCCTTGAAGACATGAAAAAAAATGAATTCTCCTGACTGCCTGGGACAGCCTTTTGGACAAAGGGAGATTTAAAGAGAAACATCTACGTGAAAGAAATTCAGACTATTCAGAGGGCTTTGGATGTGGTTTCTTATCCCTTTACTCTTATCTCTGCAGTGGCAATGGGAATAAAACCATTTCCCAGCACACAGGGGAGTTTCTACTTTCATTGGATATAACAATTTTTATTAGATTATTATCATCATAATGGGTACTAATCAGCTGGTAAACATACGGGCAAAGCTTATATCAACACCTGTTCTTCGCTGGTATGGAGATCTCTGCAGCACTCCACATACATAGGCTTAGTTCATTAAATACTAAATACTATATTAATAATTGACTTCCTTGGAAACAAATTGGCCCCAGTGCTGTGTGTTCTGTTTTAATTTTCCTTGTAGAGGCAACAAAAGCATAGAAAGCTTCTCAAACAGGGTATTTTCACTAAGCAATCATGGTTATTACTGAAAACGACAGTTTTGACGCATTTTTGCTAGTTTCCAGGGACTCATGAAAAATTCCCTGTTTTTTCTTTTGCAAAACTATTCATTTCATTTAGCTTTTAAAGGCTATCTCTATCCTGTCTCAACTGTAGCATTTGCTTTCTGAAGCCAAAACATATCTTGCTTTTTTTTTTTTTTGCATTTCACTTTCTGAAGCCAAAATATGACCTGTCTTTTGTTTTTTTTTCACACAAATAAAGAAAGTCAAAACCTTATCAATTTAGCCTAATTTACTGAATAAATATCGGCAATTTGGAGTCAACATTATTTTTAATATAATTTCCAACTCTTTATATGATATCTAAACTGTAAGAAGCAGGATAAAGCAAGGAAACCAAAATACAGAAATAAAGTCAAATAAGACCAGTAAAATACAATCAACTTTAAAAAAATTCAGCATATATTCATTACACAGAATGATAGGTTTCATTATGACATTCTTATGCATACACATCATGCACTTTGAACTTATTCATCCCTTTCCCCATTACCTCACCTATCCTTTGTCCCTCCCCTCCTCACACTGGTCTACTTCCTCCTCCCAATTAGTCCCCACCTCAATTAAGTCTTCTTATTTTCAAGTCTTGGGAGAAGGGCCTGGCAATCCACTCCCAAGGCAATCCCGAAACAGTCAGCCATTGAAAACCCTATGAGGGTCGCTATGAGTCAGATACCGACTCAACGGCACCTACCAACAACAACCAATTTTCAAGTCTAGGTTCTGCATATGCTTAAAATGATGATCTCCAGCTTGAACCACTTCCCTGTAAATGACAAAATTTTGTTGTTCTTGATGGCTGAATAGTACTCCATTGTATAGATATACCACATTTTCTTTATCCATTCATCTATGGATAGACACCTAGGCTGATTCCAAAACTTGGCTATTGTGAAAAGTGCTGTAATGAATACAGAGATGTTGGTGTCTCTGTGGTATGCTGATTTAGATCCCTTTAGCTATATACCCAGGAGTGGTATGGCTGGATTATATGTGGTGTTTTTTTTTTTTTAGTTTTTTGAGTAACAGCCATACTGATTTCCATAGTGACTGCACTAACTTACATTCCCACCAGCAGTGTATGAGGGTTCTTTTCTCCTTGTATCCTTGCCAGCATTTGTTGTTTGATTTCTTGATGCTAGCCATTCTGATTAAGATGAGATGGTATCTCAGTGTAGTTTTGATTGCATTTTTCTGATAGAGATGTTGAACATTTTTTCAAATATTGGCCATTTTTTGAGACCTATTTGGTTCAATTGCCTATGTCTGGATTGGATTATCTATCTATATTTGTGTTTAATTTTTTGAGTTCTTTATAAATATTCTGGATATTAAACTCCAACCAGATGAACAAGTGACAAAGATTTTCTCCCATTCTGTAGGATGTTATTTTGCTCTATTTGTGTCTTTTGCTATGCAAAAACTTTTTAATTTCATGCAATCACATGTGCCAGTTGTTACTATTTTCTAAGCTATTGGTATCCTATTCAGACAGTTTTGCCTATGCCTATACCTTGAAGGTTTTCCTCTATTCAAAGTTTTCCTCTATTCAAAGTTTTACATTATGGTCTTTGATCCATTGCTGATTTTTGTACAGCCTAAGAGATGAAGACCTAGGTTCATTCTTCTACATTTGTCTTTTCTCCATCATAAGTTTTTGATGCCTTTGTTGAAAATCAGATGACTATAGCTGTGTGGGTCTTTTTCTGGGCACTCTGTTCTATTACATTGGTCTTTCTGTCTGTTTTTGTGGCAGTACCAAGCTTTTTGGTTACTATGGCTCTGTAGTATAATTTGATATCACGTATTGTGATGTCTCCCATATTACTCTTTCTGCTCAGAACTTTTTTTGACTATTTGGGGTCTTTTGTTTTTCCATATGAAGTTTAAGATTATTTATTCTAGTTTTGTGAAGAATGTTATTGGTATTTTGATGGGGATTGCATTAACTCTGTAGACCATTTTGGATAGTATAGTTACTTATAATAGTAATTCTGCTCCATGAACATAAAATATCTTTCCATTTTCTAGTGTCCTCTTCAATTTCTTTCTATAGTGTTTTGAAGTTTTCAATGTAGAGGTCTTTTATCCCTTTGGTTAGGTTTGTTCCTAGGTATTTTATCCTTTGGGGGGCTATTGTACATGGGATTGTTTTCCTGATCTCTTTTGTAGCATGTTTATTATTGGTATATAGAAACTAATGATTTTTGCATGTTGATTTTGTATCTTGCTACTTTGCTGAAAGTGTTTATCAGATTAAAGAGTTTTGTTGGTGGAGTTTTAGGATCCTTTAAGTGTAGGATCTTGTCAACAAACAGGTATAATTTTATTTCATCCTTTCACATTTGCATCCCTTTTATTTCTTTTTCTTGCCTTATTGCTCTGGCTAAGAATTCCAGTAATATATTGCATAAGAGTGGAGAGAATGAACACCCTTGTCTCATTTTTTATTTTAAGGGGAATGCTTTCAATTTTTCTCTAGTATAATGTTGGCAATAGGTTTGTCATCTATAGCCTTTATTATGTTGAGGTGTCTTCCTTCTATTCCTAATTTCTTCAGGGATTTTATCATGAAAGGATGTTGAACTTTATTAAGGGCCTTTTCTGCATCTACTTGGATCATGTGATTTTTATCCTTGGTTCTAAAAGTAGAGTTGACCCTAATGATGGGAATGGAATAAAGCCCCAGCACCTCCTTTTGCTGATGTGGCACAATTCAAAATGAGAAGAAACATAGTGGCTGTAACAATGGGATCAAACATAAAAAATATCATGTGCATTGCATGGTGTTGAGTAGTGTTTCATTTTGTTGTACATAGAGTCGCTGTGAATTGGATCTGACTCAGTAGCTCCTAACAACAACAACAACAACAACAACAACATTAAATTAATTGATTTGCATATGTCGAACCACTCTTGCATTCCTGGATAAAACCAACTTGAACATGGTGTATGATCTTTTAAGTGGGTTGTTGAAGTCAATTTGCAAATATTTTATTGAGGATTTTTACACCTACATTAGTCAAGGAAAATGGTCTGTAGTCAGTTTTTTCTTTTCTTTCTTTTTCTTTCTTCTTTCCCTTCCTTCCTTCCTTCCTTCCTTTCCTTCCTTCTTCCCTTCCTTCCTTCCTTCTCTGTTTTTGGTGTCAAGGTGATATTGGCTTTGTAAAATAAGTTTGGTAGCATATCTTCCCTTTCTATTCATGGAATAATTTGCAAAGAATTGATGTTATTAAAGATCTGGCAGAATTCAGCAGTGAATCTTTCCAATCTTGAATTTTCTTAGTTGGGAGATTATTACTACTTCAATATCATACTCACTATAGGTCTAAGTTTTTGATGTCTCCTTGGTTTAATTTTGGTAGGTCTTATGTGTCAAGAAATCTATCCATTATGTCTATATTTTCTAATTTATTGGGGTATAAATTTTCAAAACATTCTCTAGTCAATTTACTGAATTTCATTGGTATCTGTTAGAATGCCTCCCTTTTTTTCTCATTTATTAATTTGGGTTTTCTTTCCCTTTTTGTTGGTTAATTTGACCAAAGGTTTGTTGATCTTGTTTATCTTTTCAAAGCATCAATTCTGTTTCATTGATTCTTTGTATTGTTCTTTTAGTCTCCATTTCTCTCATTTTTGCACTGCTATTTATTTTTTTCCATTCACTCATTTTGAGTTTGGATGTTTCTTATTTTGCTAAGACCTTTCAAGTTTATCATTGGGTTACTCAAATTCTCTCTGATTTTTTGATGTAGGCACTCAGAGCTATAAACTTAACTCTTAGGCCTGCCTTTGCTATATCCCAAAGGTACTGATAGGTTGTGTTTTGGTTTTTATTTAATTGTATGATTTGTAGAGTTTCCTCCTTAACTAATTCAGTGACCCATTGGTCATTCAAGAGTATATTATTCAATTTCTATGTGTTTGTATAGTTCCTATAGTGTCTTTGGCTATTGAGTTCTAGTTTTATTCTATTATTATGTGATAAGTTACAAGAATTTATTTTTTCTATTTGTTAAGACTTGCTTTATAGCATAGAATGTGATCTACTTTAGAAAAAGTTACATTAGCAGCTGAAAAGAATGTGCATTCCACAGTTGTTGAATGCAATATATTTTGTAGATGTCTATTAATTCTATTTGCTCTATGGAATAATTTAACTCAGAAGTTTCTTTGTTGATGTTTTTATGTGTAGATCCATTTGTTGATGAGAGTGGGGTATTGAAGTTACTCACTATTACTATATATGGATCTCTCTGTCCCTTTATGCCCAGTTTTTGAAACTGTAATTGGGTGCACTTATATTTGGTGCATATATATTTACAATTGTTAAATCTTCTTGATCAATTTTTCCCTTAATGTCTATTAAGTGGCTTTTACTTCTGATTGATTTTGGCTTTTTCTATGTTGTCAGATATAAGAATAGCTATACCTTCTTGTTTCTTCCAGTTGCTTTGTATATAGTCTTCAATGCTTTGACTTTTAGTCTCTGTGTGTCTTTGCCAGTGAGAAATGTTTCTTGAAGATAAGAAACAGTTGGATCCTGCATTTGATCTAATCAGCTAGTCTGTGTCTTTTAATTGGGGAGTTGAGATCATTCCCACTTAGCATTATAACTGAAAGGTAATTGCTGATACCTATAATTTTGTAGGTTATTTTCCTGGATGATGTAAATAATTTTGTTCCTTCTTTCTATCTTTTTGATCTTAGAAACTGGTGGGGTTAGTCAGTTGAACATGTTTGGGGTTTTTCCTGGTTCTCCCTTGTTTAACTATTCTTCACATAAAGCTTATTCTTTCCTAAGCCCTCTTGCTTGTGATTGTCTTTCTTTCTCCTGTGTGGATAAATTCCTTGAAATATTTTTTGCAAAGCTGCCTTAATAGTGGTTTATTTTTTTGTTGTTGTTGTAGAAGGTGTTATTTATGCATTACTTTTTGGAAGATAACTTTCCTGGATATAGTAATCTTGGTTGATATTTATTTGTTTCATGGCTTGGATAATTTCATTTCACATTTCTTCTTTTTTGGCTTTGAGGGTTTCAGATGAGAGGTTTGATGTACTAATGAGTTTGCCTTTGTAGGCAAGTTGGTGTTTTTCTCTCGCAGATTTTAGTATTTCTTTGTTTTATCATCTTAGCATTTTAACTATGATGTGAAATGGAGGAATTCTTTTCTGACCATATTGGTGGGGGTTCTAAATACCTCTTGTACTTGAGTGACCATATTATTCCCTAGGTGTGGGAAATTTTCTCCTATAACATCACTGAATAGGTTCTCTTTGCCTTTAGTGTGAACCTTAACTCTTTCTTGTACCCCATTGATTGTTAGGTTTGGTCTCTTGATTATGGCCCAGAGTTCTTGAAAGTCATGGTTATTCTTATTTTTTTCTTGGCTATGTACATATAATATTTCCTCACCTTATCTTCAATCCCTGATATTAATTCTTCTGCTTGATCTAGTCTATTAGTGATACTTAACACTATATTTTTTTGGTATTTGAGTCATTGAGTCTTTCACTTCCAACAATTCTGCTTGGGATTTTCCCTAGAATTTCACTTTCTTTGTTGAATTTCTTATCCATATTGCTGACTTTCTCTTCTGTATTGCTTACTTTCCTGTCAGTGTCCTGAGTTGACTTCCTTACTTCATTCATCTGCTTGTTTGTATCCTCTTTGAAGTCATCAATTACTTTTAGAAGTAGATTTTTTAATTCTTTGGCATTTCAACCATTTCAGTGTCTTTGGTTTCATTTACTGAGGAATGGTGATCTTTTGGAGAAGTTATTTTGCCTTGCCTTTTCATGTTTCTTGTATTTCTTTGTTGTGATATACACATATGCTGGGATCAGTATACCTTCTAGTTTTATTTGGGATTTGTCTTCATGAGCAGCCTACCCTAGTGTACTCAATCCCCAGTATTTCTTAGAGAAGAAGCAAACCACTTGTGGATGAGGTTTTTGCTTCCCTTCCCTCCAATAGAAGAGTCCATGTCAGAGATGTGAGCAGCTTTTTCCCTTTTTCTGATTAGCTTTACTGATTTTCCCTGTTTTTCATCTGACCTATCAGCTCTTTCATGCTTAGCACTGCTTTTCCTCTACTTCTTTCCTTGGAACAGAATCTATCCCTTATTATCCTGACTCCATTCACAGAGTCAGAGAATCAGCTTCTAATTCACAAAACCCCATCTTTTCCCTAGGTAATGTATACTCAATATGGGAAAAGTAGAAGGAGGGGCTGTACAGAAACCAGCATGGAAACAGTGACTAAATTATTTTTAAAACAAGTCATTGTAAATATGTCCCACCAGGGCTCCTATAGAGAAGCTTAGTATGATAATAATGCCAAAATGGTAATGATCATTTATTTAGTGTCTACTAAGTAATATATGCCTGCAGCTGTAGCCCCGTGGCATCTGATCCCATCAGAGCTTAAGAGCTAAGCAGGGTCTGGCCTGGTTAGTACTTGGATGGGACACCACCTGGGAACACTAGGTGCTGTAGGTTTGGGAGAAGAACCCAGCAACCCACTCCCAAAAATCAATTGAAAACCCTATGGACAGCAGAGAAGCACTGACAATAGTGTTTCGCCTGTTGTATGTAGGGTCGCTATGAGTTGGCTACCAACTCGAGGGCACCTAACAACAACAACAAGTAATATATGCCACAGCCATACCACTGTGGAGTCCAATCCTGTCATATCTCAAAAGCTAAGTAGGGTCAGGCCTAATTAGTACTTGGATGGGAGACCACCTGGAAATAGCAGGTGCTGTCAGCTTAGGAGAAGGACCTGGCAGCCTGTTCTCCCTCCCTGCAAAAATCAGCCTTATGAAGTACCTTATGAATAGTAGAGAAACACTGACAATAGTGCAGGGTATTGCACGGTGTTGGGTAGTGCTTTTTTATTGTACATAGGGTCACCATGAATTGGACCCAATTCAACAGCACTCAACAATGATAACAAAACAGCAGTGATATAACTTATACCAGGTGCATTGTTTAAGCACCAAGAAAAATAACAACAAGCCTGTAAGGTAGCTATCATTATCTCCATTTTAAAGATGAGTACATTTAAATTTTAGAGAGCTTAAGTTTTCTAAACTACTGAGTGCCAAAGTCAAGATTTAACCTAAGTTTCATTTTTCTTCCACTATGCCATGCTATTTTCTCTCCTTGATAATAAGAGTTACATTTACTGAGCATCTGTGCCATTGTACACATATTGTTTCTAATCTCTATAACAACTCTGTGAGATAGCTATTTTAACCTGACTTTAACTGGAAAAGAAATTGAGTTGTAGAGAAGTTCAATTTCTTACCTAGATTTACAGTTAGGAAGAGGGAGACTACATTTTTGAATCTGAATTCATCTGGCAACAAAATCTGAGTTCTTCTACTTGACATGATAGCCTTATCAGGAATCAATGGTAGATTGACAAAAAGGAAGAAGGTATCTCTTGAGATTGACAGTGTAGTTTATTGCTAATAACAAATTAAGGCATTAAGAAGCAAACTATCTAATTTTATGGAGGCGGCTAACTTTTAAACAGAAAATCTTTGCAACTTCTGGATAGGTCAGAATGTACTCAACATCTTAAAGCTACATGAAATCCTTAACTTTTATCTTTCATTTTTCTACCAGCTCAGTTGATCTTCATGACTTGTTCACTATCTATTTAGATATTAGGTAACTTATTCAACATCACAAAATGAGTAGAGAAGTTAGATTTCAAATTTCAGGTATTGATTCCCAACTCAATTTGTTGCACAACTAATCTCCATTAGCCTTTTATATTTTATGAACAAAATACACATAATTTATGCTCTGAAAATATAGAAATAAACCTGTAGTGTATTTTAAGGAAATGTGTGTCACAGGATTATATTTTCAAACTCTGAAGATTTTAAACAATGGTGTAACTTTGTTTTCTCCTTTTCTTCCCTTGTGAAAATTAGTGGTGCTGTGGGGAAGGGAGGAGGTGCTGGTCTTTTTAAATAGATGGGTAGTATTCTAGATACATGAGCTACAAAATATCAGTCCCTACCTCATTTCCTAAGCCTCTGCCTTGCCCTGAGCATGTACAGTTCTGTGTCATTACCAGAGTCAATCAGAATGTGCACAGAGCTATATTCAAATGACCCTAGCTCCCCATGGTGGGGTAGTGAGCAGCCACTAAATCAGGGTGTCACAGTGCTGACCAGTGGTCTTCTGGCTGCCTTTCAGTCACATCTCTCCCCTTGCATGGGTACGAAATGGTGAGGCTTGCAGCTTTGGTTCCTGTCACTATGCCTCACCTTTGTTTACTCATATAAGTCTTGTCTTTGAGCACACACAGAGTGGCTGGAACCTGTTCTCTACAGCTGTATCTGGATGGTGACTGCCTCTCACTGATTCTCATCTGAGGGCAATACTTCCTTGTTGTTGTAACCTTGCTACTCTGCTACAAACTATAATGCTACCTGTTGCATGAATTGTGACTGAGCTCGCTATATCCCTTGGACACTTTTTTTGGCCCCTGAGAAGAACTCCAATAGTCATCTATGAAACTTTATCCATTTTAGTGAGCTTCATTCACTGTTGCTGCCCAAGTGATTATCTGCCCAGGTATGCCCTGAAGGTGCCCCATACCTCAGTATCAAGATGGAACACTAACCCTGCTGGTCACATTCAAACAGCTACATAACCGGAATGCCTTCCATTGTAGGTGATTTTAATATAATTTATTTTCTTCTTTTCTATTAGCCTTGGTTTTCCCTGATGGATTTGTTATAGTGAGAATGAACTAGTTAAAATCTCTGAGAACAGCCAAGCATTGTGGTGCATGCCTGTAATCCCAGTGACTCAGGAGACAGAGGCAGGGGGATCACAAGTTCAAGATCAGAGGCAGTCTGCATAATTTAGTGAGATCCTGTCTCGAAAACTTAAAACATGGGCCGGGGGTGCAGCTCAGTGGTACAGCACTTGCAAAGCATGCAAGCATGAGGCCCTGGGTTCAACCCCCAGTATCGAAAAAAAAATCTCTGAGGAAAACCTCTATATTTTGAGCCTGATACATCAGCTACAGAAGCTAAGATCTCTAGGTATATTTCCATAAAGGAAGCACTGAAGTACTGAATGCATTACACACATAACCTCTCCCCTTCAAGAGAACTATGATGAGTTGAGGCTGCCATTTTATTGCTACTGTGAAGAAGGTGTGTGTGACTGCCTTTAATCTAGAGCCTTATGAACAAAATCATCTTTCTCTGTCTTCCTGGAATTTGTATGGCTGGCAATATCTTAGTTATTAAATTAACTTTCAGTAAGTATTCTTCAGGGGTCGAAAGAGATGAAAACCCCAAAGTTGTCTTGAAAAATATAAAAATACTCCTGGAAAATACATGTAAACAGAAAGAAGGAGAACATAACTTCAGCATTTTATGACATTAGCTGCCAGTTCAGTAGACATCTGCCTCACAAAATCAAAACTATAGCTGTTTAACCCACTGTGTATAAGGTGTTAGATTAACTGCTAAGAAAGATGTGTGTCTTTTTCATGAGGAGCAAAGTTATGCTGATTTGCAACACAGTCCACAAAAATAAAGTCAACTTCAAATTGTAATCATGATACAACTTACTATAGCATGTGTGCTTTCCCACTTGGATGACAAACCTCTTGAGGGACAGATTTCTTCTATTTTGAAACCCTGCTATCTCAAATGTCAAGCAGTGTTTTACATACACTAGTGATAACATTTAACCCATGTATATGCAGCTCCCTGCAGCCATACCACTGTGGTGTCCAATCCCGTCAGATCTCGGAAGCTAAGCAGGGTCGGGCCTGGTTAGTATCTGGATGGGAGACCGCCTGGGAACACCAGAAGCTGTAGGCTTGGGAGAAGGACCTGGCAACCCCCTCCCAAAAATCAATCTGCCATTGAAAACCCTATGAACAGCAGAGAAGCACTGAAGTGTTTCCCCTGTTGTACAGAGGGTCGCTATGAGTCGGATACCGACTCGATGGCACCTAACAACAACAACAAATATTACTCCTTGGTAAAATAATTTTCTAGGTTTCTAATATTTGCTCTTGTGGTCTGCCTCCTTTTTAGCATTAGGGTGTTGTTTGTCTAAAACAGAAGTAAGATATAGGGAAAAAGCATGGTGTAACCCTGAAAAGTCTGTCCTTGAAGCATCCCTTGGGTCTAAGGATTTTAGATTGTCCTCAGATCAACCATCATTGGCAAACTTCAAACCTTTTGGATTTTTTTCCCCTAAGTCCTCTCTTTGTAACCCGGAGAATTTTGTATAGTTTTTCACATGCCTAAGGATCAAGAGGTTTTATACAGCCTCTGGTCAGTTATGACTGGCATTTGGCCAACACCTTGGGACACAAAGCAATGCAACATGCTCCTTTAAATCACTGTGATTCTGATGGGATCTTCTCCATCTAAAATGCTGCCTTTTTCAGGTAATTGCCTTCTTTCTGCATGCTTTTTTTAAAAAAACATATGCTAACTGATATTATTTCTTACAGGGGCACAATAGCACTAGGAATAATTTAGAATTTCAGGGGTTACTTTTGGGAGTTTTAACATCAAAAAGACTTAAATTGAAGTTTAAAATAAAAAGTGAAGAAATCCTCATGAGGAAGTTATTTTGTCTAAAAGAAATTATTTCACTGATCAGAGGAGACACATCCTTTTGTATTAGCCTGTTTTGTGTTGCTATAACAAAATGCTTGAGGCTGGGTACTTAATAAAGAAGTTTATTTAGCTCATGATTCTGGAGATTAAAGAGCATGATGTCATCATCTGCTCAGCTTTGGTGAGGGACTTATTGGATATGGTAACTCAATGATGGGAACACATGAAGAGAACACATGGCAAGCTTTGATGCAAGAGATAGAAAAAGAGAGAGTGTGCCTCAGACAGTAGGATTTGTTTTATAGCAACCTATTTTCATGATAACTAATCTACTTTTCAATACCAGAATTAATTCCTTCCAAGGGTGGTTACCCTCATGATCTAACCACCTTCTAGTAGGCCCCATCTCGTACATATGCCACTACCTCAAAATCATCAGTCTGGGGACCAAGTTTCCAGCACATGATACTTTGGAGGCCACACTGAAATCATATCCACATTATAGCACCTTCTCTCTGTGGTTTGTTATTGTTGTTTCTTTCTTGTTTTTATGGGCTTCTTTTCTTTTTCTTTTCTTCAGGGATTAATAAATGGTGGCACTTTAATTGTAAGGTTTGATAAAACTATCATAAACCAGTTGTTGTTATTAGGTGTTGTCGAGTCAGTATCCAACTCATAGCGACCCTACATACAACAGGCGAAAACACTATTGTCAGTGCTTCTCTGCTGTTCATAGGGTTTTCAATGGCAGATTGATTTTTGGGAGTGGGTTGCCGGGTTCACCTCCCATCATATATCAGAGCTATGCCTAAATCAGCAATAAAGTCATCTTTTTGCATTTATGTCAGACTGGTCTTATACTTCTAAATTTTCTTCCCTCTTCTCCCAGAGGAGATGTAATTACTTATGAATGTTGACCTTTTATCCTGTAACCTTCCTATAACCTCTTATTACTTTCAAGGTTTTTTTTTTGTTGTTATTGTTTCTTTGGAATTTTTTACATGATCATTTCATATAATTAATTTTTATAGTAGTTTTTTCATATTTTTTGGAACTGACCACCTTTAATTTGTTTTCTACTTCCTTCTTTCCTTCTCTTGTGAAACATTGATGATTAATTGGTAGAAAAATCATTAAGGGTCTACTCAAGAATATTCATCCAAATACTCTCAAATGCTCAAAAGAAAGGAAAAATAAGTTATCAAGCTGTGTTTCTCTTTGTGGACCATGAAAAGTATATTTACACTGTACCCTTGTTACTATAGTTACAACATAAGAAAAAACTTCAAAGATAGAAGAAATATACTAGAATGATTCAAAAACTTAAAAATTTACTGTGTAAGAATGGCAAAACTGGGCACCATGGCACATGCCTGTAATTCTAGTGACAAGAGAGGCTAAGGCAGGAGTAATGCAAATTCAAAGCAGGGCACAGCCTGCCCAACTTAGATCCTGAGCCTTCATAAAAAAGAAATTGAATCTTGATAAAAAAGAAATTGTTGGGTTCTGTTAACAACTAATATAGCAGTAAAATGCCAAGGTGTTGATTATCATTGATCATGAAGTTACCAACTGACTTAAAGACATCCATTCCATTATGCTTTGGCAGGCTCTATTAAGCAGGCACTTCCAGGTATTTAAAACTACCATCCTTCCAGTGGTATGTATTTTTACTTAGAAACTCTAAAATCATGCATCATAAGTTATTTGGAAGAATCCCAAATAATACCCCAAAGTGGTAACTAGCTACCTTAAAATTAAATCCATCTTTATCCTTACCATCTGAGCTATAAGTATTCCCCATAAAGAATAAAACAGCTGGATATGAAGTCTTTAAACTTATCTCTGACTCTAGAAAACATCATAATGGACATAACTTCTATCTTACAAACCCAACAAATAATTTTCTGCCAAATGTGATGGCACACAGCTATAATCCCAGAACTTGAGAGGCCGAGGCAGAAGAGTCTTGAGTTTGACATCAGCTTGGACATCAGACCTGTCCCCCTAAACAATCAATTTTCAATGTATTACCTAGAATTGACAAGGACAACTCACTAGCCATTGTTTTTTTCTCACCTAGCTAAGGAGGTGCCATGCTATACTCTCAGCTTGATCTATAGAATAACTATAAGGCAAGGAAAGCAATCCATGACAAGGAAAACAACAAGCAGGTAAATTCTGGGATGTGTTTTTATTGCATGTTGTTATATAGATCTATGGCTTCAAGACTTGTTACAAACACTAAGAATCACTTGTTTCAAGAATTTGTGTTGCTGGCCAATGTACCTTATCCAGAATTTTAAAGGTTAATACATAGCCATCATTACATAGGATGATGCAATAACTTATCCTACAATAAAAATGAAAGGGAAGCTTAACTTTTCCCAATAATGAACTGTGTTCTCTGATACTCTCTTGATCTTGATCAGCTAAATCTTGGGCATAAAAAAATCTGAATATCATGGAACAATGTCCCATGAATAGTCTTTATCTTCCTTTGATTAAAGGGGATGACTGGTAAAAAAAAAAAAAAACTGGCCTGGCACTATTATTTTCTAGTGCTGCTAGGCATTGACCTGCCCCTCATAGCTGGGCCATGGCATTCCCCAGTTAAACATAAATAATTTCACAGAACACCCATTTCAGATAAATCCACTGATTGACTATGAATGATTAAGACAAAAACAAGAGCACACCACAGTCATATCTGCACAGAAATAAAGAAAAAATTTCAGATCCCCACAATGATCAAGCATCTTGCTATGGTTAATGCATGTGACTGCTGCTTCTTTAGTAACTATAGTTTTATCTTCAATTTATATTTTTCCTCCTAGTTGAGATTTTTAAAAATAGTCAGAATTACCTCCACTTCTGGTCAATATTAAATTAAAAAAAAATTTGATCTCTTAACTCCCCAAAGTTACTACTACAAAAGCAAATACTATATAAAATTACTACTAACACTCCAACATGTCCCATATTTCCCTAAGGTAAATATTCATGCTTCAAACAAGCAAAAAGCCCAACTTCAAATATAAATGTTTTTTCTTGGTGAATTTTGGAAGATGTTGACAGTAGATCAATGAAATGCAGTTCCCAATTTAAGAAGTATTCCACCCAGTTTGATAATCAGGAAAACCAATGAACTAATTTCTCCTACACATTTAATAATCAACATGGGACACATCTGTGACCAAATGAGTGGAGTTTTCCTACACCAAATAATTCTCCACTGCCAGCTAGGTGTCTTACAAATTAATTCAATTCTTCTGGGTGCAGTGGTACACACCTGTAATCCTAGCTCCTCTGGGGGTGGAGAAAGGAGGATTGCAAATTCCAGACCAGAGGCAGCCTGTTTAATTTAGACTGTGGCTGAAGATAAAAAAAATTTTAAGAATGGGCTGGGGGTGCATCCTAGTGGTAGGAGTGCTTACAAAGCATGTGTGAGGCCCTGGGTTCAACCCACCAATTCCATAAAAACAAACATTCAATTGTAACACTAGTTGCATGAAAATGTTAGATCTTATACATTAAAGACCCTGTCCCACAAGACTCCCCCTATTTCAGATGTTGCCATGGCTCAAATGGGTCTCCAAATTTCATGTGTTGAAAATTTGATACCTAACATGGCAGTGTTGGGAGGTGGGGCCTAATAAGAATGAAGTAGCCCATAAGGGCTCTGCCCTTACGAATGGATTAATGCTGTTATTACTGGAGTAGGTTCCTGTTAAAAGGAAACTTCAGCTGCTTTTTGTCATTCTCTGTTGCCCTCTCTTTGCTTTTACACCTCAGCCATGGTGAGTTGCAGGAAAGGGCCCTTGCCTGATGTGAGCTCCTTGACTTTGGATTTCCTACATTTTATAACTATGTGAAATAAACTTCTTTATTATAAGTTACCCAGTCTGTGGTATTCCTTTACAGCATCACAAAATGAACTAAGAAGCCAATCATAATTCCAGATTGAGACTTCCATCTTATTTTAAAGAATTGAATAAAGGATACAGATGAGTAGGCAGATGGAAGGGATGCATAGGGCAAGGATTGGGAAAAGGTATGGGGCTTCCACTTTTCCCTTGGCATATCACCCTCCATGTTGAGCAACCAGCAAGCTTCCCAAATTCCTTACTTTCTAATATAGCTTTAGTATTTCTGGTGATTAGTACCCATCCAGGAGCCCATTCAGAGTCGTCTCACTGGAACAAAATATGCACCTGTCACCCAGGACATTCCAAGGGATTAGGAGTTCCTTCTCAGGAACTGGGGTTAAATATCTAATATTAGGAGAAAAGCGGACCCTGGCATTCTCTTTAATTAGGAAATTACAGGACTTTAGGAAATAGGTGTTAGGATCCAGAACAGAGTCCAAATATAAATATTTCTTATTATATCACAATATCATATTGATGTGGAAACAAGTATTTGTCAGTATTTGTTAGTATATAGAATGGTAGATAATTTATGTGTTACAAGCTGTACTATAGAGAAGAAATCACAGTTGTTTCTATTGTTGGAGAAGGCCCTTTGACAGTTTCATATGCCAAAAGACACTTGAGGTAAACTTTAAAGAATGAAAAATCAAAAGAATGAAGGCTAGCACTAAGAAGGCTATCAGTAGAAGGAATGGAATCGACAGTGACATTGCAGTATGAAAGGTGATAGATTTTTCAATGATACCAAATAGGTACAATGGAGTATGGAACAGAAAGCAAAGGAATTTTGACTATAGCATGTGAAAAACATTTAAGTCAGGATATAACCAGAGTGCCCTTTTGGGAGATATCCTGATGAGAGAGTGAGGGAATCCAGTAGTCTATGAGAGAGATGGATGACAGTTACAAAACTGTCCCAAATATGCAGGAAAGAAATCATGGTGGCTAAAACTCAGGAAGGCAGTGAGAATAGAGCTGAGCACACATATTCAAGGTGAAACATTTTGGAATTACTGAATTACCTAGCTCAGTGGCCAGGAGGACACATGGATCGAAGGTATGAGAGGACCTGAAGATGAGTCTAGGATGAGGCATGTGGCAGTATTTGGCAGCTCTGGAGGAGATGAAGAATTGCAGAGAAAGACAATACTGTATACTCTTAATTCTAATCCATCCCTCTTTCTACAATTTTAAAGGGCTACAAAATCAGGTGTGGATTAGAATCACATGCAGATTGGATTCAGGTCTAGAGAGTGCTCCCATGCAAATCCAATCTGCATGCAATTCTAATCAGCATTTGATTTTGTAGCCCTCTAAAATTGTTGAAAAGGTAAGGCTTAGAATTGAAAAAATACTGTAGAGCCTGGGATGGCACAGGCCTGTAATCTCAGTGACTCAGAAGGCAGAGGCAGGAGGATCTCAAGTTCAAAACCAGAGGCAGCCTGCATAATTTAGGGAGACCTTGTCTCAAGATAAAAAATAAAAATGGAGCTGGGGTGCAGCTCAGTGATTGAGCACTCGCAAAGCATTCGTGAAACCCTGGGTTCAGCACCTCCCTCCCCACCCCCACCCGGGCCCAGCACTGCCAAAAATAAATAAATAAATAAATAAAATAAACACACACACTCACACACACACACACACACACACACACACGTACAGTTTATGCCAATTTAGATAGCTGGCCATGTGGAACACTCAGAAGACCCTGGAAATACAGATTTGGAATTTATGAAATACATCTAATCTGGAAAAAGAGAAGTGGGGGTTAGAAATATAGAGGCTTGTCAGGAGATGATAGTAAGGTGAGTTGAAGGTTGTTAAAATTTGGAATTCTGGAGAATCCTATTAGTTATGTTTAAAGTAGATGAAAGGAAAGTTCAGAGAGATGAGAACAAGGAGATAAAAGGATACCTAAGGAAATATATATGGAACATAGTAGCCACACAAAAACCTTTTCTGAATGACTAAATAAGAGTTATAATTTCCAGTTATATTTTTTCCCTCAAAATATCCATCTTTTGTATACTTTTAGTAAAATTTCTTCTATTTCTATATTCTGTTACATTGGTTAATGGAAAATTCCTTCTTTGAGTTTATGTTTCCTATTCTTTAAAAAATACTGGCAAAGTAAATGCACTCAATTATATTTATATTGCTTAAATTGCTTTGTCTACCTTGTACTGCCTGAGTGAGTCCTGTAGTTGCCCAGGAATATTTGAAATACATAAAGAAACAGGAAATAGTGAATGGCTGCTTCTGCAGCAGCTTGGCAAATTAGAATAATCAAATGCATCTTGGGGTAAACTCATGTGCACATTGCTGTAAACAGTAATCTATTCTTTTAAAAATGCAAATCACTCACTAAAACAATCCATAATCATTCTCATTTCAAGTTCTAGATGAGAATAAGTTACAATGAGAGAATTTGTACATTCTAATTAGGGTTGATTTTTTTTAAGCAGAGAAATGAAATGGCAAATTATTACAAAGGGGAGAAACTCTTGTCAATTAATTGAAAAAGAACTTAAAATGTGTCCAGATCAAATAGAGACACAAAGTTTCAGTCACTCAGGGAAGTCCACATAGTACATTTCCTTTCTCCCAGAATCACATGGAATTCTGTATAATAGAGACAGAGGTAAGACAGTACCCTGGGTTGCTGTGGAAATGGAATTTGGTGGGTTGGCCACACTTTGAAAAGGCCTCCATTTTGGTTGTGTGCCAGGTTTCCCTGAGCACCCAGCACACACAATTGCTGCATTTGCATGTGTAAATTGGGTAATGGCATGCTTAACTATCAGATTTGTATGTGAAAATGCTATCAGCATATGCACTATTGGTTGTGTGCCCACTAAAAGAGGACTTTTAATGGGGTTGCATTAGTTGAAGAGGAAATTTTCTAAGAAGTTGAGACCATGTTCTACATCCCTGGATCCTGCATAGATACCCCTATGGCTAATTGGCACCCCTGATAATTACTTTGTTGTTGTATACCCTCTCAAATTCTATCTAGGGGAGGAAATTCATCAGAGGATCATTTGACCAACTCTAATTAGCACAGAGCAAAATTATACCCAAGTTACTCTTGGCAGTGCCTATCTGAGCCAAAATGAACAGAATGCAGCACAACCAACCCATTCATCTTGGCTATCTTAACAGTCAACATGGATCCCTGCAAAACTGACTCAGTCTCTTTTTTTTTCCTTCCTAAAACACAATATTCCTCAAATATCCTTTCATCACATCACTTTATATGTATAAGGACTTCAGTGTTTCTCAATGGCATCTTATAAGGAATAGATAAAACTGTTGCTTCTCCAGCCTGCAAAAATAAGAAATAACAACGATCACTTTTTCACTGCAGTTCAATGGATTTCTTTCTTCTAGAAGTTCTCATGCTTATTTATTAGTATGCTAAGATGTAATGAGCCATAGTCTGTGTGAGCATTCACCCAAGAATCATAATAACCATATTTCCTGAGTCAAAAATCAGTATACATAATATGAAGGTAATGGGACTAGATATTTCAAATTGGAATTTGCTAAAAAAATCTGGGATATTTCATCATGATAGCCAAAACGTCCCTTTATCTGTGTGGCTTAATCTCCGATAAGCCTTGTGTCTCTTGGTGTTCCCTATTTTAAAACCCTACATCTACTGTCCAAAAGTAATGACTTGTGCAAAATGGCACATCCCAACTTTGGATTTAATCTCTTTATACCATATATGCTTGATTCTAATTCACACCCTTTCAACAGTTTTATAGGACTACAAATCAGATGTGGATGAGAATCTCGTCCAGATTGGATTGGATTCGCATGACAGAGCTCTGATCTCATGAAACCAATCCACATGCGATTCTAATCCATATCTGATTTTGTACCCCTATAAAACTGTTGAAAGGGTATGGATTAGATTTGAGACTATGTCTTAATCTCTTGCCAAGCTGCTAAAAACCAACAAGTTGTGTAACATTTGGTCTTCATTTCACCCATCCTTCTTTCCGTCAGTCTTTCTCAAAGTTTGTTCTGAGTGACATATAAGAAATGTCTGGAGAACTCATGAGAAATGCAGATTCATGCCTCTTTTCAGACCTACTGAGTTAGAATTTGGAGGAATGAGGACTGGAAATTCATAATTTAGCAAGTACCTCAGGTTTTTACTATTTGCACACTAAAGTGTGCCTGTTGTGCACAGTTTTATCTTAGTTGTGTTATTTGTCTTTCCTTTATCTGTGTTGATGCTCAGGATTGAGTGGCAATGTAACTACTAAAGGCCTGTGTACACACAGAATCACTACACTGGTTTGTAGTTACGAGAATGAAATCTCGGCAAGAAAATACAACATGAACATTTATAATAAATATCATAACATAAAATATGCTTTGGTCCAGGGGATCACTGCATTACTCAATCTGCCTGCTTTGCCTAAAAGATATTTGTGAGAAATGGCAACCTGAGACTCAAGACCATCTGTGTGAAAGTTTTACCATGTCATGGGGACCCATGCATTCCCAGGGGTCCCTGTCCTAGAAATGCATGTGGTGGGTGATAAGAATAGACTGATTTATGATTACTCAATATTGGAAAGGTGTAGCATTCCATTTCACAAATAGTATTCGCTAGATTAGAAAATACCATAACCACATTGGAGAATCCTCAGTCCAGGAACCATAAACCACTGGTATTTTTTCACCATTTTAATTTAGCTATGTGTTTGGATTACATAAATAAAAATGAGCCTGTATTTTCTTTATATATTAGTCTCTCTACATAGGAATCACCAGTTAGATTGAACATTAGGACACCTATAAAATTTCCTCTTTAAAAGACACGAGAACATTTCTCAATGAGAAAGAAGCTGCTCACAGTGACCTTCATGTTGAACAGTGGGGGGTCAACAGAGGCACTAAATCATTTTGATTCACAGATGAGATCAACATATTCATATTTGTTTGCCAAATGTGTATTTTAATTTAAGCTTCCTCTGATTGATGCATGTAATTTATGCTGCCTAGAACTAAGGCATCATATTTTTCTTTTTTCCTAACAGGGGGAGACTTTCTTGGAAACAGATAAAGGAAAGAGTCCAGTAATTTGTAGCAATGTGACTACAGCCACACATGCTCTAGAATTAATGTTCTTCATTAGGGTGAGTAGGATCAGCTGTATGTATACATCAGGTTTTTAATTAACTCAGTCCCCACCACAGGACTCGTGATTCAAACTGTTAGTATTTTTTCCCTGAAATCACAAAATAAAAAAATTGGGTGGTATATCTTTTTCACACGCAAAAAAGAGAGGGGATATTCAGAGAAATGAAAGGCTCTTTGTATTATATTAGAGTGCTCAGAACATCTTTATAATCCCATGTTAACCAGATAAAGGGGAGCCTGGCACTGAATGACTCCAACGGGATGCTGCAACTGCAACCTTTGTGATGGTTTTTCCTCTCTATTTCGGATAGGATTTCAGTATTTGTCTCAATATCTTTAAAATAACATTTGGACTTTGTGAACTGCCTTGCTCTTGAAGAAGTGACGTAGTGATATTTAAATAAGATACTACCAATTTAAGGAAACTTCAGTAAAGCAACATGAGGAGCTCAAGTGTGGGGTGAGGGGAGAAAGTTTTTATAGCAGCCTCATTTTCTGAGATCATATTAACATAAATTTGACAGTTAATCTCCATATTGCAAAAAGGCTGCCCAGATTACTTAATTAAACTTAGAACAAATGTTTCTTTATTTTCCAGGTACAATTTTGGTCTTAAAAATACCCACTTGCAATTGTGATGCACGACTATGGTTTAGGACAGGAGCAGGGGCATTGAATAACAGAACCAGTGCAGACTGAGCATGTGCAATTAGGAGTGAGCCTGGCTTCCCAGCTAGTGCCTGGACCCATGCACCTGCAGAAAGGATATGAAAAATGTCGAGGATCTGTAAAAGTTACTTCTTTAGGTTTTAATAGATATAATTAAATTTGATAGAGATATGCTTTTCTGAGATCCATTTAAAACCTGTTATCCACTAAATATTCATTGAACAAGTGTCCAAACTGTTTTTCCATAGACGCCCCTCAAAGAATGTATTGAAAATAAAATAACTGTAGAACAATGAGCCAGACCTTGACATTGAGAAGTCCTCAGTTTGAACTTCAGACTGTTCCACTTGGTTGTTGTTAGGTACTTTTGAGTCAGATCCAATTCATAGCGACCTTATGTACATCAGAATGAAACACTCCTCAACTCTATAACAGGCACATAACCTTTTTTTATATTAGAGCCCATTGTGGAAGTCACTATATCAATCTATCTAGTGAGAGTCTTCCTATTAATTGTTGACCTGCCACTTTCCCAAACATAATGTGCTTCTCCAAGGATCTGTCCCTTCTGATAACATGTCCAAAATATGTCAGATGCAGTCTAGCCATCCTTGCTTCCAAGGAGCACTCTGGTTGCACTTCTAGAACAGATCTGCTGGATGTTTTGGCAGTGCATGTTTATTCAATATTCGTCTTTAGTGCCGTAATTAAAAAAACATCAACTCCTTTCCTATCTCCCTTATTCAATGTCTAGCTTTCACAGTCACATGATGTGACTGAAAATACCATGGAATGAATCAGGTACACCTTCCTCTTCAATGTGACATCTTTACTTTTACATCTTCGTCTTCAATGTGACATCTTTACTTTTCAACACTTTAAAGACATCTTTTACAACAGCTTTTCCCAATGCAATGTATCTTTTGATTTCTTGACTGCTACTTCCACAAGTGTTGATTGTAGAACCAAGTAAAGCAAAATATTGGACAACCTCAAACTTTTCTCCATTTATCATGAAGTTGCCTATTGACCCAATTGTAAGGATTTTTGTTTTCTTGATGTTGAGATGCAATCCATACTGAAGGCTGTGTTCTCTGATCTTCATCTGTAAATGTTTCAAATCTTCTTCACTTTCTGCAAGCAAACTTGTTTCATTTGCACAATGTAGGTTGTTAAATAATCTTCCTCCAATCCTGATGCTGTGGCATTTTTCGTAAGATCCAGTTTCTCAGATTATTTGTTCACTATAGTGATTGAGGGCTGGGATTTAGCTCAGTTGGTAGAGTACTGCGCTGCAGTCTCTGAGGTCGTGAGTTCAATTCCCAGCATCGCAAAAATGGGAGAAGGGCCTGGTAATTCACTTCCAAGGCAATCTTGAAACAGTCAGCCATTGAAAACCCTATGAGGGTCGCTATGAGTCAGACTCGACTCGAGGGCACCTAACAATAGTGATTGAAGAGGTATGGTGAAAGGATATAGCCCTGATGCACACAATTCTTGACTTTAAACCATGAAGTGTTTCCTTGTTCTGTTCGAACAACTGCCTCCTGGCCCACATACACATTCCTCATGAGTATAATTAAGTGCTCTGGTATCCCCATTCTTTGTAATGTCATCCACAATTTGTTACGTTCCACAGTTAAATGCCTTTGCATAGTCAATAAAACATAGATTTCTTTCTGTATCCTCTACTTTTGGCTAATATCCATCTGACATCAACAGTGATGTCCTTGGTTCCACATCCTCTTCAGAATCTGGCTTGATATTCCAGCAGTTCCCTGTCTATATACTGCTACAGTCACTTTTTAATGATCTTTAGCAAAATTTTACTTTTGTAATGTATTATTGAGACTGTTTCTCATTCTACATTCTAATGTTTCTAATTTCTACATTCAGTTGGCTCCTCTTTTCTTGGGAATAGGCACAAATATGGATCTCTTCCAGTCAGTTGGCCAGGTAGCTTTTTTTCAAAATCTCTTGGCATAAACAAGTTAGCACCTCCAGTGTTGCATCTGTTTATTGAAACATCTCTATTGTTACTCTATCAATTCTTAGAGCCTTGCATTTCACCAATTCCTTCAAGGCAGCTTCCATTTCATCCTTTAGTCCTTTGGTTCCTGATCATATGCAGCCTCTTGAAATGGTTGGTCATCCACCAATTCTTCTTGGTATGAGGACTCTTTGTATTCCTTCTGTCTTCTTTTGATGTTTCCTCCATCATTTACTATTTTCCCTGTAGAAACCTTCACTATTGCCACTCAAGGCTTGACTTTTTTCTTTAATTCCTTAGGTTTGAGAAAAATAGAATGTGTTTTTCTCTTTTGATTTTCTTTCTCCAGCTCTTTGCACATGCCATTGTAATGTTTGATTTTGTCCTATCAAGCTGCTCTTGGAAATCTTTTGGTTTTGTTTTGGTTTGGTTTGGTTTTCTGTGGTACTAGTTGTTGAACCCAGGGCTTTGCGCTTGCATGCTTTGCAAGTGCTGGACCACTGAGCTGCACCCCCAGCCCATTTTTTTTTTTGAAACAGGGTCTCGCTAAGTTACGCAGACTGCCTCTGGTCTCGAACTTGCGATCCTCCTGCCTCCGCCTCCCGAGCTGCTGGGATTACAGGCATGTGCCACCTTGCCCGGCTCTAGAATGGCAATGTTTATGGCCTCCATTTCCCTTTTAATAATTTCTAATTTTCCTAGGTTCATTCTACATACATTCCACCTTCTCATTATTAATGGATATTTACAGTTGTTCTCATTTTGAGTCATGCCACATCAGGAAATGGAGGTCCCTAGGGCTTTATTCCATTCTCATCATTAAGATCAACCCTACTTGAGGAAGTAGTTCTTCCCCAATCATCTTTTGAATGCTTTCCAACCTGGAGGGCTCATTTTCTGGCACTATATCTGACAGTATTTCTCTGCTATTTATAGAGTTTTCAATGGTTAATTGTTTCAGGAGTGGGTTGGCCATGTCCTTCTTCCTAGTCTGTCTTAGTCTGGAAGCTCAGCTGAAACCTGTCTTCCATGGGTGACCCTGCTGGTATCTGTAATACAGGTGACATAGCTTTCAGTACCACAGCAACATACAACAAGCCCCCACAGTGTGGCAAACTGACAGACACATGGGGGGAACTGTTCCACAGTGAACTGCAAATTTAACCCTTGTGAATCTGTTTCCTCTTCTGCTGAGGTTAAGAATATCTTGTACATTTTAATGATGTTAGAATATGATGACTCATTCAATAAATATTTATAAGACACATTCTTTGTGGTGGTCCCTCTTCTAGGAAGTAGTAAGCAACACAATATCCCCACCTTCATAGAGCTTCCATACTATTTGAGGAAGCAAGAATATATCCATTCTAGAATGCCAGGTATCTTAAATTATATGAAGTAATGTCATCCAATAAGAGATTAGTGGAAATAAGAAGGCAATGTTTCAGGATGAGTAAAGGTCACTTTGTAAGGGGTAACCTATATGAATAATGCTTATCAAATTGCATATATGAAAATTGTCACAACGAAAAGCATGTCAAAATGAATCACATTATGATGTACATTAAAAATTTCTAATAAAAAAAACAATATTTTTAAAGAAAAAAAAAAAAAAAAAAAAAAAAAGATGTGACATTTGAATAGATTGGAATGAAGCAAGTAAGGAAAGCTTGAGAATTTTCAGAAACAGAACTCCAGGCAGAGGGAACAGAAGTCTCAAAATTCCTGAGTGGGAGTTGACTTTGGTAAATGAAGTAGTGGCCAGAATATTAGAGGGCTTGTGGGGATGAAATGAGCACTTACCAAAGCTGGTCCCAGCTTAACGTTGTCACCTCATTTCTTACCACCAACACTCAGCATCCAGGGGCTCCTTTAGGATTTGGTCTGCATCTGTGATGGGGTAACATTAAGGGCCACTGGTAGGCATGAAATAGGAGCTGGTTTGCATTTTTGTGAACCTCAATTGTGGCTGTACATGGAGAATGCACTAATAAGGTGAGAAAGATGCAAGGGGCTATTTTCTAAACAACACATTATGTGGCTTAGAATGTGGTGATAAGGATGGTGGAGATAAAAGCAGTCAGTTTCAGGTTATATATTTTGAAGGTAAAATTGAGGAGACTTGATAAGGGATTGGCTCCTTTTATTTCCAGACAAACTTAAAAACAGAATACATATCTTTAACATCACTGTATACAAAATAAAGCAATAAGAAAGCCAAATGATTTTAGAAATGCAGCAAATAAAGGCAGCCTCTCATGAGAAGCAACTGTATGGTGGAATGTCACATATCACAGCAGTGCCACAATAGCATAAACATGATAAAGTCTCATGTTTTGTCACCAGCTTTAAGATCCTAAGGTGCAATGAGAACATTTGGGAAATCCTTGCAGAGTTTCACATGAATGCACACACTCACTGCCACAGTGTATGTGACATTCCACATAGAACCAAAAAAACAGCCAAGTAAAAGTAGAGACAATGGTATGAATGAACATGATGGCAGAAGTACTCTGCTTTGCTGCTGTGGTAGAAGAAAGAAGTCATAGGAACTCAGTGGAATGTTCATCCCAGCAGAGGGTGATCTGCCCGGTGGTAAATCACAGGTGGTCAAGACTGTGTTCTTTATATCCTACTTCATGCTAGATGGCTGTTTATTATTTGCCAGTATAAAGAGAACTAAAAAATAGAAGGGTATTTTAGAAATAGCTTAGAAAAATAACTTTTAGATAGTTAACTTCTGCAAGCAGCATTGTAGATCATCAAGAGGCTTGAAGTAATTGCTATTTACTAGTTACAGATATAAAACATTTATAAAACTCTTTTGATCTCTATAGTAAGCTTGGTCATCTGTCAAAAGTGAAGAGCAGGAAGTTGAGGTTGTGATGCTGAGAAGAGAAGACACAGTGCGAAGATTTACTAGAGGGAGGCTACTGTCTTCCCTTCTCGACATGAGTGGGGTGGGTATGAGGCCGGTTGGTGCCCATGTGCATCCTAGGGTCAGGGGCCTGTTTCCCTAATACCTTGGAAATACACAGGCAAAGGCTGCTGGGGCTGAGCTGGGTTGACTGCTGTGTGTTTCACATATGGTGCACCTTAGCCTCTGGTGTTCTTTGAAATAGAGTTTCAACCTACCAGGAACAATAATTTCTACATCATTCAGTAGAATAGCTGAGTCATTTTCTGAGGGCTTCTGAGCCTCCTTTAGAGATGAAATAGGAATTTCCATCCTTTGCTTGAGTAGCACTAATCTATTATGTCCTGGGAATACAGAAGAGCGTAAGAAGCATTTAAGAGCTAGGAATAAATTAAATTTTCCAAAATATTTATTAATTTCTCATTAGTTTATGTGAATAAATTCAAAACACTTATACATGAGGCAATTAACACCTTACATTTTTATGGCACAAACTGCTTTATATTTGACAAAATACTTTTTTCAAACATTTACTTGTTTAATAAAAGTAAATAGTATAGAAATTCTTATTGCAATTTTGTAGATGTAAAATATTCTCTTTGAGGTTGTGTGACATGTCCAAGGATTTGTGATATGTAGTGAGCCAAGACTTTGATGTGAAGCCTCATAAGAACTTCAGGTTAATATGTGAATAGATACAGAAACTATGAAGAGCTTCATAATATCCACTGAATGAAGTCTTTCTGTGCATTGGTCAGGAATTTTAGTAGCCAAAATCAGATTGGGTTGATTGAGTGATGGCTTTCTGTTTTTAGAGGCTCTCTGATGGCTCTCAGAATCACCAAGAGGATTGGAGAAATGGACTCTTTTCTGTGCTCAATAGTCTTGATGAAAGAGACTTTTGTCACATCTATTAGTAGTAACATTCCCTGGTCATTAAATATTCACTACTTGAATGCTTTGTTCACAAAATTATTTATTATTCATGGACTATTTGCCTAGTCCCTGCAGCCATAACACTGTGGCATTTGATTTGGTCAGATCTCAGAAGCTAAGCAGGGTTGGGCCTGGTTAGTACTAGGACAGAAGACCACCTGGGAACACCAGGTGCTGTAGGCTTGGGAGAAGGACATGGCAACCCACTCCCAAAAATCAATCAGCCATTGAAAACCCTGTGAATAGCAGAGAAGCACTAATAATACTATTTTCCCTTTTGTACATAGGGTCGCTCTGGGTCAGACACCAACTTGAGGGCACCTAACAATAGCCTAGTACACTCTATCTTTTTTCTTCCTTCTATCAATAGTACTTAGTAAATGTAAAGAGAGAGGAATCCAAAGACATATATTTTTTAATTCCTACAGGTCCAACTTTTAAAAAAATGCAGAAAGTACCCTTAAATCTGGTTTTGAGTCCCAGATTAACACTTAATGCCTCTGTGACTTTGATTCTCTAAGATTCCTTATTTCCTATTTACCTCAAAGAAAATTAGTTCTCTGAGAATTGTATAGCATAGAGTTCTATGATAATCACTGTTATCACCCAGTTTAGTGCTTAATTATATCCTTGCAGTTATTTACAACTCCTTCTACTTCTACTTCTACTTCATACTTCATACTTCTAGTCTTCCCTTTTGAACTACAAGATCCTCTCTCTTTTTCTTTTTCCAGTGCTGGTGTGCTGAACACGGGATTTCATGCATGCTTTGCAAACACTCTGCCACTGAGCTGCACCCAGCCTATTTTTTACTTTTTACTTGAGGTAGGGTCTTGCTAAATTATCCAGGTTTCCTCTGGCTTCGAACTTGCAATCCTCCTGCCCCACCTCCAGAGTACTGGGATTACAGATGTGCACAACTGTGCCCAGGGAAGATTCTTTATCAGAGACCATTCCTCTTGTAATATGTGAGTATATGCTATCCCATAGTAAGGTCAAAGTATGCTGCACATTGAAGTCCCATATATCTATATGAAATACAGCTCTGACCTTGATTCTCATCCTCTAAAATCTACCTAAGTCCTCCCATTGCTGAAAGTCACTTTTGAACTACTTAGAAGACCATAACTAAGGACCCTTCATGATCTGTTCTTCACATACTGTTTTTCTCTCTCCTTAACAAAACTTCTACTTTCTCTGGCCAAATTAACTCATGCTTCCTCCCCTCTGTGGATGCCTTGTACTCTCCTGCCATCATGCTTGTCTCACTTGTCTTGCTCTGTTCTGGGCTAATTCCCTTGTCCTGTTGAACCTCTACATTTCAAAGTCCAGCACAAATGCTAATGAAGTTATATTACTGCACGTATACCTAATGTCCTTGTCTTCTAAGCAAGTAGCAATTTCTATGTATGCACTAGGTTTACTGTTACGTTGTTGTTGTTGTTGTTATTGTTGTTGTTGTTAGGTGCCGTCGAGTCGGTATCCGACTCATAGCGACCCTCATAGGGTTTTCAATGGCTGACTGTTTCAGGATTGCCTTGGGAGTGGATTGCCAGGCCCTTCTCCCATTTTTGCGGTGCTGGTAATTGAACTCGGGACATCAGAGACTGCAGTGAAGTGCTCTACCAACTGAGCTAAATCCCAGCCCTTACTGTTACATAGTCATCTTTAATTAGGTTTCTGAGTCGTCACAGAGGTACATATTCCACAAAGTTGAATATCCTGTGTCAGAATACCAGAGTGTCCAAGACTAACATATGAGTGCGGAAGAATGGAGGTTATTAATGCCTTGAGGTTCTATAAATTTTTAGTTCTTAAATCTTGTTATATTTCTGATAATGACAATTTTTTGATGCATCAGTACTTACATTTCATAGAAAAAAGTCAGGCTATGGTAAAATCAAGAAGTAATGGTGGAAACACAATGAGAAGAAGCCAGTTTCTTTGGTGTGAATTTAGCATTACTCATACTCAGATTTTGTCTACTTTTTTCCTATAAAGAAAAAAATAGTAATAATTGCAGATAAATTTTCAATCAATCTGATTTGTGATTTTTTTTGTAATAGATATCATTTCTCTTCTTCCTAATGCTATGGTATGTATGCTAGCTGATTTCAAACTATTCTTTGATATAAGTACTGACTCTGAGAAGCAGGTCACATTTTGTAAACAAAAAATAACTTTACAAACAGCTACAATAACATGTGCATATTCTCAAATCTACTGTACACCCTTTCAGTAGGGCTACAGAATCAGATGGGGATTAGAATAGAGAGCTGGGGCAAGAGATGTCAATCCCGAATCCAATCTTTTCGCAATTCTAATCTGTGTCTGATTTTGTAGCCCTCTAAAACTGTTGGAAAGGTGCAAGATTAGACTTGAGAATATACATTATTTTCCTACATAAATGGCAGATAACATATCTTCTTGCAATATGGGCCAAGAGTGAGGTGGAATGGATCACAGAACACTGAGGCTGGGGGCTCTTGTAGAGAATTTAGTTCTGAATTGAAAAAGGGGAAATTGTCTTTATTCATGAATTCCTTGTATTCCTGCTCATAAGGGGAGACACCAGTCCTTGGTACTTATGGCCAATGTAATAAAGTAAGATGCTTTAGTAAACTCGCCCTACATTTAGATATTGTGCAGTGAAGCCCTTTTTGCAACTGACAACTGGGTTACATATTCTCTTTGTTTGATAAAATTAGGGATGCCATTTGCAGCTATCAAAATAGATATTATCAACACAAATATGGGGAAAGGATGATCACTTTGGAACTAGGATTTCATATATGTTTCTAGTCACCAATACTAGGGAATGTTGTCAAATATTTCTGAGAAAGCTCACACCGTCTCTGTAGGTTGATTAGATGAGCTTTCGTACATTGGAAACCTGACTACTTTCCAACAACTTGATTTCACAAATGGAAAAACAGCATCTGTTTTCCTGCAGCTTCACATATGGTGATCATTGTTGCTAAGACAAGCTGAAGCAGGTAGTCCATGTGACAGTGCCCCTCTGGAGTGTGGTAGCCTCCTGGGACCAGATTACACTGGTCTGCTGTGAGGGGCTCTGGCTCCCCAGGTGGTGGAAAGTGCGTATTTAATCAACATATGCAAAGCATCCTATGAACAGCAAATTACAGAGAAAATGATCAAATGCAATATTTAGAACCTCTCTGTATTTGCAGTGGGCTAATTTGGGTAGGGTACTTCCTGCCGCACTCAGCTAGTTTGCATACTTAAGAACAAAATCAGCCAGTTGCTTGCAGAGCCAAAGGAGTTGAAAAGCTTGTCACATGCCAGAAGTGAGGTGGTGCTTGTTATGGGAGAATATGATTTTGTTATATTAGCTAACAAATAAAGATGAGTGATGGACAGAGATGGAAAATGTATTTTGCATATAAAGAGATTAGACTCCTACAGAATATCATTAAAGGGGTCTCTGTGCCTTCAGATACACTGCTTGTATTTTGTATCATGATTGTATGTAAGATTCCCTAATGAGTGGCCCATTTCTGGGGAAAAGGATCCTGAAGCTGAACTACTAACTCTTCCTTTGTTCCTCCCAAGATCAATGTATGTGTTTTAAAGGTCAAGAGATTGGCTGCAGTAGAATTAGATTCCAGAATACATCCACCAGCCAGGTATTTTGCAAACAGATGTTCTTCTGAAATCACTGTGCCGATGGCCTTAACCCTGATTTGCAAGGACATCTCAGTCAAGTACAGAAAGAAAAGCCTCCAGCAGTTCTGGAGTAGTCTGGAACTTTTGACTATCAATACTATTAAATAAATAGTTATTTATCAGGAACTGTTTATTCAGATCTTTATGAAAGGTTCATAATAGATTGGAACTGGAAAATCTGAAGTGCTCCATGTTTAATTATTAAAATTAAATCCAGGATTCCTGACTTACAAATTCAATTTTTTGAGATCAACTTTATTCTAAAAATTATCCAGTGAGACAATGATAAATTTGGAGGATTTTATAAGATAAATGGTAAACCTCTTTTGAGGTATGAGACCCAAGAAATTACAGGGAAAAGGTAGAAATTGTAAACAAGTTAGAAGTGTCTCAGGTTAAAGGCTAAAAAGAGAACACAAGTTAAAAGAAGTCACCAAGCTGGGCATGGTAGCGTATGCCTCTAATTCTAGTGACTCAGGAGGCAGAGGCAGGAGAATGGCAGGTTGGAGCCAGAGGCAGCCTGTGTAACTTCATGAGACCCTGTTGCAAGATAAAAAAGTAAAAACAGGCTGGAACTGCAGCTCAGTGGTAGAGTGCTTGCAAAACTATATGTGATGCCCTTGGCTCAGTCCCCCAGTACTAGAAAACAAAGTAAAACAACAATAACAAAACCCATTACAACCTTAGATTCCTACATAAAGATCAAAAGGAGGCTCATTTGTCTGGGGCTAGGTTTTTGACTTGTAAGTTAGAAACTTTATGTTTTAACACTTGACTCCCTGAAGTACACAATCAGAAAGGTGTTAGATGTTGGAATTAATGTAACTTTGAACAGCAGGCTGCCTTTGGAATCAGGGCTAGGCCCTGCATAAAAGAAAGTTCTCTGTGGTTACCACCCATGAAGCCCTACACATTGTTCTTAGAAGCTGGAGAAGTCGGGTCAGTGCTCATCTTAGACACACCTCAGGCTCCGTCCTGAGTGTTTCCCTGTCATCAGTTTGTCCTCTTCAATCTAATGGCCCATGTCACTCCTACCTGTTACTCCCACTTTCTCTCACTTGTGTTGAATGAATTGCCCATATCTGTAGTAACAGGCCATGGCCAGAACCTGTCTTGGACTTTCCTGTTATGCTAACTAGCCTGAGGTGTGACAGAAAGAATTGGAAGGTTAGGACCCTCCTTAGCTGTGGTTTTACTTTGATGGTTTCAGTGATCCACAGTCAAGTGGGGCCTGAAACATTAAATGGAAAATTCTAGAAACAAACAATTCATGAGTTTTAAATAACTTTTAATGGTATAATATACTTGTTCAATTTTACTATTGTTAATATCTTATTGTGCTAAATTTATAAGTTAAACTCAGTATATATGTATAGGACAAAAAGAGTATACATAGTATTTAGTACCATCTATGATGTCAGGCTTCTACTGGGGGGTCTTGGAATGTACTCCCATGTGTAATGGGGGACTGCTTATGTAGATTAGATTTTCTACTCTGTATATCACTAGCATGTTGCCTTGGGAAGTCAATTTCTTAGTCTCTCTTGGCTTCTCTATTTTCAACTATATCACAGGGAGATTTGGCGTGAGCAATGAAGCTCCTTAGAGATCCAGGGAGAGACTCACTTCTGTGCACCTCTTCCGTCACATTTACCTGAGTAACACTTTGGATTTCTATAGACGGTTTTATGGAAAAAGAGTTTGGTCACTTAGTAAAAAGAGTGTGTAAACCTCTGAGCCAGATTCCATCATAGACTCAATAATTTAGTCTTTCATCAAATAGTGTATTTTCACAACCAATCTTCATTTGCATTTGAGGATGTGCCATCCTGAAATCTTGCCTGGGGAAAATGTCTGTGATCACTGCTGATTGTGGGCAACTTGAGAGCTGAGAATTCACACTTTAGTAGCTTACATACTTTTCATCACAGAGTAAGTTATATTGCAGGCACTTAATGCAATGCAATGAAATCCACAGAGCTCGCTTTGTACCAACAACTTCTCAGCTGTGGGGATGCTGAGGTGAGTGAGGCATGCTCTAACAGACCAAGCAGTTGAATGTTGACAGGATAAAGGAATGAAGATAAAGAAATGGGAAACCCCAGAGCAAAATTGTAGCAAAGCTGACACAGGCTATAGGTTGGTAACCCACTCAATGGTGTAATAGATTGATCTAAATTTCAGTGACAAAACCTTAATAAACTTGACTATATTAATTTTACTTAAGGGAAATTTTTCTTTCATGATTTTTGCAAACTTGGTAAAGTCTTAAATGTTTTATTTCATCCTATGACAGAATAACCTTCATGGTGGATACTATGAAATAGTACCTGATCCGTAACTACTCACAAAGTTTACTAAGAAATGAATAATAAGGTTTGATATTTCAAGTGTTCTGAGAGCTGCTAAACTATTTCTTTGCCCTGTGTTCCTCTTGAGCTCAGTCTTGAAGCACTTTCCGAACAACCATCTGTCCAAATGTCCAGTGGCTCATTCTGATAGCTCTTACTACATCACTAAGCATATCCAAAGGAAAACTTACCAGTTCTGGAAAGTCACAATAGTCTACTTTGCAACCAAATAACTAAAGCACAGCACCATATACTGATGTTAAAGCATAGCCTCCCAAACCAAACTATCCTTCATGTTCTAGTTCTTCCTTAGTTTCTTAATGTGAGAAGGAGAGACACTAATAGTTCCTGAATGACAGGCTGTTTGAGAATATTACAGATGAGGGCTGGAGATTTAGCTCAGTGATAGAGCACTTGCCTAGTAGATGTGAAGTCCAGGGTTCAATCCCCAGTACCAAAAAAAAAAAAAAAAAAAAAAAAAAAGAGAGAGAATATTATAGAGGTGAAGCATGAAAAGCATTGTTAGGCTAAAGAGGACTCCATAAAGAGCACCTACTACTATTTATATAATTTTTTAAAATTTGAATGAGTTCAAAAAGAAGAATGATGCCTAGCTTTTTCATTACTTGACTTAAGAAACTTTAATGACTATGTGTCCTTCTGGGTGAAAAGTGAATTTTCCAGAATAGGAAAGAGCAATGGCTTGAAAGCTAAGATATTAGAGTATTGGCCCTACTTCCACCACTCAGAAGGATCACCAGACATGTTGTAAAATGATGACTCCCAACCCCACCTGATACCTACAGAGTCAGGAGCCAGAGAGCTGGATCTAGGAGATTCATGCACAGAGAAGAGTCTTATGTATACCAATCTTCTTAGGTGTCATGCACCAGCTTTCTGCCATTTACCAGCACTTAGCTTTTGATCTTGGACCCATTACTCAATCTCTTCAAAACTCTAGCTGCTTTCCCTATAAAGCAGGGCTAATTCCTCACTACATATTGCAGAAATTAAATGAGACAATGCGTGGAAAATAGTTGGTCTGGTATGAAGGAAATGTTTGATACATGACAGACATAGCTTCTTTCAACTTTATCTCTGCATTGAGTTAAATCATCAGAAAGCAAAGATAAATAATTGGACAGTACTAATGTATGCAAAGAATTCCATAGATAAGTAAATGTCTAGATAATGCTTTTCCCTGAACCAGGTATTTTCTTGTGGATTGAGAGGTAGGTTAGGGGAACATTGATCTTCTGCGATAAGCAAAGGATGGTTACTGGTGAGAGGTGACAAAGCTTTTAGTTGTGGTTGAGAAGAAAAACAAAAGATTGAGTGCACTGCCCAGGATGGACAGGTCAGATTCTTCTTTCAGGCATTATCATCCAATGCCTCACTTTGAATCCAATCTTCGCTTTTATCTTCTAGTCTTAGGATGCTTGATATCCAATTATAGTAATTCACTCATTCCAGATACCTAGCTCACTTTGCTCTCCCTTTGTCTAATATCTTTTCATTTTGATTGAAATATAATTTTTAGGCTGGCTTATTTTATACTTGTTTTAGAGATTTAAATCACTTAAACTTATTTTATGTAAGAAATAGTCACAAGATATACAAAAAACATATTCATGTCTTCCCTCTGGAAAAGCTGAAATGGAGGAAGAAGAATTAAAATGGTGATGGGAAAGTTTTAGGTGAGTTCTCCATAGTCATAGGGAAATGAAACTTGTAATTTAACAATCAAGAAAAATAAACACCTCAGGACAAAGCTTTTGTTTAAGGAGGACAAAATAACAAATAAAAGAAAAGCCATTAGTAAAATTAGGCTTTTGTAATGATGACTATACCTAAGTATTGCCAAATATGAAAATAAAAATGAAACTCTAGGTAATGATTTTTAATTACTCTTTCCTAAGTAATATATAAAAAAAATAGTTGAGTGAGTGATTGAATGCTTTGGTTTTCAGCTGTATGTTTGTTGTTATGTAGACAAAAAAATGAGCATTGTATGAGCAAATTGGAGAACAAAGCAGCAACTTATTGAAGAAATGATAGAGTTTTTGATCCTTCACATATAAACACCATAGTTGTTGTTGTTGTTGTTGTTAGGTGCCGTCGAGTCGGTATCTGACTCATAGCGATCCTCATAGGGTTTTCAATGGCTATTTTGGGATTGGGCTAGGATTTAGCTCAGTGGGTAGAGCGCTGCGCTGCAGTCTCTGAGGCCCCGAGTTCAATTCCCAGCACCCCAAAAATGGGAGAAGGGCCTGGCAATTCACTCCCAAGGCAATCCCGAAGCACTCAGCCATTGAAAACCCTATGAGGGTCACTATGAGTCGGATACCGACTCGACGGCACACAACAACAACAACAACATTTTGGGATTGCCTTGGAAGTGCATTGCCAGGTCCTTCTCCCATTTTTGCAGTGCTGGGAATTGAACTCGGGACTTCAGAGACTGCAGTGCAGCACTGTACCAACTGAGCTAAATCCCAGCCCTAAACACCATAGAGAAATTTCAAAATCAAAACACCAATGTGCACATTAGCATCATTTGAAACTCTCCGTTGTAGTTTTTCTGCACTTTGAGATCTTTCTTGGAGTCTCAATATTCCTATTTCACTTCTATTTAAATTTTAATATTGATGCATTTTTGTAAATCTAATACACTCTAGATACAGACTCTAATGCACTCTAAATACTCTTTTATGGAGAGGTTTGCATACAAAGATTCCGTAAAACTGAGATTACTGATATCCAGCAAAGCCCACATAATAAAATGCTTCTACAATTTATTGACAAGCACTAAAGAGAGAGGAGAGAGAGAGAGAGAGAGAGAGAGAGAGAGAGAGAGATCTACACATGGGTGCATAAATGTATGAAGGATGGCTGGTCCTACCATGGTGTTCCAAGATGAATACATGTTTGAATGAGTAGTGGCTATGACATCTCTTTCTATGAAGGAGTGAGGTTTTCTTTTGGGGGAAACAAGTTCTGGAAAAGATAGTAAAATTCCTCTTTTATCCTTCTTTTATATCCATCTCTGTCCTTTCTCATCCTTTCTACTACATGCAGACCACATAAAATGTCAGGCTTGGCACAACAGGTAATACTATTGGCAGAGGCTAAGGGGTCCTTCTCACATATCAGCACCTGGTGTCATTCACACATCTTTTATTTTGGGGTAATAGAATATTGGTGATGAACATTTGCATTTGCATGTGAACTTTCCCCAACCAATTAAACTAGATGTGGTGAAAATTTTCATTTTATTTTATTAAATTAAATTTAATTAATTAATTAATTAATTTTTGCGGTACCAGAGGTTGAACCCAGGGCTTGTGCTTACATGCTCTGCAAGTGCTGGACCACTGCGCTGCACCCTCAGCCCATTTTTTTTTACTTTTTTGAGACAGGGTCTTGCTAAGTTATGCAGACTGCCTCTGGTCTTGAACTTGCAATCATCCTGCCTCCGCCTCCTGAGCCGCTGGGATTACAGGAGTGCGCCACTGCGATTGGCTCTTTTATTTTATTTTTGAGACAGGCTCACATTATGTAGCCCATGATGGCTACATAATGATCTTCATGTTTCAGCCCTCCAAGTACTGGAGTTACAGGTTTGTGCCACCATGCCTAGCTGAGAAATTTTTAAAGTGTATTTGAGTGTTCTGAAGTAGTGACTGCCCACAAACTCTACTGGCACATCATACTTCAAAACTAAAGAGAACTTGTATGCAATGAGCAACAATATGCAGAGTCAATTCCCAATGCTCCATGCCAATAGATGATGCAGAGGATCACAAACTGTGGATGATCTAACAGCCGTTTGTGCTTGGCATTGATATGCTTTTGTGATTTAACTTTGCCAGAAATTTTCCTGTTGGTTTAGGAAAAATGAAATGTGTTATTTCTTGAACATACAGGAATGATGCACATGAGTATCAGGTTAAGGGAAGATGATTTAAGTACATAATCTAGCACTGTCATAATCATCTACTTAATTTTTTTGTAGGGGAACTGGACAGGAGGCTAGTATCCATGTGGCACTGTGAATTTTACATTCAGTATAGGAAATCCACAAAATAATTGTGACAGGTGTCTATGATGCAGTGTTCTCAGACCTGTTTGGCACCAAGGACTTGTTTCATGGAAGATAATTTTCCCACAGATGGTGGGAGGTGGGATGGTAGTTTGGGATGATTCAAGTGCATCACATTCATTGTGTAAATACAGATGAAGCTTTGTTTGCTAGCCTACTGCTTACACTGGTACCAGTCTGTGGCCTTGGGGCCCTGTGTTAAGATATTAAATACCTGAGATGATCAAGAGAATGTTTACTTTTTCTCATAGTCCATCATCAATTGGCCCTGTTGCTTTTGGGTCTGTGGCAAGGCAGCTGATCATGGTGAGAGCATGCTGTGGAGCAAAACTGTTTGCCTCATGGCCAGGAATGATAGAGTGGAGGAGGAAGAGACAGCAGTCTCATATTCTCCTTTGATAGCATACCCCTAATGGCCTAAAACCTCCCAATAATTTCCATCTCTTAAAATTTTCACTGCCTGCAGCCATAGCTCTGTGGCATCTGATCCCGTCAGATCTCGGAAGCTAAGCAGGGTCGGGCCTGGTTAGTACCTGGATGGGAGACAGCCTGGGAACACCAGAAGCTGTAGGCTTGGAAGAAGGACCTGGCAACCCCCTCCCAAAAATCAATCTGCCATTGAAAACCCTATGAACAGCAGCGAAGCACTGACAATAGTGTTTCCCCTGTTGTACAGAGGGTCGCTATGAGTCGGATACCGACTCGACCGCACCTAACAACAACAACAACAACAAAGTTTTCACCAACTTCCAATAATGCCAAGCTGGGAACAGCCTTTAACATATTCCAAATCCTAACTATAGCAATAACCATTGGTGGTATTAATCTTGTTTTGTAAATGAGAAAAACAATTCTCAAAAATGTAAACTAACTTCTAAGATTTTCTCAGACTTATATAGAACAAATATTTTCTATTTGTTTGGGGCTGGTGTTTTGTTGTTTGCACTTACTGCTCACATATAATGTGCTGTATATTAACAAATAGCTGAATGATTGATTATTCTCTATATTCTTTTCTATATCTTTTAGTCTTTCAAGCTGCCTTGAAGTGGGCAATTGCAAAAACTACTAGGTTTCCAAGGAACAGAGTTGAAAACCACTATACCAGGCTGTCTGCTTCACTAATGAAAGTATTCCACCACTGTTCTGTATGATTATTCATCTTCAGTATAAAATAATACAGGATTTAAATAGTTTAGCTTTCATTTTATATGATTCTCTTGTAAAAGAGATATACTACTCATAATAATCATTAATGAAAATACTAAATCAGCCATGGTGAAGTGTACCTATAATCCCAAAACTCATGGGCATCACAAGATTGAGGCCAGCCTGGGCTATGGGAAATGCTGTCTTAAAAACAAAGGAAGGAAGGACAGAAAAGCAGAAGGAAAGAAGGATGGACTTTCATTAAGCTTTTGCTATAATGTGAAAGTTAATCCCATGATTATCCTCTTAATTCTCATTTTACATGGGAAATATTGTATCATAAAAGAATTGAATTTAGAATTTACTCTCTTAATCACTAAAACATGTTTTAGTCAATTTATAAACTTCATGTTTTTAAAAATGAGATACCTTGCTCATGATTTTTATAATAGGCATGTTTCATTTTATTTTTGTCAGATAGTTTTATGACTTATGACTTATTTTTATGCATGCTTTGTGTTTCTCTTCTAGTCTGTATTTTGCTACAGCTAGCAATTTTTCTACACATGTCTGGTTTGATTACATGTTTTTAATTTTTTTCATATTGACTATTTTGCACCCATGATTTGTAAAAACTAAGTTGTGTCTTAAATGAGTTTACCTTTTGGTATTTTAAAGACACATTTATACCTAAATTTTTAAATAAATGTCAATGTAAAGAGAATCATTTTTCTTAGGTAATATGAGAAATTGCTTCAATTTCCTTTACTCATTTCCAGGATTTATAGATATAATCTGAGGATATAAAGGAAGAAATTCATTTTTGAAAATTTATATGTTGTAGCTTTTAAGTATATGTTTATCTTTTATATTAAGCTTTAATATATAGTTACAATAATTTATACAACCTATTTAACTATTCTTGTATTTAGTTCCAAGGCATGTTTTTTTCCCCCAACTCTCTCACTTTTAGTATTTAATATTTATTCATATTTGGGTAAATTTGAGAGTGCCTTCACATAATATTTGTACCATAAGCACATGGAAACTTATTTGCTGAAATTTTAGATACTTGGTTATGTCTTTGCTGTTATATATGTATGCTTAATTTATATAGTTAACTTTTCATTACCAAGACACTATAAATATTAATTGGTTTCCTTCCCACCCACTAGCTACAGATGAGGTCTGAGGCTAACCTGCTTTAATTATTTTATAGTAAGTGCCTTACCACTGAGTTACATCCTGAGTTACAGCTCAGGTAAGCTGTTTTTACTGCATAATTACCAAGAGGATATTTTCATTTTCCTTGCAGTCCTATAAGTCCAATGAGACCTATTCTGGTATATATTACTTCTCATCAGTTTTAATTGTCTCATGATGGGGACTTTCAGTGTGCACTCGTATTCTTTTAGATCAGAAAACTTTACTGGTGTTTGGTTTATCTTTCTTCTTCAGAAACATTTGTATATTTAATTTCCAGACAACATACTTTAAAATTGTCCTATCATTTTAATTTTTTTGAATATTTCCTCTGATTTCTGAGAAAACTTTTCAGATGTATCCTCAATATTGCAGGATATATTTTCTATATTTAAATTCTTATTTTTATTCATCTCAATGACTTTTCGTTTCTTCAACTTAATGATTACTTTAAAAACAAGCGTATGCAATTTGTATATGAATTTAGCATATTGTTTTCATATGTATAAGTTATGCATTTTAAAGCAGTTTTTAAATTTGTAAATCATGTTTAATTTCAGCCTGCAGCTCATTAGCTAGTTTCCTTTGCAACTCAACCCATTGACTTCTCAGGTCTTCCTTTATTTTTGTGCTATTAAATAAATTATTGCAGTACAATGAAGTGTTAAGAAAGTGGATATAAGTGAGCTCAGTTAAGTTAATGCTCAGTTAAAAGACAGAGGTGTTACTTAGAGTTAAATGTTATGGTGACAGCTCAATTTTACAAGACAACTGAAGCAGCCCCTGTATTCTGCCTAATGGTAAAGTTAATTTAGGAGGAAGAGAAGAAAAAGACAGCATTAAAAAATAGAGGAATATAAAATTAGTATGTAAATCATGCCTTGGTACTAGAAGTTGATGTGGATATATCCAATACTCCATAAATAATTTAGAAAAACTTCAGAGATGGAAGACCTACAGTTGATCTGATTTGGCCACCAAGCAGACATACTTGGAAACTTATGTTGGTATGACCTCATTTGCATCATGGGTTGGCAGAACCTAAGGAAGTAGGTGTTATACCAGTAATCATGACACCACAACACAGTCAATGAAGTTAGCAGTACTTACATCAAAATCCTTAGGCTCCATCTCTTCCTGTGTGGATCAGATAGACCTAGAATGGGGTTTAGACATTAGAATTTGAACTGCAGCCTCCACCTTAGCCACTAACCTCACAGCTGGGTGATTTCCCAAGTTTTAAAAACATTAATTTTCAGATCATTTCCCTATGTTTATTGCTTTTCTGTGTGGGAAATTGGACAAATTTGTAAAATAAAAAAAGAAGGCTCTGATCTTTCTCTCCTTGCTTATTATGACCATTTGTGTTTCTTGTGGAGTAAATGTTACCTAAGCTAAGCTGAGATGTAAAACAACTGGGAAACACTCATAGACTCTGAAAGTTTTGGGTTCTCTCATTTCTTATCACATTCTTGTTCCTGTACAGACTCTTCTGATATTAAGATGCAAGGAAATGACTCACTTCCCCAAAACTTTCACTGCTACAGTGCCCCCTTGTGCAACTTGATAAGGGATAGGATGGCAGGAATCCAAGAAAAAGAAAAAAGGCTCCAATAAGGTTATTTTAGAGTTTTTGTTTCCAAATATATAAAGGAGCCAAGATGCATTTTCACACACAGCAGGGTTTTTTCTTCTTTCATTGCTTATATAAAGAAAAACACTTTGTTTTTAAAGAGGGGAAATCCACCTCTGAAATTATGGAACACTGACACAGCATCATTCATCTTGGCAAAAGTTGACTGAGCAGATGATGTATATCCACTTAACTTGGACTCAATCAAAGGTTTTGCTATTTTCATTTCACAGGCCAGATGTAGCTCATCATCGGTTGGAATCAATTCCAGAAGAGGTGTTAGAGTCTGTTGGTCCAAGAGAAAGTCTCATCCAGGCACCAAAAAGAGCCATGAGGGAAATGGTTATGATCTCCACTGATATCCCAACAATTTAAGTAGTCCAATATTCAGTTCAGAGTAAGCAGTGAGATAACCTAGAAATGACCTATTTTGGTGCACTCATAAGTTACTAAACCATAGTCATTGCCACATTAACTTTCATGCCCTATTTCTGTGAATATATTGTCATATCTGAATAGATAGGGAAGCTGAATAATTAATAATAAACACATTTGGGGTTTCAATGAATCAGAAAAGCTAGATACCAATTATATCCTAGGGATGTGTCTAATTGGGCCACTTGAGTCATCTGTATTGACTAGAGTCTGACCACTAAATGCCTTATAGTTTGTTACCACAGCTCCTACATTTTAAATGAAAACAAATAATACTCAGTTTATTGAACAGGATGTGATGAATCAGTATTTTCTGGCTGACATAAATTTTTAAAATGTAGGATATTTGTATTAATTTTTATTTTTATATGTGTTTCAATAGATATTTCTCATTCTCTAATGGTAGCTTGAGGGGCTGGGGTTTAGCTCAGTTGATAGAGCACTGCGCTGCAGTCTCTGAGGTCCCGAGTTCAATTCCCAGCACCACAAAAATGGGAGAAGGACCTGGCAATCCACTCCCAAGGCAATCCTGAAACAATCAGCCATTGAAAACCCTATGAGGGTCGCTATGAGTCAGATACTGACTCGACAGCACCTAACAACAACAACAACAATGGTAGCTTGAATCTATATTTTTGTAAGTATCCTTCAAAAACCATGAAAATCAATAAAAAGAGCAAATAAAATAGCCACAACTCTTCCTTATGGCACACCTAGGAAATGAGAGTACTACAAACTCCAGTTTCCATATATGTGGGAGGGAAACTTAAGAATTAGCAAGTCCCACTTGGAAAACAACTCTCTACCCAAGATTAGGCAAATCTAGTAAAGTTGTAACAGTGGTGCTTTGCAGACAATGTTATCTAGAGTTTCTCCCCAGAAAGGCACTTAACCTTAGTGGGGAAATAAAACACCACAATCCAAAATCTGAGGTGTTGTAAATGCATCTCTTAGTGTTGTCTGTTGAATTGTATTGCCCCAAAAGATGCTCAGTCCTAACTCTTGGTATGGACAATTCACTGGAAAAACATCATGTGAAGACTAGATTTATCTTGCTATATCCCAAGGAACCACTAGAAGCTAGGAAGAGAAAGCCCTGGGACAGGTCCTTCTCAAGCCCCTTTCCAGGGACTGTGGCCCTAGTGATATCTTAACCTTAGACCTCCAGCCTGCAGAACTGAGACACTAGGTTTCAGAGGTTTAATCCACTCTGGAAGCTTTGTTATGGCAATCCTAGAAAACTAACAGAAATAGGAAGTTAAATGGAAGGTTTGTTCAAGTTTGAAGAAGCAGGTATGGCTGTGCTTCCTGGGAAAAGAACTTGAAAGGAGAATAATCTTTGGCAGAATTAGGGGATGAAAGGTAATGAGTAAAACTCAGGAGAGTCCTATGGGAACAAAGTGTATCACCACATTAGAAGACACAGATGCACTCTGAAAGTGCCATTTGTTTATTTTTTTGTATTTTTATTAATATGGATGAATTGTACATATTAAGGGGTTTCAGTGTAGTATTTCCATGTGTGCATACAGAGTGCACTGATTAAATCCAAGCACCCTCGTCCTACTGTTCCCTGCACCTTTGCATTCCTCTTAATCCCTTGTTGTTGTTAAGCACTGTCAAGGGGGTGTCACAGCAACCCTATGTACACTAGGTGAAACATTATTGTCAGTGCTTCTCTGCTATTCACAGGGTTTTAAATGACGGGTTGATTTTTGGGAGTGGGTTGCCAGGTCTTTCTCCCACGCCTACAGTATCTGGCGTTCCCAGGCAGTCTCCCATCCAATTACTAACCAGGCCCAGCCCTGCTTAGCTTCTGAGATCTGAGGGATAGGACACCACAGTGCTATGGTTGCAGGCTCCCAATCCCTAGTAATCATTATTTTACTTTCAAGTTGACTTATTCAAAATTTTCACCTTTGAGCTGAGTGTGTTGGCACATGCCTGTAATCCCAGCACTCAGGAGGCTGAGGCAGGAGATTGTAAATGTAAGGCCAGTCTGAACTACACAGTGAGTTCTCGACCAGCCTGGGATACATAGTGGGACTCTGTCTCAAAAAACCAAATGAAAACAAAAATAATTTCCGCTTATGAAAAAAAAAACCATGTAGAACTTGTCTTTCAGTGTCTGGCTTATTTTACTTAATATCTTCCAGTTCCATTCATTTTGCTTCAAATGACAGGATTTCATTCTTATTTTGAGGGAATAGTATTCCTCTGTGCCTATGTACATTTTCTTTATCTATGCATCTGTTGATGGGCACCTAGGCTGATTCCATGTCTTAGCTATGGTGAATAGTGTCATGAAAAATAGGCATGCAGGTATCTCCTTGCCACGCTGATTTCATTTCTTTGGTTATGCAAACAGAAATAGGATAGTTGGACCATAGTGTTTTTAGGACAATCTATACTGCTCTTTATAATGACTGTATTAATTTACATTCCCACAGACACTGTACAGGAGTTCTTTATTCTCTAAATTCTTGCCAGCATCTGTTACTTTAAAATTTTTGATAACAGCTATTCTAACTAGAGTGAGATTGTATTTTATTATAGTTTGGATTTTAATTTCGATGAGGGCTAATGATACTGAGCAGTTTTTCATGTGTTCATTGGCTGTTTGTATTTCTTCTTTGAGACATTTCTATTCACATATTTTGGTTATTTTTTAAATTGGGTTACTTGTTTTCCATTATTGTTAAGTGTTTTGTTTTCTTTACATATTCTTGATATTAACCCTTTGTCAGATGACTAATTGGCAATTAGTTTTTCTCATTCTGTGGGCTTTCTCTTCACCAGATTGATGGTTTCTTTTGCTGGGCAGATGCTTTTTAATTCGATACTATCTCATTTGTCAATTTTTTCTTTTGTTTCCTGTACTTTGGGGTACTATCCAGAAAAACCATTGCTTGTCCCAGTATCTTGTAGCTTTCCCCTTATGTATTCTTTTAGTAGTTTCAGGTGTTACATTTAGGTCTTTGATCTATTTTGAGTTGATTTTTATATTGGATAAGAGATAGGAGTAAAATTCCAGTCTTCTGCATGTGGCTATTCAGATTTCCCAACACCATTTATTGAAGAGGCTGGCTTTACTCCAATGTATGTTTTTACAAAGGAGCCATTTTTTAAGCAATAAGCTTGACATTACATCCACAAAAGAGAAAATTCTAGAATTATGGAATTGAGGAGTTATCCAACTTCTAACTTATTATTGCTGGAAGGAAAACAATTTAAATGAACTGAAAAATAACAGCCAACATCCATACCAAGGTGGTACATGAAGAAATGAAAGTAAAATAAAACTATCACTTATGAAAATACTCCTCAAGAAAAGTCATGCAGTTGAAGAAAACATGACACTCCAAAACAAATAGCATTAAGCAATGTGTTGTAGATTTAAAAGAATATCATAAATCATAAGCTCAAAACTTAGATAATAGGCATGAAAAAGGAAGATGTGAAATGAAAGTTTGCTTAGTTAAGGAGAAAATGAGGGAAAATCATTTCAGAAATAAAGATGAATTAGATATTATCCAATGTAGAATGTACTCAATCAAAAGTATAACAAAGAATATTGACAAGAAGGAAAACAGCCGAGAGAATTAAAAAAAAAAAGAAAGAAAAAGGTAAAAATGATTATGAAGATAGTGATTAGAGACAGTAAAAAAATCTCCCTTTGAAGCTGGATGTGGTGGTGCACGCCTGTAATCCCAGTGGCTCAGGAGGCAGAGACAGGAGGATCACAAGTTTGAGACCAGAGGCAGTCTGCATAACTTAGCAAGACCCTGTCTCACAAAAGTAAAAAAAAAAAAAAATAGACTGGGAGTGCAGCTCAGTGGTCCAGCACTTGCAGAGCATGCAAGTGCGAGACCCTGGGTTCAACCCCCAGTACCGCAAAAAAAAAAAAAAAAAAACACACACCTCCCTTTGTAGCATGTATTATTAGAAAATACTATTTGAAGGTAGACTATGATAAATTAGGGTATAAAAGGACCATCAAAAAGGCCAGAGAGATATAGTTAGGAAGTCACTATGGAAGATAATAAGGAATATTCAAATCAACATTCAATAGAGAATAGGAACAAAGAACATAGAGCAAATATAAAATAAGTGCCAATTGGTAGATTTAAACCCAAAATATTGATAATACAGTAAATAGATTACTGTAAGGGGTTAAGTAGTCCAATTAAAACACAAATGTTATTGCTGTTGTCGTTGTTAGGTGCTGGTCAAGTGGGTGCTTGACTCATAGTAACCCTATGTACAACGGGTGAAACAGTATTATTACAGCTTCTCTGCTATTCATAGGGTTTTCAAAGGCAGATTACTTTCTGGGAGTGGGTTGCCAGGTCCTTCTCTCAAGTCTTCAGCACCTGGTGTTGCCAGGTGGTCTCCCACCCAAGTCCTAACCAGGCCTGGCCCTGCTTAGCTTCTGAGATCTGATGGGATTAGATGCCACAATGGACTGCTCCATGCAAAAGACAGATGATAAGATCAAAAAGCAATGTCATTGTATACATTTTTAAAGGAAAGGCACACCTGAAATATGAATAAAAATAATATAAAAAGGCAGAAGAAAATAATACTGTGCAAGCTTAGACTATAACAAAGCCAGCATGGCTATGATATTAGGTAAGATAGCCATTAAGATGAAGTAAATGACCAAAGATGAAGGGAAAAGTGTCATAGTAATAGTGGGATAATTTATCCAGAAGGCAAACAATCTAAAATTGTAGTTATAACAGTTTTGGCACTAACACTTGAGATTCAAAATACATTAAGCAGAAAATTAAAAGAACTAATTGAAGAAACAAAAAATCAATGATCATAATTGGAGATTTTAGTATACTTCTTTTAGTAATTGATAGAACAAGTAGACAAAGTTAAGAATATGAGAGACTCAAAGGACTTTAATAATTTCCTTTATCCAATTAATATTTATAGACTAGTCTACCAAATAACCAAATACACCCTTGTTAAAAAATTACATGCCAATTTCAACAAAATAAACCATATACTGGGACATAAGACAAGTTTCACTTTCAAAGAATTAAATTATACATATGATGTTCTCTAGTTTGGATCAGAATTTTGAAGGTTGCAATCCAGAATGCCATCACTATGGATTGGGTATGATTTAAGTGTGTCCCTGAAAGGTTTATGTATTGAAAGTTTGGTAGCTGGAGGTCGGACCTGGTAAGATGACTTTAGGTCACTGAGGATCTACCTTCAGAAAAGATTACACAATTCTTAACATAGTTAAGAAATCCCCTCAAGAGAAGCATGTTTCAAAGAAGTAACATGGGTCCCTCCTCAACCTCTGGCTTCCTGTTTCACCATGTGATCTCTCATTCTTGTAGGCACTCCCACTATGACGCCAAACTGCATCATGTGGTACAGCCAAAAAGGCCTCACCAAAGTTGGCACCATGTTGTTAGGACTTCCAGTCTCCCAAATTGTGAACTAAATAATTTCTTCTTTATTATTTGCCTCAGAAGTTTTGTTCTAGCAATAGAAAATGGACTAATACAACTATGATCCTGAATGTTGAGATCTTGAAAGATCAGTCTTTGAAGTATTAAAACTTAGCCAGGCACTGTGGTGCATGCCTGTAATGCCAGCAACTTGGGAGATGGAAGCAGGAGAATCGAAAGTTTGAGACCAGAGGCAGTCTGCATAATTTAGCAAGACCCTGTCTCAAAAACAAAACAAAAAAATGGGCTAGGGGTGTATCTCAGTGGTACAGGACTTGCAAAGTATGCAAGTGCAAGGCTCTGGGTTCAATCCCTCAGTACCATAAAAGGAAGGAAGGAAGGAAGGAGGTGAGGAAGGAAGGAATGAAGTCAGTCAGTCTAAAATCTTAAGCAATCAAAATCCAAAAAATATAATTCTATAAAACAAGAACAAAAAATTTTAAGAAATACTTATGTATACTTAGAGAGGATTTATTTGAGAAATATATAAACATGACAATGTTTCATAGGCTACTTTAACAATGAAATAGGTAATCATAACATGTATTTTTGCAGGTATAAACATTTAAGTATAACAATGATGGTTACACAATTATAATAGTTTTGAGCAGTTGAACCCCATTCATCACTGTGGTCACATGAAACACCATGATGGCCTACCTAAATCCTTTGACAAGAAGATGGATCAAAAGCGTCAATGGGTTACCATTGCATATACAGTCACTCAAAGAGCCAAGATCACAAGGAATTTTATCGTTCACAAATGAAGATGTAAAAAAAGGACATATCTTTACTTTCTACATTTTTACATACACAAAGTCAATGACTACAATAATGGTAATGCACTTTCACAGAGCCAAATTTGCAAAAAAAAGTGCATAAATTGTAAAATTCCTTACACAAGCAAAAATGCACTATCCTTTCCTCCAGAATTCAGCTTTTTATACCTCTTTAATTGTGATTTTGGAGTTTTGGGTTTTTAAAATTCTAAAGTTCAGGATTTTAATCCTTTGGAATTGCAATTTGGAGGATTTTAGATCTTTGGGGATTTTATCATTCAGGGTTATAGGTTTAGGGATTATGATTGGCACCAAATAATCTTTGATATGATATATTGAATTAAAAATCAATGTGAATAAGAAATATAGAACTAGCCCCAAATAATTGAGAAACACTACATATCAAAACAATTCAATGATACATGGGAAACTAAAAATATTCTGGATAAAATGATAGTGAAAGTCAAACATGTCAGAATTTGTGGAACTAAATATACTTTTTTCAGTTTGATAACTTGTCCTTTTCATTAAATACTTTTCCATTTTATGGAAGTTGGTAGCATTGATGGATTACATCAAGGTTTTGTTAATAATCTCTTGATTAAATTATCACATGAGTGTTAGGTGATTAAAGTAAGAGATGAACTCAGAGACAAATTGTGTTTTACTTCAAAGAGATAAAACAAGATGATCTGAGCACCTACACCTCCTGTGTCTAATTTAATTAACTATTCTTCGCTTTATGCAGGAATTAGGGGTGGTTAGCTGTTACCTGTGTGTCACCCCACTGAGTCCATTTGTTATGATAAATGGGTGCTTTATCTTATCAGAATGATTTGCTTACTGTAGAGCTGTCATACAAAGGCTTTTGTTTGTGTTGACATAAGGAGTTTATGTTGTTGGAAGTCATTCAGGAAAAGAAAGCCTGCTAGGGAGGCATATCAACTCCCAATATGAATCAGCACTGCCCACAGAGCCAGAAGATTTTATATGACCGATTAGAATTTAAGAAAAAGAAAAGATGAGGCTCCAAGTCCCTTTCCATGAAGAGACCTTCTTTTTGGAGGTACTATTTCCTTTTCAGAAGATTTCACTCCGATGCTAGGAGGTACTCTTCCCCTTTTGGTGGACTTTCCCTCTAAAGACTTTATTAAAGGTACTCTTCCTCATGTGGGGACTCTGTCTACCCATCATGAGTGGATCTGGACCGGGCAGTTTGTAAATCCCTAATGGTAAATGAATTGGAGCATCTTTTCATATGCTTTACTATCTATGTCTGGGGTTACCTCAGTTAATAGAGTGTGGCTCTTTGCTCTCTGAGAAACTTTGGTTTGATCCCTAGTACTGCAAAAATGGGAGAAGGACATGACAATGCACTCCTGAAGCAATCCCAAAACAATAAGCCATTAAAAATGCTATGAGGGTTGCTATGAGTTGGATCCAACTTGACGGCACCTAAAAAACAGTAATTTATTATCTATATATCTTCTTTGGTGATATATCTATTCAGAGCTTTTGCCCACTTTTTTGTTTGGTATCTTATTGTTGGGTATTAATGAGTTCTTCATATATTTTCTCCTGTTCACATATCTTTTCACTTTTTCAGAATGTCTTTCATACAGAAGTTTTTAAGTTCTCTTTCACAGAGAAGTTTTTAATTTTAACAAAATTGAATGTATCATTTTTTTTCTGTTATGGATTCTGCTTTTTGTGCTTTGTCTAAAAACTCATCACCAAACTCAAGGTTGTATACATTATCTCTTGTGTCATCTTCTATAAGTTTTATAATTGTGGTTTGCAACCTATTAAGTTCTATTATTTATTTTGAGTTAATTTTTGTGAAATGTGTGAGTCTTGTGTCTAGGTTTATTTTTCATATTTTTTTGCGTATGGACATCTAATTATTTTACATCATTTGTTGAAAATATTTTGCTGTGAATTTTATTGGAATTATATTAAGTCTCTATATCAAATTGAGGGACATAGACAATAATATTTAGTCTTCCAATCAATTAGCAAGAATATCTTCTTATTTTTATTTATTTCTCCCAGAATGTTTTGTAGTTTCCATCAAAAAACTCCTGTTCATGATTTTTTAGATTTATAATTAAGTATTTTTCAGTACTATTATAATGTTTTTAATGTGAAATTTCAAATATTAACTGGTGGTATTAAGAAAAGCAATTAAAAAGTGCTATATAATAGGTTTGTATCCATGACTTCACTGTATACCTGCTCATAAGGGCAGGAATGTTTTTGTTGATTCTTTGAGATTTTCTCCATAGATAGTCCTGTCATCTATAAACAAAGACAGCTTTATTTCTTCCCTTTCAATCTGTAGGTACTTCTTTTACTTTCCTATTCTTGAAGTAAGACTTTCAGTATGATGTTGAATAGGAGAGGTGATAAAGAATATCCTTGCCTTATTTCCTATGTTGGGGGGAAGGCATCTAGTTTATCACTATTAAGCATAATACTAGTTACAGGATTTTTGTAAATGTCCTTGACCAAGTTGTGAAGTCCTACTTCATTGTATTTGATGAAAATTTTTTTGTTGTGAATGGGAGACCAATTTATGATTCTTTGTTAGCCTGTTGATATGGTGGCTTACATAATCAACTTTTGACTGGTGAACCAGACTTACACATCTGAAGTAAATTCCACTTGGAAGTGGTGTATAATCCTTTCTAAATATTGGATTCTATTCACAAATATTTCATTTGAGGATTTTTGCATCTATGTCCATAAGAGATTTGGGTCTGTAGTTTTGATATTTTTAATGAGTTTTGGTGTCAGGATAATGTCAGCCTCATAGAACTAGTTGGGAAGTGTTCCTTCTGCATTTGTCTTCTTCATGAGATTGTGGAAAATTGGTATAATTTATTCATTAAATGTTTCATAGAATTTCCTGATGGAAACAATTAAGACTTGTTGCTTTCTTTTTTGGAAGATCATTAATCATTATTTTAATTTATGTAGTAGATGTAGATTTTCTCAAATTATTTCCTTCTCCTTTGTTGAGTTTTGGTACTTCATGTTTTTTAAGGAATTTGTCTATTTCATACAAATCATATTTGTCACTATAGAGTTGTTGTATTTCATTGACTTTTAAATATCTATTATATTAGTAATAATAGCTCCTATTTCATTTATGATATTTATAATTTATCTTTTTTATCCTTGGTTACACTGTATTTAGATTTATCAGTTTTACTGAACTATTCAACAAGATAGCTTTTCAAAAATGTTTTAATTGTGATAAAATACATATAAAATCTACCTTTGTAACCATTTTTAAGCATAGAGTTCAGTCGCATTGAGTACTTTTACATTGTTGTGCAACCATCACCGCCACCATCTCCAGAACTCTTTTCATTTGGAAGAACTGAAATCATGACTGTATATTCTTCCCTCCCACAACCCCTGGCAAGCACCATTCTACTTTCTGTCACTATGGTTTGACGACTTAAGGTCCCTAATGTAAGTGGAATCACACCTTATTAGACTGGATTATTGTACTTAGTAAATGGCCTCAAGGTTCATCTGTGCTACAGCAAGGATCAGAATTTTTCCTTTTAAAAGCAGAATAATACTCCACTCTGTGTGTGTGTGTGTGTGTGTGTGTGTGTGTGTGTGTGTGTGTATGTGTGTGTGTGTATAATATATATATTATATATATTATTATATTATATTATATTCATCCATTCATGGGTGGGTGCTTGAATGGCTTACCACACTTGACTATTGTTGTGCTTAAACATGGTCTATAAATATCTATAAATATTTCTTTCAGACCCTACTTTTAATTCTTTTAGGTATATATTCAGAAGTAAAATTTTTGGATCATATGGTACTTCTATGTTTAATATATTGAAGAATTGGCATACTACTTTCCACAGTTGTTCCACTATTTGACATTTCTACTATTTGACATTTCTAACAATAGTACACCAGTGTTTCAATTTGTACACATCATCACCAAAACTTATTAGTTTCTGGTGTGCACATCTGTGTTTAATTTTTTGGCAGTAGACATCCTAATAGCATGGAAAGCAGGATCTGCTTATAGTTTTGATTTGTATTTTCCTAATGATTGTGGTTCCCCTATGTGTCTGGCAGCTTGTCCTACTGTGACAGCTTGCATGTTGCTGTGATGCTGAAATCTATGCTACTGGTATTTCAGATGCCATCAGGGCAACCCATGGTGGACAGGTTTCAGCAGAGCTTCCAGACTAAGACAGACTAGAGAGAAGGACAAACCAGCTCACTCCCAAAATTACTAGCAGTTGAAAACCATATGAATATCAGAGATGCACTGTCAAATATAGTGCCAGAAAATGAGCCCTCCACACTATAAGGCATTCAAAAAATGGCTAGAGAAGAGTTGCCTTCTCAAAATAGGGTCAACCTTAAATATGGAAATGGAGTAAAGCTCTTAAGACCTCCGTTTGCTGATGTGGCATGATTCAAATTGAGAAGAAACATAATGACTGCAACAATGGGCTCAAACATTAAAAAGATGGTGTGCATGGCACAGTGTTGGGTAATGTTTTGTTTTGTTGTACTTAGGATTTCTATGAGTCAGATTGGATTTGACAGCACCTAACAAACAATAAAGATTGTGATTTGTGATATTGAGCATCTTTTCATGTGCTTATTGCTCATTTCTATTTCCTTTTTGAAAACATATCTATGAAAGTTCTTCTCCCAAAGTTCAATTGAGTTTTTTTTTTTCTGTTGTTTTTTAACTACAGCTGTTCTTTATATATTCTGGACATTAATTCCTCACTGGATACATTATTTGCTAATGTACTCTCCCATTTCATAAGTCATCTTTTCATTCTGTCAGTTGTGTCCTTTGATGTACAGAAGTCTAAAATTTTGTTTTGTTTTGTTTGCAGTACTGGGGGTTGAACCCAAGGTCTCACACATGCTTTGCATGTACTCTACCACCAGGCTACACCTCCAGCCCACTTTTTACTTATTTTGATACCATCCCACTTTTTACTTACTTTAGCCCCAACTTTAGGATCCTCTTGCCTCTGCCTCCCAAGTCACTGGGATTATAGGCATGAGCCACCAAGACTGGCAGAAATTTTTATTTAGTTTTTTCTTTCATCACTTTTTTTTTTTGCAACTTAGGCAAGATATAATTGTTAAATCCAGTGTCATGAAGTTTCTGCCCCTAAGTTTTATCATAGAGTTTTACAGCTTTCACTTATGTGGTTAAGCCCTTAATCCATTTTGAGATATTTTTGCGTATAAGGATCTAACTTCATTCTTAAAATGAGGATATCAAATTTTTCCAATACCATTTATTGAAGAGACTTTCCCTTTCCTTTGAATAGTCTGCATTTTTGTCAAAAATCATTTAATCATACGTTCAAGGCTTTAGTTCTGTGTTCTCTAGTCCATTTATCTATATATCTGTATGCTAGTGCTACATTATTTTGATTACTGTAGCTTTGCAAGAAGTTTGAAAACAGGAAGTGTGAGATCTCTAACTTTGTTTTTCAAGATTATTTTTGGCTATCAGGGTCCCTTGAGATTCTCTTTGAATTTTAAAATAGATTTTTCTATTTCTGCAAAAAAAATGATATTTTAGTATGGATCACAACAAACCTGTAGTCACTTGGGTAGTACTGGCATCTTAACAAAGTTTTCTAATCTATGAACATGAATATCTTTCATTTATTTGTTTCTTTCATTTCTTTCAGCAAAGTTTTATATTTTTCATTTCCGCATATGTGTGTGTGTGTGTGTGTGTGTATGATACTGAAGATTGATCCTGGGGCCCTGCTCTAGGCAAGTGCTCTAACACTAAGCTACATTCCCAGATCTTTAAAATACATATTTTTTAAATTTTGAGATAAGGTCTTGCTAAATTGCACAGGCTGCCTCTGGCTTTGAACCTGCCATCCTCCTGCCTCCACTTCCTGAGTTGCTGGAATTACAGGTGTGCACCACTGTGTCTGAGAAAGGTTTTGCCTTCCTTAAGTTTATTCCTAAGTATTTTATTCTTTTTGATATCATAATTAAAATTACCTTTATTTTTTCAAATTGTTCATTGCTAGTGAATAGAGATATAACTGATTCTGTGTGCTGACTTTCTATTCTCTAACTTTGATAACTTTGTTTTATCTTTAACACTTTGAGGAAATTTGTGGTATATTTAGGGTTTCCTGCATATAAGATTGTATAATCTATGGGTAGAGATGATTTTAGATCTTCTTCAGTTTGGATGCCTTTTCTCATTTTTACCTAATTGCTCTGTCTAGGACTTTCAGTATTATGTTGAATAGAAGTAGCACAAACAGGTACCCTAGTCTCGCTTCTGATCTTAGAAGAGAAGCTTTCAGTCTTCTATCACTCAATACTTTCGAGATGGACTTTTCATATACAGTTTTTATTATACTTACGTAGTTAAATTCTATACATAGTTTGTTAGTTTTTTTTTTTTTATCACAAAAAGGCATTGAAGTTTTCAGATGCCTTTTCAGTATCCATCATGATGGTCCTGTCTTTTTTCTCCCTTCATTCTCTTACTGTGGTGTATGTATTACGTGGACCAGCTTTTGTAGATTGAACTATTCTTGTATTCCAGGAATAAATCATAGTTAGTAATTATGTATGATCTCTTTAATGTGAATTCTCCAAGTATTTAATTGAAGTATTTCACTGAAGATATTGGTCTGTAGTTTTACTTTTTAGTAGTATCTTTGTCCAGCTTTCATGTCAGGGTAATGCTGGTCTCAGAATGAGTTTGGAAATATTCTCTCATCTACCACTTCTTGGCAAATTTTGAAAATGAAATCATCTTGTCCTAGACTTTTATCAGAAGGTTTTTGATTAAAGATTCAATCTTTTTACTAGTGATAGGTCTTTTCAGATTTTCTATTACTTCATGATTCAGCCTTGGTAGACTGCATGTTTCAAGGAATTCATTCATTTCAACTAGATAATTCAATTTGTTCATGAAAACTGTTTACAGTACTCTGTTATGATATTTTTTTCTGTAAAATCAGTAGTAATGACCTCTCTTTCATTTCTAATTTTAGTTGAATGTTTTCTCTAAATTAATCTAGCTGAAGGTTTGCAGTCTACAGCCATAGCACCCTGGCATCCAATCCCACCTGATCTCAGAAGCTAAGCAGGGTTGGCCTGGTTAATCCTTGGCTGGGAGATTGCCTGGGAATACCAGGTGCTGCAAGTTAGGAAGAAGGACTTGGTAATCCACTCCCCACACAATCCACCATTGAAAACTCTGTAAATAGCATAGAAGCACTGACAGTAGTGCTGGGCATGGCACAGTGTCAGGGATTGTTTCATTCTGTTGTACATAGGGTCACTATGAGTCGGGCCTGACTTTACATCACCTAAAACCAAAAACATAGGTTTGCCAATTTTTCTTGAATAATTGACCAACTCTAGTATTACTTATTTTTCTATCCTCTGTTTATCTGTCTTCTAGTTTTTATTATTTCCTTCCTTTGCTAGCATTATATTTGTTCTTTTTTATTTAGTTCCTTGAAGTGTATATTTAGGTTGCTGATTTGATATTCTTTTTTAATGTAAGAATTTGAGTGTATAAATTTCCCTATTACTGCCTTTACTGAATTCTATAGGTTCTGGTATATTTTTGCATCAAATTTTCTACTTTTTGTGACTTTTAATCCATTTTTTGTTTAAGAGTATAGCCTAATTTCCACAGACTTGTGGGTTTGCCTTGTGCTATTGGTTTGTATATTTATTCCATTGTGATCAGAAAACCCATTTTGTATTTCAGTCTTTTAAAATTTATTCAGGCTTTTTTTTTTTGTGGCCTAGCATATGGTCCTCCTGCAGAAACTTCCATGTGTACTTGAGAAAAATATATATTCTGTTGTTGCTGTGTGAAATGTTCTGAATATGTTAATTCCAATTGGTTTGTAGTGTAATTTAAGTGCTCTATTTTCTTACTTATCTTCTAATTGTTCTATCCATTATTATCACTGGGGTATTGGAGTCTACTATCCTTGTAGAACTGCCTATTTCTCATTTCAATTCTGTTAATATTTGATTCATATATTTAAGAGCTCTTATATTTGGTGCACATGTTTATAATTATTATTTATTTTTGGTGAGTTGATCTCTTTATCATTGCAAAATGTCCTTCATTGTATTTTCTAACAGATTTTTACCTAAAGGCTATGTTTTCTGATATAGTTACTTTTGTTCTCTTGCTTGACTATTTGCACAAAGTACCCTTTTATCCTTTCAACCCATACTTAAAGTGAGCCTTATATAGGTAGAATATAATTGATACTGGTTTTCTTTTTATCCATTCTACCAATCTCTGCTTTTTGATTGTAGAGTTTAATCCAATTATACTTAAGTTATACACTTGATATGGAAGGACTTACTAGTTCCATTTTATGAATGTCCTATATCTTTTCTATCAAACTTATAACATTTATCTTACTATCATTTAGGTTTTAAAGTCAGTGTTCAGTGAAAGTTAGAGTCTCATTAATTTTGAAAAACTTTCAACCACGCTTTTAAAATTATATAAAATTAGATATTTTTTACTCTGAAATGTCACTTATGTTTTGATTCTCTATTCAACTACCTTATCTGATGTTATAACCATTCCTGGATTCTAAACTTTATTAGATTTTAATTCCAGAATTTCTACTGTTTTATATAATTTCCTGTTTTATGCTTAAGTTTGCCATCCTTCCTTGTCTGGATCACCATTAGGTTTCTTTCTTTTTCAGTTTTTTCCTCCTGTTATTGCCTTATCTGCCTCATTATTTTGGCTTCAATGTTCATATTTGCATATTTTAAAATATTAGTAATTTAAAGCTTAAATGTCTTTCTCTTAATAATTTAAAGGAATTTTAAAACTATTTTTGTGAAGGGTATAAGATTTTGTCCAGGTTGTTTTTTGTCTATTTGTGGGTGTTCAGTTGTTCTAGCGCCACTTATTGCAAATATTATCTTTTCTCCACTGTATTTTCTCACTTGTGCATCTATTGATATAATTCTATTTCTGGGTTCTCTATTCTATCCCATTGATTCATTATTCTCTCACAATACTACTGTGATTTCAGTGGTTTATAATTCTTGAAATCAAGTAGTGTTAGTCCTCCAACTTTATTCTTTTTCAATATTGTGCCCACTATTCTGAGTTTTTATTCCTTTCATATAAACTTTATGATCATTTGGTTGATATGCACAAAATAACTTGCTAGGATTTTGATTGAAATTGCACTGAACTATCAATCAAGTTAGCAAGAACAGACATTTTGATAGTACTGAGTTTCTGTACAAGAACACAAAACATTCCATTCTTTGATTTTATCAGAGCTATACAGTTTTCTTCATCTAAGTCTGATGTGTATCTTTTAGATTTATGAGTAAATATTTTATTTTGGGAGGGTGCTAATAAAATGTTATTGTGTTTTTACAACAAATTCCAATGGACCATTGCTGGAATATAGCAAGACAATTAACCTTTGTATGTTAACCTTGTATCCTGCAACCTTGCTATAATCATTTATTAGTTTGAGTCATTTTGTAGTTACTGTTGATTTTATACATAGGTAAGCTGAAAACACAGGTTCTCCACCCTTACATTCCAATCTGTATATGTTTTATTTCTTTTTCTTTTTATTGTATTACCTATGGCTTCCAGGCTAGGACTTCAGTAAAACTTGAAAATAGTGGCAAGAGACTTTTCTTGCCTTGTTCTTGATGTTAGAAGACAGGTTTCTCATTTTATAGCTTTTGTGTCCATTTTCTCCTTTAATGCTTTCTTTTGTGTTTAGTAGACCTCCTGTAATTCATTTTCTTCTCATTTCCTTTTGTGTATATACTATTCTACAAATATTTTCTTTGCAGCTAGTATGGGGATTACATATGACAACATATAGTTGCAACAATTTATTTTTAATAAATGCCAACTACCCTTCAAATGCATATAAAAGCTCTGTTCCTCTACAACCTCTTCCTCCTTTATTGATGTTGCACATTATATCCTTATATGACACGTAACTGTTAAAACACACCTATAATTGTCTTTTAAATCTTACAAAATAAAGATGCCTGCCTGTAATCACATTCACTTGGGAGGGGCAGGCAGTAGGATCATGATTTCAAGGCCAGAGGTAGCCTGTGTAACTTAGCAAAACCTTGTCTTGAAATAAAGAGTAAAAAATGGGTTGGTATGCCGCTCAATAGTATAGCATGCAAAACATGTATGAGGCTCTGGGTTCAAACTCCCAGTGCTAAATAAATAAATAAATAAATCTTATAAAAATAATAAACTAAACTTGCATTGGTACTTAGTTCTATATTTGTCCATGTATTTACCTTTATTGGTAGTTTACTGGTACACTTTCATGTGGCACTGATTTACTGTCTAAGATCTTTTGATTTAGACTTGAAGAACACCCTTAAAATGTTTTTAAGATGATTTATTCTGTTAACAAATATTAATTGTTCATATTAACAGGATTCAGTGATTTTCCATACATGAATACAGCAAGACTTGATTATATCCACTTATCATTATTTTTCTGTCATTCCCTACCATTCCACCAAGCATCTGTTCAAGTCTTAAGTAATTTCTATTCTACTTATGAAGCGAATTGTTGATTTTGCTAGGTGCTGTTGAGTCAGGTCCAACTCATAGTGATTCTATGTATGACAGAAGAAAATACTCCTAGGCATACAATCATTTTTATGTTTAAGCCCATTATTGCATCCAATGTGTCAATCCATGTAGTTGAAGGTCTTCATTTTTTTTTTTTGTTGATCCACCACTCTCCCAAACCTGATGTGATTCTCTAGGAAGTAATCCCTTCTGACAACATGTCCAAAATAGGTAAAACATAGTTTAGCCATCTTTGTTTCCAAGGAGCACTCTGGTTGCAGTTCTTCTAAGACTGGATCTGCTAGGTGTTTTGGCAGTCCATGGTATGGTACATTCAATATTCATCTCCATCACTATAATTCAAAAGCACCAATTCTTCTCCCATCTCCCTTATTCACTGTCCAGCTTTCATAATCATGTGGTACACCTAAAAATACCATTGCATGAATCAGACACACTTTTGTCTTCAACATGACATCTTTTCAACAATGTAAAGAGGTCTTTTGCAACAGCTTTTCCCAATTCAAAGTGTCTTTTGATTTCTTGGGTGCTGCTTCCATGGGTATTGATTGTAGAACCAAATAAAGGAAAATCTTGGATAACCTGAATCTTTTTTCCATTTATCATGAAGTTCCTTACTGACTCAGTTGTAAGGATTTTTGTTTTCCTGATGTGGAGATGCAATCCAAACTGAAGGCTATATTCTTTGATCTTCACCAGTGAATGTTTCAAATCCTCTTGAGTTTCAGCAAGGAAAGTTCTCGTCTGCATAATGTATGCTGTTAATGAGTCTTCTTCCAATAGTGATGCCATATTTTTCTTCATAAAGTCCAGTTCTTGGATTATTTGCTCAGCATAGATATTGAAGAGGTACAGTGTAAGGATACAGCTCTGAAGCATCCCTTTCCTGACTTTAAACCATGTAGTGTTTCCTTGTTCTCTTGAAAAAACTGCTTCTTGTTCCATGTACATATTCTTCATGGGTGCAAGTAAGTGTCTGGTATTCCCATTCTTTTCACTGTTATTCATAATTTGTTGTGTCTACAGTCAAATGCCTTTGCATAATCAATAAAACATAGATAGACATGTTTTTGGTGTTTGCTTTCAGTTAATGATATCCACCTGACATCAGCAATGGATGTCCCTGGTTCCATGCCATCTTCTGATTCTGGCTTGATTTTCTGGTAGTTCCCTGTCTAAATAGTGCTGCACTCACTTTTGAGTGATCTTAAGTAAAATTTTACTTGCAAGAGAAATTAATAGATTGTTCATTAATTTCTGCATTTGGTTGGATCCTCTTTTCTTGGGAATAGCACAAATATGAGTTTCTTCCAGTCAGTTGGCCAGGTAGCTGTGTTCCAAATCTCTTTGAATAAACAAGTTAGCACCTCCAGTGCTACATCTGTTTGTGTAACATCTGTATTGATATTCCATCAATTCCTGGAGCCTTGTGTCCCAGCAATTCCTTCAATGCAGCTTCAACTTCATCTTTCATCATTGGTTCCTGATCATATGCAGCCTCTTGAAGTGGTTGATCATCCATCATTTTCTGATATTATAATGACTCTGTGTATTCCTTCCATCTTCTTTTAATATTTTCCCTATGTAATCCTTCACTATTGCACTTGAAGCTTGAAATTTTTTTCTTCAATTCCTTAAGCTTGAGAAAAATCAGAGTGTGTTCTTGCCTTTTGCTTTTCTATCTTCAGCTCTTCGCACATCTCATAATATTTGATTTTGTCTTCTCAAGCTGCCATTTGAAATATTCTGTTTAGTTCTTTAACTTCATCATATATTCTTTTTACTTTAGCTGCTCATTGTTTGAGGGGAAGTTTCAGAGTCTCTTTTGACATGTAATTTGGTCCTTTTTTCCTGTTTTTTAAATAACTTTTTGCTTTCCTCAAGAATGATACCTCTGTCTTGTCTTCTGTCATTAATGTCCAATGCATCAAATCTGTTCTTGAGGTGGTCTCTCAGATTGCAGATATGAAATGGAACATGTCATACTTCTCTTTCTGTTCATGGGTTGTTTCACTTAATATAAGGTCCTCTAGTTCTATTCATGTTACTGAAAATGGTAGAATTTCATTTTCCTTTATGAGTTACACTCCATTGTGTACAAATACTACCTTTTTACACATTCATATATTGAGGAGTACCTTAGGTGATTCTATTACTTAGGAACTATGAATAGTACTGCAATAAACATAGGCATGCAGATGTTTTGTGGGTATGCGGACTTCATTGCCATTAGATCAATACCCATGAGTGGGAAAACTGTATTACACAGTAGTTCTATTTTTGGTTTTCTGAGGAAATGCCATATTGTTCTATATAGTGGCTGTATTAATTTATATTACCACCAATGGAGCATGAGAATTCCTTTTTCTTTATTTCCTCACCAGTATTTATTTTTTTGACATTTTGATAATAGCCATTGTAACTGGGGAGAGACAATACATCATTGTACTTTTAATTTGTATTTCCATGATGCCTTATGATATTGAGGATTTTTCACATATTTCTTGGTCATTTATATTTCTTCTTTTGAGAGTTGTCCATTTGGATAATTTGTCCATTTTAAATTGGATTGCTTGTTTTGTATTAAGTTTTTAGTTTTTTATATGTTCTGAATATTAACCCTCTGCAGATGAATAACAATTCTTTCATTTTGTAGGTTGTCTCTTCACTCTGTTAATTAGTTTGCTTGCTATGGAGAAACTTTGTAGTTTGATGTTATAACACTTAATCAATTTTTGCTTTTGTTTCCTGTGTTTTGGGGGTTCTATCTAAAAAGTCATCACCTGTGTCATTGTCTTGAAGTGTTTATCCTGTGACTTCTTCAAGTAATTTCAATGTTTCAGGTCTTACATTTTAGGTCTTTGATCTATTTTGAGTTGGTCGTTGTCCGAAGTAAGAGTTAAGCATCAAGTGTCAGTCTTATGCATGTGGATATCCAGTTTTCTTAGTACCATTTGTTCAAGAAGCTGTTCTTTCTGCAACATATGTTCTTGGCACTTTTGTCAAAAATCAGTTGGCTGTAGATATATGGGTTTATTTCTGGGATCTCTATTATATTCCATGGTTCTATATGTCTGCTTTTATGCCAAAATCATGCTGTTTTGGTTACATGAGCCCAGCAGTATGTCTTGAAATCAGGTAGTATGATGTCTCTAGCTTTGTTCTTTTTACTTGTGTTTGCTTTTGCTTAGGGGGGGCAGTCTTTGTGCTTTCATATGAATTGTAGGATTCATTGAATCTATAGATTCCTTTGGCTAATGTTGACATTTTTACAATATTAATTCTTCTAATCCATGAACATGAGAGGTGTTTCCGCTTTTGGGATCTTCAATTTCTTTCATCTGTGTTTTGTATCTTTGATTGATGTTCATTGTAGAGGTCTTTCACTTCCTTTGTTGTTCCTAGGTATTTTATGTTTTGTTGCTAGTATGAATGGGTTTGCTTTCATGATTTCTTTCCCAGAAAATTTATATTGGTATAGAAAACCTGATTTTTGCACATTGATTTTGTATCCTCCAACTTTACCAAAATGTATCATTTCTAATCATCCTTTCATGGAATCTTCAGGTTTTTCTATGTGTGGAATCATATCAATGCAAAAAGAAATAACTTGACTTTCTCTTTTTCTGTTCTATGCCTTTTCTTTAGCCTAACTTTTCTGAATAAAACTAGTACTATATCAAATTTCTGGTGAGGGTGGACAGAATTATTTTATTTTTGATCTTAGAGAAAATGCTTTCATTATTTCCTAATTCAGTATGATGAAGGCTACTGTTTTGTAATACATATAGCCTTTGTTCCACTGAGGTATGATCCTCTTTGATATTTAACTGATCAAGACTTTTATCATGAAGTGATGTTGAATTTTACCAAACATGTTTTCTGAAATGTCCATATGATTTTTATCATTCACTCTGTTTACATAATGTCTTACATTTATTGATTTGGATATACTGAGTCATCCTTGCATCCCTTCATTGAAATCAATCTGACCTTGGTATATGATCTTTTTGATGTGCTGTTGAATTGATTTTTGAAGTATTTTGCTAAGGAATTGTGTGTCTGTGTTGCTATAGTTTGGATCTTAAGCATACTCCAAAGGGCTTGTGTAGAAGGCATGGCCACCAGCTTGAGGTGCTATTGGGAAGTGGTGGGGCCTAATAGAAGGATGGAAGGTCACTGTGAGATCACCCTTGCAAAGGATATTGGAACCCCAGGCTTTCCTCTACTTCTTAGCTGCCAAGAAATGAGCATCTTTGCTCCATTCCAATACCTCACCACTGCCCCAAAGCAATGAGGCCAACTGATCATAGAATGAAACTTCTGAACCATGGGCTAAACAACTCTTTCCTCCTTTAGATTTTCTCAGGCATTCTGTCATAGCAATTGCAAGCTGACGAGCACAGAAAATTATTACCAAGAATGTGGTCAGTGCTGTGACAACACCTGATGTGGTTCAGAATCCTTTGGAATTGGTTTGTGGGAGGATTTTTGGATAAGTAGGCTACAGAAAGCCTGGAGTCCTGGATGTACAGCTTGATGGGCACCAATGGATTTACATCATGCCATTGTGGGCCTCAGATGCTAGAAATAGAAACAATATTATTAGCCCCACTAGGTTTCAGTCTTGCTTTGGTCTGATTGTCTGGTTCTTCCTTGTTATTTTCCTCCCTTTTGAATAGGAATGTTTACCCTGTGTCATTGTGTCTTGAAAGTAACTTTTTTTTTAATTTTTATTTTTATGAAGGTTCACAGACTTAAGGCTCATAGTGTTACTGAACCCAAGTTCATCTACTGACCACTCAAAAAAGGTAAAGGAGTCAAGGGCAAATTTGTTGGGGCAAGAAGATAGATTTATTTGGAAAACAAAAAATCCAAAGAGGGTGAGAGACTATCACCAAGACAGACCATCTTAACTCAGGCTAGATGTTAATCTCCTTTTATCAATAGGTAAGAGAGAGAGGAGGACCTAGGGTAGGAAAGGATTGATGACTGGAGTCTTATAGGCACCACTCTTCTTGTCTGGAAGAAAATGTTGTGAAATGTGATCAGTAATTCATTGATCATAATGCTCCTGTGAATCCCATATCTTATTTGCTCTTATCTTGGTGTCTTTAGCCTTGAAAGGGGAAGTGAGAGATTAGGTAAATGCAAGGATAATCAATCTTTCATTATCAGTTTCAGATAATCCTTAAGTGATTATCATATCAGTGTGTAGAATTGAGCAGCTATACATATGTAGATATATAAAAATGAACAATCAGGCTTAGCTAACTGAGAAGGGAAAATATAAGCAGAGTTGAAATAAGTGGGTAGTATACTAGTGTGGGGAGTGAAGGTTGGGGAAGGGGGAAGGGGAAGGGAAACAATGTAGAGGGATAAAAGAGGCGAGGGTAATATCAAATTATATGATGCATGGGGAAAATGGGGGGAAATAACCCATAAATGCATACAAGTTTTATCACATGTTAAATAAAGCATTCCATAAACTATGTAAGTTGATGAAAGTGTAACCAAAAGCAATGTAATAGTTGCACAATGGAAATAGCAAAAGTCTTATTACTCTGTACCCCAACAACATTTGTCAATACAGGGGGGGAAAAGAAAGAAAAAAAAGAATTGAGCAGAAACTTGACCAACAGGTTAAAGTATAAGTTGTTGGACTGCATGACCTCCAAAATTATTGATTTTTAATGTCATGTAAAAACAAGTGAAGGTAGAGGGTATATTTAGGTTTTCTGTCAATGACAAGAAATGATTTCAGACTTGCACATTTGAGCAATGCTGGAAGTGTTGAGACTTATGTGACTACTGGAGATAGGCTAAGTCCTTATTGTAGAATGAGATGACATGAGGCTTTAGGGGCTAGGGGTGGAATGTTGAAGTTTGGATCTTATGTGTACCCAAAAGGCATTGTGCTGAGCCCTCAGTCAGCAGAAGGTGGCACTACTGGGAGATGATGGAACCTTAAGGACATGGGGCCTACTACAAGGAAGTGAGGTCACTGTAAACAAGCCCTTGAAGGGGATATTGGGACCCTGGTTCCTCCTCTTCCTCTTTCACATCCTGGCATAATGAGGTACACAGCTTTGTTCCTGCCAGGATGATCTGCTTCACCACAGGCTCAAAGCTACACGACCAACTATAATTTGAAACCTCTGAAACCATGAGCCAAAATAAGTCTTTCCCCCTTTTGAGTTGATTTCCTCAAGTATTTTGTCACAGCATTGGAAAGCTAATTAACACAAATGTTCATTAAGGATACTGCTGTATAGTTGTCTTTTTTACTGTGTTCTGGTGGGGTTTTGCTAACCCGGTCTCATAGAATGAGTTTGGAAGGGCTCTTGTCCTTTCAATTCTGTGGAATACTTTGAGAACTGCTGTGAGTTTGTTATTGAATGTTTGGCAAAATTGAGCTGTAAAGTCATCCAGTTCTTAGTTTTTCTTTATTGTTGTTAGGTGCCATCAAGTTGGTGTGTGACTCATAGCGACCCCCCATACAACAGGCAAAGCACTATTATCAGTGCTTCTCTGCTATTCAAAGGATTTTCAATGGCTGATTGCTTTTTGGGAGTGGATTACTGGGGCTTTCTCTCAAGCCTACAGAATCTGTTGTTCCTAGGCAGATTCTCATCCAAGTACTAACCAGGCCTTACCCTGCTTAGCTTCTGAGATCTGATGGGATCAGATGCCACAATGGTATGGTTGCAGGCTTTTCTTTGTTAAGATACTTTACATTACTGATTCCATCTCATTACTTATTAGTATATTCAGGTTTTCCTTAATATCATCTTGGTTCAATTTTGATAGATGCTTCCAGAAATCTGCCCATTTTTCTACATTTTCTACTTTGTTAATATGTAGTTTTTTCATAATCCCTAATGATTCTTAGTATTTTGTGGTATTAGTTGTAATGTGGGTCTGGGGTTTAGCTCAATGGTAGAATGCTGCTGTACACTCTCTGAACAAAAATGGGAGAAGGACCTGGTAATCCACTCTTGAAACAATCCCCAAACAATCAGCCATCACAAACCCTATAAATAGCAGAGAAGCATGGACATAGTGCCAGGCATGGCACAGTGTTGGGGAATGTTTCGTTCTGTTGTACATAGGGTTGCTATGAGTTGGAGCCAACTCGACAGTACCTAACAACAACAAGTTATGTTGCTGTTGTTAGGTGCCATCGAGTCAAGTATAATATCTCCTTTTTCATCTTTATTTGTATTTGTTTGTGATGTTTCTCTCTTTTTTCTTGCTCAGTCCAGCTAAATGTTTGTCAATTTTATACTTTCAAAGAAAACTATTGCATTGATATTTTCTATTTTTCTTCAGTCTCTATTTTATTTCTGCTCTGATGTTTATTGCTTTCCTTCTACTAATTTTAAGTTTGCTTTGTTCTTGCTCTTCTAAGTTCTTGAGATTCATCATTAGATTGTTTCTTTGAAATCTTCTTCTCTGATGTAGGCACTCAATGCTATAATTTCCCTATAAGTACTGTTTTTGCTATACCCCATAGAATTTGGTGTGTTGTGTTTCCATTTTCATTTGTTTTAAGAATTTTTTATATACCTCTTTTGATTTCTTCAATGACTCATTGTTTGTTCCAAAGTGTGTTGACCAATCTCGAGCCTTTTGAATAATTTCTAAATTTTCTTTTGTTGTTGGACTCTAGTTTCATTCCATTGTAATCAGAGAAGATATAGGACATGATTTAGATTTTTTAAACTTAAGACCAGTTTTGTAGCTTAATAATATATTGTCTATGGCACAGAAAGTCCCATGCACTGGTGGAAAGAATGTATATTCAGGAGCTGTGGATGAAATGTTCTATAAATATCAGTTAAGTCTATTTGACCTATAGTATAGTTTAACCTGAATCTTTGTTGATTTATTTTATCTGGGTCATCTGTCCATTGATAAAAACAGGGTTTTGGAATCCCCCAACATTACTGTAATATTGCCTCTATGAATAATAGTGTTTGTTTTTATAAAACTGGGCATGCCAACATTAGATGCATATAGATTTACAATTGTATCTTTTTGTTGAATTGAAACTTTGACCATTATGTAGTGAGGTTATTTGTCTCTTCTTAAAGTTTTTGTCTTAAAGCCTATTTTGTTGGATATAAGCATATGTAAATCTGCTTGCATTAGGTTTCCATTTCTTGGAATATTATCTTAAATGCTTTCAATTTCAGTCTATGTGTTTTCATGTATAGTAAATTTCTTGTAGGCAGCATTTGTTAATACATTCACCCAGAATGCACCTTTTAATTGGAGATTTTAGCCCACCTCCATTCAAAGTTATTATTGAAAGGTATAGAATTATGCAAAGATCTTGAATGCTCTTTTCATTTCTTCTTACTTTCTGTCTGAATGGGATATTTTAAAAGACCTGTCTTCAGCCTTAAATATTATTTCTCTTCTTCTTGGTCTGTTCCATTGTTGAAGGTTTCAAACAAACTTTTGATTTGAGTTGCTGGACTCTTCATTTTGAAGATGTCTGTTTGGTTCTTTTTCATAATCTCTATGCGTTTCCTGAATTTATTTATGTCTAGCACTGTCTTTCTTATATCTCTTAACCATTTATCTATATTCTATTGGATGTTATTAAGCTTTTCTTTTTCTTTCTTTTTTTTTTTTTTACAGTTGTTATTGTTGTTAGGTGCCCTGGAGTGGGTCCAACTCATAACAACTCTATGTATACAACAGAACAACACTCCCCAAACACATGATCTTTTGTATGTTTAATCCCATTGTTGCAGACACTGTCAATCCATCTAACTGAGGATCTTCCTTTTTTTCACTGACCTGCCACTTTCTCACATATGATGCCCTTGGCCAGGGATCGTTCTTTCCGGACCAACATGTCCAAAATACGTAAGATGCAGTCTAGTCATCCTTACTGCCCAAGAATACTCTGGTTGATCTTCTAGGATAGATCTCTTGGTTCTTTGGCAGTCCATGGTATATTCAATATTTGTCTCCAGCTCCATATTTCAAAAGCATCAATTCTTCTCCTATCTCCCTATTCAATATCCAGCTTTCATAACCATATAATGTGACTGAAAATACCATGACATGAGTTACGCACAGCTTTATCTTCAACGTGACATCTTTACTTTTCAACAATGTAAAGAGGTGTGTTGTGGCAGATTTTCCCAATGCATTGTGTCTTTTGATTTCCTGGATGTTGCTTCTGTGGGTTTTGATTATAGAACCAAGTAAAGCAAAATCTTGGATGACTTCAATCTATTCTCCAACAGATTAAACCCATGGCTTTGTGCATGCTAGGTGGGTGTTCTACCACTGAACTGCAACTCTAGCCCCTTTCATATGTTGTTAGTCTTTTTCAGTTGCACAGGCCACCTTTGGCCTCAAACTCACAATCCTCCTGCCATAGTTTCTGAGCCCCAGAACTCAGCTAACCTTTTTTATGGTCATTCTTTCCAGTTCTTTATCAGGCATTTTATGTACCTCAATTTCTTTCTATTTGTTGCTAGAGAGTTATTTTCATTTAGAGTTGTCATATGACCTTGTTTTTTCATATCCCTTGTGTTCTTATGTTCAGATTTGTGCATTTAGTGAGTCAGACATCTCTTTCACTTTTATGTGGTAGCCACATTAATAAGTGCTGGGCTCCCAAAGATGTGTTAAAGTGTTGGTTTTGTATGTAGTGTTTACTTTATTTCCATCAGGGCATCATAGGGTAGTCTCTCTGTAGCTTCTTGGGCTGTCCTTAGTGAGTTGGGTCACCATATGTATAACATCAGACCTGTCTGGGCAGGCCACATAAGAGTAGTATACTGTAGCAGTTCAAAAAGGTGTGGTTGCTCATACAATGAGAGTGATGTCCCCTATCAGGTGATCTGGGGCTCCTCAGGCACTGGTGATGTTATTACTCTGGCAGTGGCAGCACCAGTACTGGTGAGGGGCCTGACAGTGGTGCTGGGCCAGGTATTTCACAGAGATAGTAGTGGCAAGAACCACTTTATCCCTTCTGTGGTGTTCACACCCTGTCCTCATGGCTATGCATGTTTATACAAGGTGTTATGGTGGTTCACAGTAGGTACCTCATAGGTTTGGTGGCACCCAAGAGAGTGGTATTCCTTTGTGCTGCTGCTGAGGGAGTGCCTGCCCAGAAATGGTACTTGAGTCCCCCTAGTTGTACATTCCTGGGGACAGGGTGAAGCCCATAGCCAGGACTATTCATACCTTCTTTCAGCTATAGTATGTGCCAGGGACCAAGCCATTAAAATTTTCTCATTTGTGTATTCCAAAATGCCAAAATTATTTGTGTACTCATATTTTGAAGCCAGGTGCAGTGACACACACTGTAATCCCAGTAACTTGGGAGGCAGAGGCTGGGGGGCATCGCAAGTTTGAGACCAGAGGCAGTCTGCATAATTTAATAAGACCCTGTCTCAAAGAAAGGCAAAAAAGCAAGTGAGCTTGGGGTGCAGCTCAGTGGTACAGCATTTGCAAAGCATGCAAGCAGAAGGCCCTGGGTTCAACCCCTAGTACCATAAAAATAAATATAAATAAATAAATAAATAAATAAATAAATAAATAAAAGTTTTGAATGCTCTTCCCAGTCATTTAAATTCTTCTTTTTTTTTTTCTTTTTTGTCTGACTGGGGTACTTCAAAAGGCATGTCTTCAAGTTAATTTTTCTCTTTCTAGAATTTTTTTTTCCCTAAACTAGGTGCACTTCGCTTAATCCCAGCTACTTGGGAGGCTGAGGCATGTTCAAGCCCAGAGGCACCCTGTACAATTTAATGAGACCCTGTCTCAAAAACAAATAATAAGAAAAGAAGCTTCGGTTGCAGGTCTGTGGTAGAGCACTTGCCTAGCATGCACAAGGCCCTGGGTTCAACCCCCATACTACAATAAATATTTTTTTAAATAAAAAAGAAAACATCTCTTTAGTAAGGAATTTTTTTTTCTGGGTTTTCCCTTCTAAATGAGTGCTGTAGAAAAAAGTATATCCCTTAAGATCCTTATTTCATTATTATAAAAGTTTAAAAATTAAAAGGCTATTCAAGATGTTCTCAAAGTCCTAAAAGGTCCACTCACTTTTCTCATAATTAGATGTTTCTTTTACCTTTTTTAAAAAAGTAGACTTTAAATGATTTAAAAAGTACTTTGAATTTTAAACCACAGAATAAAATTCTATGTTGATGTCAAAAATAATTTAACAAGTCAAGAATAAGAAAAGCATAGCCTTTTCTTACAGAAGGATTTCAATTACTAAGTGTAGAATAAACAAAAATAACTTGCTATAAGGCAAATGTCATGTGTGTCAAATTAGCACCACCATTTCCTAAAATTAGAATTTGAGTAGAAAATGACATTTATGGTCTCATAATAGCACCTCCTATATGTTACTAATAATTATAATTAAATATAGAAATACTCCATCAGAAATTAATATAAACAAATGACCAAGTTAAACATCACCAGAAATAAGGAATATTAGGACCATGAACACATTGATAAGATGCACTGAGAAAACGTAATTTTTATTGTAGTTTTGCCAAAAATGCATAATCTCATTCCAGTTATGAGAAAATATCAGGCATACCTAAATTTAAGGATATTCTATAAAATAACTGATCAAATATGCTTCAATGGTATCACTGTGCTGAAAAGACTGGGTAAATATTTAGATTGCTATTTCCTTTTAAAATTTTCCAAAAAAAAAAAAAGATGACATTAGTGGGATAATGTGATAAGATTCAAATAAGTTTATAGTTTCTTTAGTATTGTAACAATTTTAACTTCTGATAATTGTACTATGGTTATATAAGATAGTAACTTTAGGAGAAAATAAGGTGAAAAGTATTAGTGATCTCTGCCTAATGTTTAAAACATTTGTGTTACATCTAAAACTACTTCAATATAAGATTTTCAAAATTATTTTTCCTATGGAGATATCTACAAGATCCTAGACTAGAAAGCTCCAGGACCTCTTTCTCTAAGGGAACAATTAAACAATAGACTGACTAGAATAGCTTTATGGAAGGTCTACAAACCAGTCAAGAATCTGTGGCAAACAAACAAATATGAGTCATTATTTTGTGGCATTTTTTCTCAAGTTGGCCACACAGCACAGTACTGCATATTTGTGAGGAATTTTTTCACTTCCTACTTCCTTCTTTGAACTAGAAGGAAAAAAGTGGAGTTTATTTGCAACATTCTGGTCTCTCTAAGGACCGTATAGCAAGTAGTTTCTGTCTTGCAGGACTCAGACCTCAGCCTAGAATAGTAGCAAAGTTTGCCTACTAATCTGGAGGCCACAGAAAGCTGCAATGAACACTATCATTTGGTGAAAGAGACTGCAGAGCCACAGGCTCTTGGGAGCAAAACATTATAGGCAGATGAATACAAGGGAACATCTAAGGGCCTGAGGCATGGGTGACATTATTAGTGATATTAAAATATTTAAACACAACAATGTATACAGAGTAATTTGGTGGAGGAGTCATGCACAAGGCCCAGGGAAGACATATGATCAGGTAACAAATGACCTAAGCCTTCATTCTGATCTGATTAAAGTCTTCCTTCCACAGAGCCAGTCTGGGGAAATTTGTTTATTTTCTTTCTTTCTTTCTTTCTTTCTTTCTTTCTTTCTTTCTTTCTTTGTTTATTTATTGCGGTGCTGGGGGTTGAACCCAAGGCCTCACACTTGCATGCTCTGCAAGTGATGGATCACTGAGCTGCACCCCCAGCCCATTTTTTTTACTTTTTGAGACAGGGTCTCGCTAAGTTATGCAGACTGCCTCTGGTCTTGAACTTGTGATCCTCCTGCCTCCGCCTCCCATGGCACTTGGATTTCAGGTATGTGCCACCGTGCCCAGTGGAAATTTGTTTATTTTCTCAAATGCCCAATTTTCAACAAAATATCACAAAGCATTCAAAGAAGCAGAGAAACATGGCCAATTTAAGAGACAGTTTTCAGACTTACTAGACAAAGACATTAAAACTACAATATTAACGGAACATGATGGCAAATGCTTGTAATTTCAGCATTCAGGAGGCTGAGGCAAGAAGATTGATGCAAGTTTGAAGTCAGCCTGGTCTACATAGCAGGTGTCAGGCCAGCTTGGGATACATGCAAGATCCTGTCTCAAAACCTAAAATAAATAAATAAAATAAAAAAATTACCATCTTAAGTATGTTCTAAGAACTAAAGGAAAACATGAACAGATGATTAAAGGAAATTGTGAAATTTTTACATGAACAAAATTAGAATATCAACAAGGAGAATGAAATTATAAATAGGAAAATTCTTGTCCTGAAAAATATAATTGGATTAAAAAGTCCACTCAGTGAGTTCACTACAGTTTCCACAAACAGAAGAAAGATTGTGAAATTATCTAAGGAGCAAAAAGAAGAATGAAGAAAACTGAACAGTATCTAAGAGACTTAGGGGCAGTATCAAATGATCCCATATCTACCTCCCTCCATATATAATATCCAGAAGGAGGAAAGAAAGAAACATGGGTGCAGAGAACTTATTTGAATGGAGAATGGCTGAAGACTCTCCAAATTTGAGTAAGCATGTGGACATACAAAAACAAGTTCAATGAACTCTGAGTAAAATATACTTAAAGGCACCCATATTGGTATGTATTATAATCAAAATGTTGACAGTCAGAGACAGAATATTAAAAGGACAAAAAAGAAAATTGACTATGTAGAAGGGATCCTCAATACTGCATTTCTTAGCAGAAACTTTGCAGGCAAGATGGTATTGAAAGAAAAATCTGTCAACAATCAATTCTGTATCAGGCAAAACTATTCCTAAAAACGAAGAAATTTATCCATTTTCAGATAAACAAAACTGGAATCATTACTACTAAATCTTCTCTATGAGAAATTCTACATGAGAAACCTAAGATGGCTGAATGCAAGCACACATCACTCACCTACACAAAGAAAACCCAAAGCAGCAATTGTATAACTGCATTTTGAGGTGAGTGATCACAGGAGAACAATGGAAATCAGCAGGAAAGAAATCACAACCTTGTGAAATTCAGAAGCCTGAGAAAACAGCAAGAGAAACAAATTGTCACATCACCTCCACCCAGGCTCTAGAGCCAGGGAGCAGACAGTCTTCTCTCAGCAGCGGCAAGGATGAAAGAGAGGCAGAGAGTCCCATCAAACTATCAGGATGGATACTGGCATCATAGTTATTGGGAAGTTTCATAATTCTCACAGGGTTCAGCCTAATTAGATAAAGAACATAAATCCAAACAGTCTCTTGGCTTTGGAACAGGAGTTTGCTACTTCTCCTAATGAACCCCTAGGGTGCTGGAAGGAGGAGCCATGTTGAGTTGGAAAATATTGTCTGATTTAGACTGTTCAAGGGGAGCAAAACTCCATGCACATTCCCATTTCTAAATTCCCATTGCTGTTGTTGGTTGTTAGGTGCAATAGAGTCATGTCCGACTCATAGCATCCCTTATAGGGTTTTTAATGGCTGATTATTTAGGGATTGCCTTGGGAGTAGGTTGCCATGTCCTTCTCCCATTTTTGTGGTGCTGGGAATTGAATTCGGGACCTCAGAGACTGCAGAGCAGTGCTCTACCAACTGAGCTAAATCCCAGGCATGGCATTCCACTATATTGGTTCAGAGGGTAGTTGCCTCAGAAACCCAACTTAGCCAAATAGAGTGACTGGTTGAAACTCACTGGGTGATCTGCAGCATAACAGAAAGGTGTTGCAAAATAGAGGGTAGCAGAGGATACCACTTTTAAAGTGCTATGGCTAGAGGACCTGTGACTTGGCCATGCATATATGGATTCATTCTGGTGCCAGGGGAGAAGGCAGTCACCCAGATTGCTCTCACCACATTTACCCCAGTGCCATGCATGGGTGCCTGTCACTATCAGAACAGTGAAAATATTTTTCCACATCTACAGGGTATGCTGGGATAGCCCTGAACAGTATCATGCCACTAGCTGTAATCTGTGGGCTGGGATTTAGATCAGTTGGTAGAGAGCTGCTCTTCAGTCTCCGAGGTCCTAAATTTGATTCTCAGCACCACAAAAATGGGAGAAGGATGGGGCAATCCACTTCTGAGGCAATCCCAAAACAATCAGCCATTGAAAACCCTATGAGGGTCACTATGAGTCGGACATGACTTGACGACACCTAACAACAACAGCTGTAATCTACTCCCATGGCACACAGACTGAGGAGGTTTGGAGAGAAACTGCCTGGCTCTAGCCACATGCAGTTCCTGCTTGTAACTGGGCACATCAGTGGAGTTAGGGGAAAGCAAAGTCCTGACCATTACCTCATTCCAGGCACATACAACCAGAGAAGACCCTGAGAGGAATTTTGCCCCATTTCAGCCATGTCTTACACCCATTTGTATCTTGTTGTGTGCTGTGGCTAAAAGACTCTGTGGGAGAAATAATGCCAGCTCTTGCCCTGTCTCTGGAGTGACTTTGCCCAGCTCTAGCTACATCCTGCCACTGCTTGCTCCCTGAAAAGACCACAGCTGAAAGAGTCAGGAGAAAAACCATGGCCCTCACCCTGTCCCCAGAAGTGTACAGCTGGAGAGGTTGTCCAAGGTCGTGCAACTGGGCAGGCACTCCCACAATCCTGGATGCCACCATACCTATAAGGAGCCGACTGTGAGCCACCCCAACACCTTATCTAAACACAGAGCTGTCAGGACTGGGTGTGAACATCACAGAAGGGGTAATGTTGTTCCTTACCACTGCTATCCCTATGAAGTACCTGAGCCAATAAAACCATCTGGTCACAATATGAGTGTATCAGGCCCCTCACCAGTATTCATGCTGCCTGTGCCAGAGTCCCCTACAAGTAACAACATCAACAGTGCCTGAAGAGCCCCAGATCATCATATAGAGGATACCACTCTCATTGTATGGGCAACCACACCTCGAAGTGCTATAGTATACTACTCTTGTGTGGCCTTCTGAGACAGGTCTGATGTACATAGAGTGACCAAACTCATTAATGACAGACCAAGAAGCTACAAAGGGATTATTCTATGCTTCCCAGCTGGAAATAGAGTAAACATTGCACACAAAACCAATACTCTAAGACATCTATGGGAGAAGCCTACCACATAAAAGTGTAAGAGATCATCTGATTCACTAGATGCACAAATATCAATAAAGGAACACAAGGAACATGAAAGAGGAAGGTAATATGACAACTCCAGAAAAAATAACTCTCTAGCAACAGATAAGAAATTGAAGAATGGATAAAGAACTGGAAAGAATGATTATAAAAAAGTTCAATTAGATCCAATAAAATACAGATCATAGTTAAGAGAAATTTGGAAGGCAACGCAGTGCATGAGTGAAAAACTCAGAAAAGAGATATACAGAAATTTTGAAAAATAACCAAAGACATTTGGAAATGAAGGGCTCTATAAGTCAAATTCAGCTGAAATCCTCAATGAAATAGATCAAGTAGAAGAAATAATATTGAGGTGAAGGATAGGCTTTTTGAAATATCTCACCTGGACAGAAAAATAGGAAAAAAATTATGAATCAAAAGAGAATTCAAAATCTTTGAGACATCATTAAATGAACAAATATCTGCTTCATTTGGTTGTTGTTGTTAGATGCTGTCGAGTCCCACTCATAGTGACACTATGTACAGCAGAATGAAACACTCCTCGACCCTGTGCCAGGCACATGATCTTATTTACGTTTAAGCCCGTTATTGCAGACACTGTGTCAATCCATCTGGTGGAGGGTTTTCCTTTTCTTCATTGACCTGCCACTCTCCTAAACATGATGTCTTTCTCCAGGGGCTGGTCCCTCTTGAATACACGTCCAAAATATGTAAGATGCAGTCTAGCCATCCTTGCTTCCAAGGAGCACTCTGGTTGCACTTCTTCTAGGACAGATCTGTTGGTTCTTTTGGAAGTCCATGATATATTCAATATTTGTCTCCAGAACTATAATTCAAAAGCATCAATTCTCCTCCTGTCTCCCTTATTCAAAGTCCAGCTTTCACAACCATATGATGCCACTGAAAATATCATGGCATGAGTCAGACGCACCTTCATCTTCAATGTGACATCTTTGATTTTTACGACTCTGAAGAGATCTTTTGCCACAGCTTTTTCCAAAGCAATGCATCTCATGATTTCTTGACTGCTGCCTCCATGGGTGTTGACTGTAGAACCAAGTAAAGCAAAATCGTGGACAACCTCAATCTTTTCTCCATTTATTGTGAAGTTACCAACTGACTCAGTTGTAAGGATTTATGTTTTGTTGATGTTTAGTCACAATCCATCCTGAAGGCTATGTTCTTTGATCTTCATTAGTAAATGTTTTAAATCCTCTTCACTTTCAGCAAGCAGAGTTGTGTCATCTGCATAACACAGGTTGTTAATGAGTCTTCCTCCAATCCTGATGTTGTGTTCTTCCTCATAAAGTCCAGCTTCTCAGATTATTTGCTCAGCATAGAGATTGAAGAGATATGGTGAAAGTATATAGCTCTGATGCACACCTTTCTTAAGTTTAAACCAGGCAGTGTTACCTTGTTCTATTTGAACAACTGCCTCCTGGTTCATGTGCAGATTGCTTATGATTAAAATGAGATGATCTGGTATTTCAGTTTTTCAAAGTGTTATCTATAATTTGTTATGATCTACACAGTCAAATGCATTTGCATAGTCAATAAAACATAGATAGACATCTTTCTGATATTCTCTGCTTTTTGGCTAATATGCACCTAACATCAGCAATTATGTCCCTGGCTCCCTGCGCTTTTCTGAATCCTGCTTGATTTTCCAGCAGTTCCCTATCTATGAACTGCTGTAGCCATTTTTGAATGATATTTAGTAAAATTTTGCTTGTGCATGATATTAATGATATTGTTCAATAGTTTTCACATTCAGTTGGATCCCCTTTTTTGGGAATAGGCACAAATATGGATCTTTTCTAATCAGTTGGCCAGTTAGCTGCTTTCCAAATATCCTGGCATAAACATGTTAGCACCTCCAATGCTGCATTTGTTTGTTGAAACATCTCTATTGGTATTCTACCAATTCCTGGAGCCTTGTGTTTTGCCAATTCCCTCAAGGCAGCTTCCACTTCATCCTTCAATACCATTGGTTCCTCTTCATATGCAACCTCTTAAAATGGTTGGTCATCTACCAATTCTTTTTTGCATAGTGACTATGTATTCCTTCCATCTTCTTTTGATATTTCCTGCATCATCATAATATTTTCCCTGTAGAGTCTTTCACTATTGCCACTTGAGGCTTGATTTTTTTCTTCAATTCCTTAAGCTTGAGAAAAACAGAGTGTGTTCTTCCCTTTTGGTTTTCCAGCCAAGATTACTATAGTAGCAAGGTTATCCTTCAGAAATGAAGATAAAATAAATTTTCTTTGATAAGCAAAAACTGAATGAATTCAGGAACATCAGACCACCATTACAAATGGTGCTTACCTGCCAAAGTGGAAAAAAGATAACATGAAAGCATGTGAATGTCTGCTTCCCACTAGAACAGTAGATCCTCAAAAGACAAAAATGTATAAAACATCAATACAGCAAACTATGAAACCACAGAGATGAATAAAAGAGGAAGATAATACAAAGAATATTCAAAACAACTAGGAGAAAATCATCAAATGATAGGTATGAGTTCATACCTTCCAATAATAACTTTGAATTGAAATAGACTAAGTTCTCCTATTATATTAATGGCTTAGGTGGATTAACATAAGACACAATAATATGCTGCCTACAAGAAGCACACTTCACAAGTAAAGGTTGGTTTATTTAAAAAGATAAAATCAACAATCTTTCAGCTAGATTCCAAGAGAAAAAAATCCCAAATAAATACAATTAGAAATGAAAATAGACATTATACACAATACTATAGAAATATTAAGGATCTTTGTTGTTGTTAGGTGCTGTTCAGTCAGGTCTGACTATTAGCAATCCTATGTACAACAGAACGAAACACTCCCTTGCACTATGTGAATGTTGCTCTGCCTTTCATAGCATTTTCAATGGCTGATTATTTCAGGATTTTTTCAGGAGTGGGTTGTCAGGTCCTTCTCCCACTTTTGTGGTGCTATGGATCAGACCCAGTGCTTCAGAGAATGCAGAGTGGCACTCTACAAACTGAGCTAAATCCCACCCATAGGGATCATTAGGGATTATGAAAAATGATATGCTAAAAAAAGGAAAATGTAGAATAAGTAGATTTCTAGATGCAAATGACCTACCATAATTGAACCATGAGGACACTATTATCTGAATAGACAAATATCAAGTAATAACATTGAGTTGGTATCCCAACAATAAGGAGAGTAGGACTGGATAGCTTTATTGCTTAATCTTATGAAAAAATTTAAAAACATAATGCCAATTCCTTTTAGATTATTACAAATAATAGAAAGGAAATCTTCCAATTATTATATAAGGCCAGCATTTCCCCATTACCAAAAGTAGAAATAAAGAAAATACTAGACTAATATTTAACACAATAAAAAAGAAAATTGTATGTAGACTAATATGCCATATAACCATTGATGCAAAAATACTCAACAAATCTTCATTGAATTCACCAGAACATCAAAAGAACCCTCACCAGGTTACAGAGAAAAGGGAACACTCTTACACTGCTGGTGGAGCTGTAAATTGGTCCAACCACTTGGAAATCAATATGGAGGTATCTTAAAAAGCTAAAAATTGATCTACCATATGACCCAGCTATAACACTATTGGGAATTTACCCAAAGGGAGATGGGTCATCATACCACAGAGACACCTGCATCTGCATGTTCAATGAAGCACTTTTCACAATAGCAAGGATATGGAATCAACCAAAGTGCCCTTCAACAGAGGAATGGATAAAAATCCTATGGTACATATACACAATGGAATACTACTCAGCAATAAAAAAAATGAAATAAGGCCATTCGCAGCAAAGTAGATGGAATTGGAGAAAATTATTTTAAGTGAACAAACATAAGCTCAGAAAGAGAAACACCACATATTCTCACTCATATGTGGGAGCTGAATCAAAATTATAAGAAGGAAAAAATCCTATGCAGAGGTTGGAACATAATAAATAAATTTAAAAAAATCTAAAGTTGACCTAGTGGAAAAGGGACAATTTGGGGAATGCAAAAGAAGGAGGGAGGAATCTAGCAAAAGGAGGAAATCCTGGGAGAGGCGAGGGGGGAGAGGAGGAATAAGGAGGAATGAGGAATGGGGGAGGGGGAGACCTCAGGGTGAACAGCCCAGATTTAATAGTCCTGGAAAAATTATAATAACACCAATCATACCAAAGAATGGTATTAATATAGATGGACTAGAAAATTCATGTAATAGTACTGACAACATAAAAAGAAAGTTCACTACAGAAAAAGTTTCAATCTTAAACATAATTGGAACCCAAGGATATATAGAAAACTATTATCATAAAAGGGCTGGGATTTAGCTCAATGGGTAGAGCACTGCGCTGCAGTCTCTGAGTTCCCGAGTTCAATTCCCAGCACCGCAAAAATGGGAGAAGGGCCTGGCAATCCACTCCCAAGGCAATCCCGAAACAGTCAGCCATTGAAAACCCTATGAGGGTCGCTATGAGTCAGATACCGACTGGAGGGCACCTAACAACAAAAACAAATTACCATAAAAAGGCAAGCAAATGGAAGAGAAGTCTTTGGTGGTGGGGCAGGATGGAGGAGGAAGTGCACAAGAGGGTAAGGGGGAAATTTATCTGTGTAATGTACAACAAAATGCATATATGGAAATGTCACAATGAAAAGCATGTCAGAATGAATCGCATTAAGGTGTACATTAACAATTTCCAATAAAAAAATTTAAAAAAGAACCCTTACCATGATCAAATTGGTTTTGTTCTAAGAATTCTTAAACATATGCAAATCAGTAAGTTTAATACCTCACATCAACAAAATGTAGGATAAAAATCATATGATCATCTCAACAGATGCAGAAAAAGCTTTTGGTGATATTCAGCATTCCTTCAAGACAAAAGTCTTATGTAAAATAGGTACAGAAGAATCATATGTTATCAACACTAAAGGCTGTATATGACAATCCCCTAGCCAACATCATACTAAGTAGGGAAAAGCTGAAAGCATTTCTTCTAAGATAAGGAACAACATAATTGTTCTTGCTAAAAGTTCTTCATCAGACAAGAGAAAAATTTAAAGGCATACAAAGGAAAATCAAGTTATCCCTTTTTGCAGGTGATAAGATTCTATACATAGAAAAACCTAAACACTGCACCAAAGGACTATTAGAAATAATAAACAAATTTGGTAAAGTTGCAGGATACAACATCACCATACCAAAATCAGTAGCTTTTCTATATACGAATACAAGTATTCAGAGAAAGAAATCATGAAAGCAATCTCATTAACATTAGCTACAAAAAATCTAGTAATAAACCTAAATAAGGAAGTGAAAGACCTCTATAATGAAAATTACAAAACACTGGTAAAATAAACTAAAGAAGATACTAAAACATGTGGACATCTCCCCAGTTCATGGATTGGAAGAATATTGTTAAAATTTCCATCCTAACAAACGTGTTCTGCAGATCAATGCAATTTCCATCAAAATATCAAGGACATTCTTCAAAAAACTAGAAAATACAAGTCTAAAATTCATGTGGAAGTACAAAAGACCCCAAATACCCAAAACAATATTCAACAAAAGAACAAATTTAGAGGCATCACAATACTTGACTTGAAGGCACATCCTAAGAGCTAGTTTAACCAAAACAGCATGGTATTGGCATAAGCATAGACAAACTGAATGATGGAACAGAATAAATATCCCAGAAATAAACCCAATTAACTCTTGACAAAAATGCCAAGAAACATACACAGGAGAAAGTACAGCCTCTGTGATAAATGGTGCTGAAAGACCTGACCTCTAACTCTCACCCTGTAGAAAAATCAACTGAAGATGGACTTGAGACCTAAATGTAAGACTTGAAATGCTGCAACTGCTAAAATAAAACACAAGATAAACACTTCAAGACAATACTACTGGCAATGACTTTCTGGATAGGACCCCAAAAGCATTGGAAATTGACAAGTGGGATAATATCAACCTAAATCTTCACAGAAAAATATTCAACAGAGTGAAGAGACAACCTACAAAACATTTGCAAACTAGTTATCTGACATAGAATTAATATCCAAAATGTAAAGGAACTCAAAGTACTTTTAAAAAACTATAAGTAAGCAAATTAAAAATTCGGCAAATGTCTGAATTGTCACAAATAGCCAAAAATATATGAAAAATGCTGGTTAGTCATGCAAATCAAAAGTACAGTGAGATAACCTTTCTAAGTAGGGTGAAATGATATAAAATAACAATAACACATAATGGCAAGGATGTGGAGGAAAAGGAACTGATATACATATGGTGGTTATGTACATTAACCATTATGCAGAGAAATATGGAGGTTCTTCAGAATATTAACACTATGACTCATCTTTCCCATTCCTGTGTATATATATTCAAAGGAAAGGAAATCAACATACCAAAGAGATACCTGCCCACCCATATTTACTGAAGTACTATTCACAATAATTAAGTAATGCAATTGGCCCAGGTGCCCATCAATAGATAAATGAATAAAGAAAATATGGTATACAATGGAATATTATCCAGATATAAAAATTAATTCTTGTCATCTATTTTCAAATGCATGAAAACAGAGGACATTATGCTAAATGAAATTGGCCACACACTGAAAGACAAGATTACGTTCTGTCATATTTGGGAGCTTAAAAAGTTGCTCTGAAAATAGTGATTGCTAGAGATTAGGGGCCTGTGGAAGGAAGATTGGATTTGGTAAAGATGCTATATGCTTGTATGGAAATATGATGCTGAATCCCAATAATATGTTCAATTAACATATAAAATTTTTAAAAGAATGAGAAGACAATAAGTAAAAGGGAAATGATTAGTATCATTCATATATTTTAAAAGGATTAAGTATAAATCCATAAAAATAATTGTGATACAACTTATTTAAATCAAAATACCTGTGATTTGATTGCAAATGAGCAAAGAAAAACGTTAAAAGTTTTATAAACTTCTTTGTTTTACATTGTTATTTCATTTTCTTTACAAGGGACATAATCAGTGTTCCTCCATGTATATCTCTCTAATAATAAATTAGACCATTTCATAATGAAGAAAGCTTTATTTAAGCTTTAGAAAGAAATTTCCTAAGGTCTGGAATACAAAGACCATATGCCCCATGGTTTTGAAACAAAACAAGACACAAGACACAGGAATGACAGTTGTTTTCATTTAGGGGAGTAGAATGTATTTTAGTCTTTTAACTCAAGTTTTAACAGATATAACAGTTGGGGCATCAACCAACTCATGTCTTGTAGAACACCACATATCATAGCTAAGGATGGTTTGGTGGGTTTTACACTAATATTGTATTTTTACAGATACAAAGTTTACACATTGCACAGAGTCATTTATACAAATACATGACATTAAATGATACCCAACTGAATTAGACAGATCACCCATCTTATAAGAATGATTAGATTAAACTCAGGGAGTGAATTTACTTGTTGTAAGATCTCATTCAAATATTTCCCACTTACTGCTATAATAAGAATGGTAATTAAAACCTCCAGATATCCTGGTTCTATTATAGCCCAATTATTTGAATTCAAAGATGGATATGCTTATATTCTAGGGTATCTTAGTCTTTTTAGTCCCTTGAATCTTTTTCATAATTCCTTTGGACTCTATGTGGCATCATTTTCTCTTTGGAAATGAGAAAGTTGTAGTGCTATCAATAGTAATGATGATAGTTAACATTTATTGAGTGCTGTGTGATTGCCACTATTACAAGTGCTTTCACATATTTAATCCACATAATAAATCTAAATGGCAGGTACTATTATTATCCCCATTACACTGATGTAGAAAATTAGGTATTGAGAGGTTAACTAACTTGCTAAGGACCCTTACTAAAAAGTGGTATAGATGTGACATGAATTAGATAATGATTAAAGAGTCCAATTTCTTAACTACTGTGCTATACTGCCTGTCTAAGGGATATGTGGAGTCACTAGCAAGTGAAGAATAGGTGATAGATTTTCAGACTAAGTCTGCAATCATTCAACCAATTTACATGTAAAAAGATATTATGGCAGAGGCTAAAAAGACTATAAATACTGAAATGACATGGTCCTTGCCATAAATAGCATTGACTAACTTCATGGAGGCAAAGGAGACAAAAAAAGTAACAGAAGTTGAGAGGAGGAACATACATTCAGGCTATTACCACAGATGAGTTCACAGGAGTCCTGAATGCCCAGGAAAGGGGACCTGGGGTAAATATGAGCTGAGAAGTTGTTCTCAGTAATTGGTTAGTCTACATTACTCTCCTACAGACATACTCAGCTTTTGGGAATGAAACAAAATTTTACTGATCCCCCACACTTGTGGTAGATTTTTCCTCAGTTTCTTTGGGCTTGAAATAGAGAAAGCAACCAATAAAGTAGCCCCTTTTACTCTTTAGCCAGAAGGATTCTCCCAAAATTGGAGGTTGGAATTTGAGATATAATATTGATTGGAAAATGTAGACCAAGACAAGACAGAAAAGTCTCCAGTTCTTTCCCATTCCTTTGATTCACGTGAGGTGCATCTATACTAAGGAAATAAAAAGTTTACTCTCTCACCTTTTAAGGCTTTAAGTTACATCTCCTTGAATTTCAATGGTCTCAACAGGAATTTAAACTGCTATTTTCCCCCAATACACATAAACAAAATCAGTTGCATATTGACTTAAAAGTATGATTTTAAACATTTTATTGTTCATTTTGGAGTATTATTTACGTAAGTACTTATATTGTTTTCTCTTCTTGATGTGTCTTCTTTTACTAGATTCTGATTTGTGTGTGTGTGTGTGTGTGTGTGTGTGTGTGTGTGTGTGTGTGTGCGCGCGCATGGTGCTGGGGTTCAAATCCCAGGCCTTACACATGCTAGACAAGCACCCTACCACTGAGCTATACCCCTACCCCTCCATTCTGAACTTCTAAGGCACAGGCACTGTACCATGTCAATCTATGTACCCTTTGTGATCAAAATAGTGCTGGCATATGTCACATTAATTCAATAATATTCTACAAGTTTACTGACAAGCTATATATTTCCCTGTTCACTAATTGTACAATTCTCTCCTCTTTTTATTTATACAACTAATTATAATCCTATGAATAAGAGTGATGACAAAACTGGGGGCATTGTTCTGTTAACAGAAATTATAGGAAACAGGAAAATTCTGAGCTGGACACTGTGGCACAGGCTTGTAATCCCAGGAACTGGGAAGGTTGAGGCAGAAGGATCATGAATTCCAGACCAGAAGCAGCCTGCATAGCTTAGTTAGACCCTGTCTCAAAATAAAAAGGGATTAGGGATACAGCTCACTGGTAGTGCACTTACTTATCATATGTGAAATCCTAGGTTAAACGCCCTGGTACTGAAAAAATAAAAACAGCAGGAAAATTCAGGCTGGAGAAAAGATAGCTAGACAATATAGACATATACATTAAAGTAATATATATAAATATATAAATAAAATCTATTTCTACACTAACAAAATTTTCCTGCTTCTTATGGGGAATTTCTACTAACAGAACAATGCCTTGTCAGCACTATAATTCATAGGATCATTACATATATATACAGACATACAATCTTTTGGAGTAAAGAATGGCATGCAGATCATTTGTTTCTTGACCAGCTGAAGTCAGAAGCTGTCAGCCAGCATCATAAGATTTAGTTATAATTAAAATTCACGTAATATGCTAAATCACTAGAATAAAGGACATAAACTACATGATCACTTCAAGAAGTGTAGAAAAGTAATTCTTAAAAATTCAACATTCTAAAAAAATTCAACATTCTTCCATAATAAACATGTAACAAAACAGGAACAGAAGGAAAAGCCTCAACTAAATAAAAAGATTTTATGAAAAATCACAGCTAACATCATACTTAATAATGAAAGACTGAATACTTTTTCCCTTCAGAGACAACGAAAGGATATCCTATCATTTGACTCTTAATATTATATTGGATATTCTAGACAGTACGGTAAGAAAAAGAAATAAAAGACATCCAAATAAGAAAAGAAGTAAAGCTATCTCTACTTGAAGTTGACATGATCTGATATATAGAAAATTATATTAGCTACTTTTGCACTGCCATGACAAAAATACCTGGCAGAATAACTTAAGGAAGGAAAGATTTACTTTGGCTCATTGTTTCAGAATGTTTAATCTACAATCCCTTGGTCCCATTTGCTTGTGGAGAACACCTTGGTGGCAGGAGCAGGTGGCAGAGGAGGTTCTCACCTCAGGGTGAAAAGCAGCAGAGAAAACAAGTGCAGGAGAAGATGATGTGGTGAGATATAGCCTGTAGTGACCTAGTTCCTCTAAGTAGTTCCCACCTCTTACCCTTTACCACCTACTAATAATGTCAACATACTTATTAATCCATCAAGGGATTAATCCATTCATTACAGCAGAGCCTCATGATTTGTTTCTGGAGATGTCCTCACAGACACACCCAGAAGTGTGCTTCACTAATGTCCTAGGTGTTTATGAATCCAGTCAAGTTGACAATCAAGATTAACTATCACAAAAATCCTAATGAACTATTAGGATTAATGCTGAAAACTATTAGAACAAGCCAAATAAGTTTGTAAGACACAAGAACAATATATTTTAAATTATATTTTAATGTAATAGTGAAGGACCCAGCTTAGCCACAGAAAAGCCATTTTATAGATCAGGCTAAGAAAATATTTCCACTGCCTCAGAGAGACCCCACCCCTCCCAACTTGGGAGGTCCCGAGCTATCTTAAACTGCCCCTTCCTGTTATCTGCTAACACCAACGTCTCAGAATGCTGAAACCTTCCCCCTTCCTGCTCGCGCCTTGCTATTTGATTTAACCAATCAGTTTAAAAGTCAACCAATGTGACCAATCAAAGTTATACCAGTCAGCTAACCCACCATTTTGCTTCTGTAAGGGTATAAAAAGCCCTCGCTTCTGCATTTCGGGGTCTCTCTCGCTCTCTTGTTCGATGGAGCTGAGTAGACCCCGACACGCCGGACAATAAAATCCTTTGCGCTTGCAGCGGCTCAGGTCTCCGTCTCTCATTGGGAACACTTTGGATAGACACGGTGTCCCTCCGGGAAGCCGAGTCTTACAATAGCAATAAACAAATTACTAATTGAATTAAGAATGCAATCTCATTTGAAATAGCATTAAAAGAATAAAATAAGGAATAAACTTAACAACTAATATAAAACATATACTCTGAAAACCATAAAACATTGTTGAAAGAAATTAAGGAATATTTAAATAAGACATCCTCCTATTCATAAGTTCATGTTGTTGTTAGGTGCCATCGAGTCAGGTCTGACTCAAGGCAACCCTATGTACAACAGAATAAAACACTCCCCCACATTATGCCATGCACACAATCTTTTTTATGTTTCACCCCATTATTGCAGACACTGTCAATCCATCTAGATGACAACTTTTTTTCATTGATTTGCCACTCTCCCAAACATAATATTCATACATTAGAAGGCATAATATTGGTATAGAAATATTACCCAGATTGATCTACAGATTTAACATAATCCTTAACAAAATCACAAGTTTCTTGGAGAAATTGATAAATGGACTTAAAATTCACATCCACATTTGGGGAAGGTAGAATAGGTAGAATTGTTTTTTAAAAAATAAAATTAGAAAACTTGTACTTTCTCACTTCAAAATTTACTACAAACCTGGTAATAAAGGAAGCATAGTACTTGCATAGCATAAGACATATAAATCAATGGAATAAAGGGCCCATAAATATTCCACATTTATAGACAATTGCTTTTCAGCAAGAGTCCTAAGACAATAAAATGGATAAAGAATAACCTTCTCAACAAATGATGAGGAGAAAATTGGGTATTCATATGCAAAATAAAGAAACTGGACACCTACGTCACATTATATACTTTAAAATTGGATCAAACACTTAAATGTAAAAGTTAAAACTATAACATTCTCAAAAGAAAACATGAGCATAAACTTTTGTGACCTTTGATTAGGTAATTATATTTTAGATATGACACTAAAGTATAAGCAACAAAAAAAGTTAAACATCAAAATTAAAATCTTTTTGCCTTCAAAGGACACATCATCACAAAAATGTAGATAATCCAGAAAACTGGGTAGGGGAAGGATGTATCTTATATCTAATAAGGACCTTGTAGAAACTGGAAACTTCATACACTACTGGTGCAAATTACTTAGGAATACAATCTGACAGATCCTCTAATGGTTAAGCGCAGAGTTACCTGAAGTCCCAGCAGTATATGCTCAAGAGAAAAGAAAACATGTTTCCTGCAAATGTTCATAATGGCATTAGTCATAATAGTGTAAAACTAGAAATAATCCAAATATCCATCATCTAGTGAGGATATAAACACAGTGTGATGTATATTCTAAAATGTAATCTATTGTTTAAAGAACAAATTTGACACTTAATGAGGAAAATTGTTTGGCCACAAAAACATTATGCTAAGTGCATAATGAAGATCCTAAAGACTACTTTTGAAATTATTTCATCAATATGCAATTTCTTTAAAGTCTAGCATTCTAAGAGATAGTGACCAAATACTGGCTACTTGGAGAGGTGTTGAAGTAGAAAGTGTGATTCAACTAGGCATAAGGGAACTTGTGGTAGTAGAAGTTACAAAACTATATTGTGATAATTGCATAACTGTATACATTTACTAAGAGCTCATCAACTACACATAAAATGGGTAGATTTTATGGTATATAAAGTATAACTCAATTGAGTTATTAGTTTTTTAAATGCCATGTTAAATCCATACTTTAAATCCTCAGTCATACCATATAAATAGCTAGAAATAACAAGAAAGGAAAAAAGATAACTCAGGAGATTTTTGTTAAGCAATTGTTCTTAAAATAAGGCAAGTCTGTAAACCAGGAATAAAATAGTAACAGGAAACAGCAAGTCAGGCTGTAATTGAGGATTTGTGGCATCTGGTATCAGAGCAGGTTATATAGGCTAGGAGTTTCATTTTCCGTTGAGTAAGAAATGATAATGAATGACATGAGACAAGGAACTAAAGCCAAATTCACTATTCAAAATCAGGCAGTTGAGTGAAATTTTCTACCCATTAGCAGAGACAAAGGTGACGGAGAGGGACATGGATGAGGAAGTTGACCATTACCTTGAACTATTATTTTTATATGAAGTTTTAGACTTTGACAACACTGATATCAGCAAATAAGACATGATTCTCACTAACATATTGATTGGAAGTGTGTTGCATTCAATATTGAAACAAAGTAGAAAGCCCAGACAGCTATGATAAGTTGTAGGTATGACCTGGGATCTCAGAAGTCAAATGCAAATACCATAAAATCTCTGGAGAAAAAAAAATGTATGTGTAAAGGAAGGGGGATCAAAACTGCCAACTCAAAAATCTCAATAATTATTTATCAAAATGTTTTTAAAAATCATGCTTTGAAAGTCCACATAGACATAACCTTGAGAGAAAAACAGCCTACATTAATGAAAATAATAATAGTATCTTTATAAAAGGACTTTAAGTACATAGAATATTAAAAGAATTATGCAAAAGCCTAACATCAATTCAAAATAATTAGATGTCCTGTAAATACAATTGGTAGCAATAAAACAAGTATTGGGTATAGAAGAGAGACAGTTAAAGTGTTTTAAGATCAAAAGCACCAATAAGAGGCTGGAATGATTTGGGGAATGGTAGATGAAATTAGGAGGACAAAAATTTCCAAATTTTTTCATTTTGGGTTTTTTGTCTTCTCAAGTTTGGGCTGGGTTTCATACCTTTGCTAGAAATCTTGCTGGATGCAAATGAATCAGAGGGGCAACTGATATATTATTAGGAGATTTTGCTACAGATGGACATATCTTAGGAATCAGAGAGAAGAAAAATGGAGTCATGAAAATTCAAGGTGAGACACAATCCAATCCATCATCTCCCAGACATGCAAATCCTACCTGCACAGTTTGTGACAGGAGTACAGTGTTATGGGAGTTCCACGTGGGAGTGCAGGCCTCATATAGACTGGAGGCGACATGCCATCATCCTGCCGACTGCAGCGTGGGATCAGTGAGTGAGCCCCAACGTCAAGATGCACCAGTGAGTGTGGCATCAGAGCTTCCACCTGCCCTCATCTGCCACCGCAGTTTGGGCTGCAGAGTCTGAGGCAAGACCTCAGCATGGTGGGAGATTTTCAGGGAAGCACAGGCCTCATAACATCTGCAGGCAACATACTGTCACACTGCTAGTGCAGCACTGGTGGTGCACCCCACAGGGTGGGTTGGTGAGTGTACCTAGAAGCTTGCTCTAGCTGGAGAGAGAGGAGCAGGCATTCTGCCATCATCCCAGTCAGAGGGACAGTGCACAGAAATCCTTCCCCCAGACCTACCTGTTTTCAGGAAGAGAGGGTATAGAGAAAATCCCCTTCCATGTGGTAGAACTGAGAAATCTCAAAATAATGGTGTCATCGCCTGTTAGGAAATTTTATACTAGAGAACAATGAAAATTGGACAACAAATGGAGACACCAACAGGAATGCAGCTAAACAACGATCCAGTATGGCTTTCCCTCTCAGCAAGAGACAGGAAGGAGGTACGGAGGTACCGTCAGGCATCCAGCAGAGATGTCTGACTAAGGAAAATGTGGCAGGACCCTCTCTGACAGTCACAGCTGATAGGACAGAGGGTGGTCAAAGCAGGTCTCCAGGATACTGTCTCACTTCAGGGTCTTGGAACTGGGGTCTGTGAGTGTGTGAGTGGTGTTTTTGTTTTTGTTTTATGGGGGGAAGTGATGGCCACCACCCTGGCCCCTGGTGCCATTCGAACAATGAGCTAGAGAAAGATAAACTGAAGGGTGGAGAGTCCAGGGGATGGTGAAGAGCAGCAGGCACTGCTGGTTCCCTGAGCCTAGGAAAGCTTGTTCATGAGAAGGTGCCTCTGGGGCCTGGTAGGGCTGGCAACATGGAGATGCAGTGCCACAGTCTGGGGAGCCTAAGACACAGGTTTAGACTGTGGACAAATTGGGGGCTGGGAATTCAGGGGACTAGGAGAAACTGATGGGGCAGTGCTGAATGTAGAGTTTGCAGCAGGATCTACCCACTGGATACTGAAGCTGCAAACTATGGGGTGGGAGATGGATAGAGAAATGCTAGTGACCCATGAATACCTACATCTATAGGAACATTGTGGGGAGGATTTCTTTACATACCAAGGAGGTGGGACCTAGCGCCCAAACCAAGCAATGGGAAAGCCTCAGGAGAAAAATGTATGAAACATGAAAGGACATGCTGGATGGGAAGATCCTATAAACCAAAGCACCTCAACAGATAACATCAGGGAAAACAGACTCCTAGAGATGCCTGAAGGAGAATTTAGAATCCTACTTATAAATATGCTAAAAGATATCAAAGACACTACCATAAAAGCAATTGATTCACTGGACAAAAAGATATCTAATTTGGAAGAACAGTTCTTCAGAGAACTAGAAAACCTGAAGGAAAACCAAGCATTTATCCTTGAAATGCAAGAAAAATTAGACAAACTGGCATTATGATGGACTCTTCAGTCCTGAGAATTGATGAAGCTGAAAATAGGACCACTGAAGCTGAGGAAAAGGTAGAAGACCTTATTTACTCACATGCAAAGATACAGAGAATCATGAAACAATATCAACAAGATTTTCAAGATATTTCTGACAAAATGAGAAAACAAAACCTAAGAATTCAGGGTGGTCTATGAAGGAGCAGAAAACAACTTGACAGGATCAGGAAATTTATTCAAACCAATATTAGATGAAAACTTCCGCAACTAACGCAAGAGCTGGATACCCATAGGATCGAATTATTCAGTACCCCAAACAAAGTAGACCAAAAGAGATTCTCCTCATGATACCATCATTGAAGTTCTGAAAAAGAATAAATGCCAACCAAGATTACATTATCCAGTGAAGTTCTCTGTTAAAACAGATGATGAGTACAAGACATTCCATGATATTGCCATGTTCAAATGATTCATAGCCACCAGGCCAGCATTGCAGAGGACTATCAATGAAATACTGCATACAGAGGAAATAAGACAACCCCACATACAAGATCAAAGAAATGAACAACAAATGCAAGAGGAAATTAAGAAAAATATAGGCCAAATATGAATCAAGAAACAGTAACAAGTACCAAAATGATGCATAATAAAAAGCACTTCTCAGTAATTACTCTCAATACAAATGATTTTAACTCACCAACCAAGAGACACAGATTGGCCAGTTAGATTGTAAGACATAAACCCTTGGTATGTGGCATGCAAGAGACTCACCTAACCCATAAAGACTATAAAAGTCTGAAGATTAAAGGTTGGAAATCAATATACCAAGCAGGGGGGAAATAAAACAAAGCAGGAGTTGCAATACTAATTTTGGACAGATTAGACTTTAATTCCAAACTAATCAGAAAAGACAAAGAAGGACATTACATATTACTAAAGGGAACAGTCAACCAGGAACCCATAAAGCTACTTAATATTTACTTTCCAAATGCATGGGCACCTAGCTGCATAAAAAAAACTCTATTGGAAATAAAGGAACACATTGGACCAGACATAATAATTATGGAGATTTCAATTCCCCCTTTCTCCAAGAGACAGATCATCAAAACATAAAATCAACAGAGAATCTTAAGTTGCACCATAGACCAACTAGACTTTACAGATGTCTTCAGAACATTCTATCCATCTAATGAGTAATACATATTCTTCTCAGCACCATATGGAACTTTTTCTAAGACAGAACACATTTTAGTGCATAAAAATCAGCTCAACAAATACAAAAAGTAGAAATCATCCTCTGTAACTCATCAAATCACAATAAAATAAATTAGAACTCAAAAATAAGAAAAATTTCAGAAACATTACAAATCCGTGGACACTAAATAATACACTGCTGAGTGATCAATGGGTTATCAAAGAAATTAAAGCAGAAATTAAAAAATTCCTTCAACCAAATGAGGATGAGAACATATCTTACCAATGTTTATGGGATATAGTAAAGGCAGCTCTAAGAGCAAGGTTCATAGCCATGAGTGCCATCAACAATAAGTTAGGGAAAGCCCAAGTAAATAACTTAGTGATACATCTCAAGGGATTAGAAAACCAACAACAAACCAATCTCAAAAGGAGCACTCAGACAGAAATTATCAAGATCAAGGCAGAGATATACCAATTAGAATCTAAAAAGGTAATTCAAAGAATTAATGAGACTAAGAGTTATCTTATAAAAGAATAACCTTATGACCTTTTAAAAAAATTGAATCAATAAAAATTATCCACTAAAAATGTCTTGAAAAAATATGTCTTGGCTGGGTGGGGTGGCACATGCCTATAATCCCCACACTTGGTAGGCTGAGATAGGAGGATCATCAGTTTGAGGGCAGCCTAGGCTACATAGTGAGTTCAAGTACAGTGGGGCTACATAGTGAGACTATGCCTCTCTCTCCTCCAACCCCTGTGTATAGGTATACACGTGTGTGTGTGTGTGTGTGTGTGTGTGTGTGTGTGTGTGTGTGTGTGTGTCTGTGTGGTAGCACATACTTATAAAAATATTTGAAATTCGGTCAGTCAAAACTAATCTATAGTGATAGAAAACAGCACAGAGGTTTCTGGTGGCAGAGAAGAGTGAAATGTCAAAAATGGGAGCATGATGGAATTTTCCAGGGCAATGGAAATGTTCTAAAACTTATTTTACTTATTTTTGAACTATTTTAGTTTTTCTTTCATGTTGTTATTTTTTCATTAAAATGATATCTAGAATCATCACTTCCAGGACTGCAGTGTGAAGAACTCCATGGACTCTCTCTGCAGCCAAATAATCATAAATGCTAAAAGAATTATGTAAAAAAATGCAACAATTTATCCTCCCTAGAAATTATCCTAATGTTATAGAAAAATTGGGGAAATATACTCGAGAAAATCTTCTAAATATCATTATAATCAGTTCAGTCTAGAATCCAAAATGATGAAATCTCTACTCTGGGGGGAGGGGGAAAGAGGAAAGGGGGAAATGTAAGGAAAGGAAAGAAAATGAGGGAGATAAAGAAGAAAATTAAGTAGGTAAGAAAAGTAAAGGGAGAGAGAAGGAAGAAAAGGAAAGACAAAAGGAAATAAAAGTACCCAAATGGGAAAGGAAGAAACTAAACTTCTTTTAGCAGATGGCATGTATTATGGTTTAAGTCTAAAATGCTCCCAAAGGTTCTCGTGTTTGAAAAATTGGTTCCCAGCTGGTGGTGCTATTTGTGAAGGCTATGGAACTTTAGGAAGTAGATCCTAGTTTTGTGGAAGTGGGTCCCTGGGAACAGGCTTTTGGAGGTCTTATATGAGCCCCTGGTTCCAGTAAGCTCTCTCTGCCCCTGATTCACCATGACATGAGACTCCTTGTTCTGCCACCATGCCTGCTATGACAGTATCAACAGAGATCCTCTAAACTGTGAACCTCAATAAATCATTCCTTCTATTAGTTTGTTACTTTCAGATTCTCTGCTACAGCAGTACACAAGCTAACACAAAAAAATTAGTACAGAAGAGGAGAGTCATTGCTGTACTGAAATCTGACCCTGTGATTCTTAGGCCATCAGAACTTGTTTGCAGGAGGTGTTTGGAACAGTTTTAGAGATGCATGTGAGAGAAGTCCTTGAATGCTGTATGCAGAGCTTAATGGGCAGTTCTGGTGGGAGTATGGAAGATCAGAATGCTGACAGAGATGTGGATAGTAAAGATGGGGCTCACAGGGTTTCAGAGGAAAATGAAGATTCTATTGGCTTATACTAGAGGCCATTCACATTACATTCTGGCAAAGAATTCATCAGCATTTTGCCCTTGTCCTAAAGATTTAAGGGAGGCTGAATTTAAAAGTAATGAACTAATTAACTTGGTGGAGGAAATAACATGAGGGTGGTATAGTATCAAGGGTGTAGCCTGGTCATTTCTGGATGCTTTTAGCCAGACTTATAATGACAAAATGGCACAAGAGAAGGATTATAAGAACATATAAAGGAAAAAATGCCATGCATTTAAGGTTGCTTCAGTGATGGCCAGTTTGGGAAAGATAGTGGCAATTGCTAAGAGATAAGCACCACTAAAGAAAAAACAAAGCTATGAATTTTGCACTGAGACCATAGGAATGGCCTGGAAGTAAATAAGGATCTTGCTAGACAGCTCCCATCTAAAGCTCCAGGGTGTGAAACTGCACATCTAAAAGACTTTCCTTTGAAAAGGAATTATCTAAAGTCTGAGTGCCTGAAGCAAAGGAGCTAACCAAATAAGTGGTTTCTCAGCCTAGGCATATAGAGGTTGCTATTATAGCCATGGTGCACAAGGGGAAACTTACCACTTCAGCTGGTGGCAAAATGTGGCATTGCCCCTAAAGTGCTGATTTTGCAGGTATGAAAAATCCAAGGGTTAAAGGATTATAGATGCTGCCAGCAAGATTCCAAACTATAGTCTGCAAGGCCAGGCAATATGTACCAGGGTCAGATACACTGCACAGAGCCCCTGAAGGGCTGTATTGTGAAGCTATGTGGTGGGGAGCCTAGATTGCAAGTGGAAATCCCAGTATGCTGGAGATGCCATCAACATGAAACATCTGCCAAAGAAAGACACTGGCAACTAGTGGAACCAGCTCAAGAGGGCCATGTTTGCTGCAAATGGCAAGGGCAGGTGGTAAAGCCATTAAGCTACCAGTTATCAGTCCTGCTTTGGATCAATCTTTCCTTTCTGTGCTCCCCTTCCTCCCTTTGGAATGTAAATGTTTACTCTGTGCCATTGTATGTTGGAAACATGTAACCTGTTTTTTGTGTAGTAGGGGCTCATAGCTTAGTTGGCCTTGAGTCTCAGTGGAGACTTTGGTCTTGGAATTTTGAACATAGTTAAGATTATTAAGACTTTGAGGACTCTTGGAGCTGGACTGAATAGATTTTGCATGATGAGATGACCATGAACCTTTGGGGGCCAGGGATGGAGTCTTATGATGTAAATGTAAAATGTCCCCCAAAGATTATGTTTGAAACATTGGGACCCCAGCTGATGGCACTGTCTGAAGAGGTTATAGAACTTTCGGAGGTGGGTGCAAGCTTTGTGGAAGTGGGTCTCTGGGGTGGGCTTCTGGACACTTTACATGAGGCCCTTGTTCCAGTAAACTCTCTCTGCTCATCATCCACCAAGACATGAAGCTGCCTGCTCCACTGCTAAGCTATCTGCCCCACTGCCATGCCTGCCCTGACTCTATGGATTGAGATCCTCTAAACTAGGATACCCAAAGAATCTTTCTTCCCACAATTTGATTCTGTCAGGTTTTTGCCATAGTGATGCACAAACTAACACAACATGGATCTCTCTATATATATGTACACACACACACACACACACACACACACACACACACACACACACACACACAGGCTTGACCAAAAAAAATTGTTAGAATAAATTCAAAAAAGTTGCAAAATACAAAATCAATGTACAAAAATCAATAGTGTTTCTATATACCATCCAAAAAAGAAATCTAGAAAAAAATCCCATTTACAGTAGCTAAAACAAAACAGTTATGAATAAATTTAACCAAAGAAATGAAACATCTATATCCTGAAAATATTAATGAATGAAATTAAAGAAGACACAAATAAATGGAAAGATACCTAGTGTTTATGTTGTTGTTGTTAGGTGCTGTCGAGTCAGTATCCGACTCATAGCGACCCTCTGTACAACAGGGGAAACACTATTGTCAGTGCTTCTCTGCTGTGCATAGGGTTTTCAATGGCAGATTGAATTTTGGGAGTGGGTTGCCAGGTCCTTCTCTCAAGCCTACAGCTTCTGGTGTTCCCAGGCGGTCTCCCATCCAGGTACTAACCAGGCCTGACCCTGCTTAGCTTCTGAGATCTGACGGGATCAGATGCCACAGGGCTATGGCTACAGGCAGTGTTTATAGATAGGAAGAATTAACATTATTAAAATGGCCATACTTCCCAAAGTGATCTACAGATTATATATGGCAAATTCCTATGATTTTTTTTTCACATAAATAGGCGAGGCAATGCTAAAGTTTGTATGAGACTTAAAAAAAAAAAAAAAAAAAAAAAAAAAAAAAAAAAAAAAAAAAAAAAAAAAAAAAAAAAAAAAAAAAAAAAAAAAAAAAAAAAAAAAAAAAAAAAAAAAAAAAAAAAAAAAAAAAAAAAAAAAAAAAAAAGCCCGAATGAACCAAATCAATGTTGAGTAAGAAGACCAAAGCTGGAGGCATTCCACTACTTGATAGCAAAGTCTACTACAAAGCTATAGTAAACAAAAGAGTCTGGTACTAGAATAGAAACAAACATATAGACCAATGGAAAACTAAACTAAATCCATGCATTTACAGTCAATTTATTTTTGATAAAGATGACAAGAACATACAATGGAGAAAACACAGATTTCAATAATTATTGTTGGGAATACTGGGTGTTCATTTAAGGAGAATGAATTTACACCCTCCTCTTACACTCTACACAGAATACATTTGAAACAGACTAAGGACTTACATGTAAGACCTGAAACTGAAAACTATTAGAAGACATAGGGAAAAAGCTTTATGACATTTGCTTGGATAGTTATCATTTGGATATGACACAAAAAGCACAGGCAACAAAAGCAAAATTAGACTAAAAGGGTTATGTGAAAAGCTTCTGCGCAGCAAAGAAACCAATCACCAGAATGAAGATGCAACCTGCAGAATGACTAGGCAAACTACACATCTGGTAAGGGGTTAATATCCAAAATATATAGGGAATTTAAACAACTCATTAGCAAGAGAACAAATAACTTGATTTTAAAAGTGGACAAAGGCCCCAAGTAGACATTTCTGAAAAAGAAAACCTACAAATGGCCAACAGGTATATGAAAAAAAAGCTCAACATCACTAATCCTGAGAAAAATACAAATTAAAACCACAATAAGATATCACATCACACCTATTGTTGCTAGGTGCCATTGGGTCTGACTCACAGTGACCCTCATAGGGTTTTCAATGGCTGCTTGTTTTGGGATTGCTTCAGGAGTAGGCTGCCACATCCTTCGCCAATTTTTGCAGTGCTGGGGATTAAACTCCGGTAGGGTACAGAGCAGCACTCTACCAGTGGAGCTAAACTCCATCCCTCACACCTATTAGGATGGTTATTTTCAACAAGACATAAATGTTGGTGAGGATTTTGATGAGAATGTAAGTAATTGCAGCCATTATAGAAAACAGGATAAGGCTTCCTCAAAAAATTAAACATAGCCCATTGCCATTCACTCCCAAAACAGCCAAAGATGGACTCCTGATTCTTTTTGGCTACAAGTCCAAGATGACAATTCTCAAGGATCAACTGATTGATAATTTTATAAAATAAAAACATAGCCCCAAGAATAAGCTTAAGTTGTGGGGAGTTGGTGCTGTTAGCATGGTCTATGCCATCAGCATCTTAATGATGGACTTAGCAGATGAACTTGCTCTTGGTGCTGTTATGGAAGACAAATTTAAGAAAGATGGCAGAGCTTTAATATGGCAGACTTTTCCTAAAGACATGAAAATTGGCTCTGACAAAGACTATAATGTGACTGTAAACTCTAAACTGATTATTATCACAGCTGATGCGTGTCAGCAAAAGGGAGAAAACCATCTTAATTTGGTTCATTCATAATATGTAGTTGGTAGAGAGCAGCTCTGTGCTCTCTGAGGTCCTGAGTTTGATCTCCAGCACCACAAAATGGGAGAAGGACCTGGCAGGCCACTTGCAAAACAATCTGAAAACAATTAGCTATTGAAAGCCCTATGAACAGCAGAGAAGCACTGACATAGTGCTAGGCATGGCATTGTGTCAGGCAGTGTTTTGTTCTGTCATATATACGGTCACTATGAGTTGGATTTGACTCAATGCACCTAACAACAACAACAATGTTATAAAATACAGTCCAAACTGCAAGTTGCTGGTTATGTCTGATATAGTAGATACCCTGACACGTGTGGCTTGGAGGATAAATGGATTAAAAAAATAATAAAACCCATGTTAGTGCAAGTGGTTTCAATCTGGATTCAGACTAGTCCTGTTACCTGATAGGGAAAAGGCTGTGAGTTCATCCATTATACTGCCATGGGTGGGTACTTGGGAAGCACAGTTACTGGTGTGTGGAGATGCTGCTGGTGTCTCCCTGAAGAATCTGCATCCAGGTTTACTCATTGATGCAGGTGAGGAACAGATGAAAGAGATTTTCCAATAGATATGTGACAGTGTATATGAGATGATCAGATCAAAAAGTTACACATTCTGGGCCATTGGACTATATGTGGCAGCTTTGGCAGGAAGTATAATTAAGAATCTTAGGCAGGTGCATCCAATTTCCACAATGATTAAGGCTCTCTATGGAATAAAGGGTGATGTTTTCTTTAGTATTCCTTACATGTTGAGAAAAATGAAGTAGCGGATGTTGTTAAGGTAATTCTGACTCCTGAGGAAGAAGCCCATTTGAAGAAGAGTGCAGACACACTCAGGGGGATCCAAAAATAGCTGCAATTTTTAAGACTTTTAATGTCATACCACTTCATTGTCTAGGATACAATAGAATTGTAGTTGGAGTTTTTGCATCTTGTCCCTTTCATTTGATCTGTGATTAAAGCAGTTATGCTAAGATGGCCTGTGAGAAACATCAATTTCCTAAAGTTAGAAAGTGGAATGTTTCATGAGATCCTAAAACTATATCCTGATGCTGGATGGTACTTTAAGTTAAATAGTTCTAAAGTGGTTAGTGTAAAATAGTACTACCATCTCTGAGGCACCACTGCCAATATTGCACATCTTCCAGCTGCCCATCAAACCAGATGTGTGTTTACTGTGTGTTGTATAACTTCCGGTGCCTTTAGCAAACATGCATAGTCCAACATTTTCCCCCAGTCATTCCAGAAACCAGTGTATAAGTCCAGTATTTCATGTCTTGTTCATAACTGTCTAAAAAGTTTATTTTGTATATTATGTGTATGAGTAGCAAACATTGCCATATAGTGTAAAAAGAAAGATATACAGGTAAACAATACAACCAGTTATCCAAGTGTCATGCCAACCAAAAGACTAAACACAGAAGAGTGGAAAAAATTAAACATAGAACTACCACATGCTTCAGCAATCTCTCTTTTGGCTATATATCCAAAGGGTATGAAACCAGTATATTGCAGAGATACCTGCACTCTCATGCTTATTGCAATATTATTTACAAGAGCTGATATATGGATTCACCCTGAGCCTCCATTAGCAGATGGATGAAGAAAATTAAGTGTGTATGTCTATACAGTGGAATATCATTCAATCTTTATAAAGAAGGAACTTCTGTCACTTGGAACAACATGAATGAACCCAGGGGAACTTATGTTAAGTGAAGTAGGGTAGGCACAGAAAGACAACTACTACATGATCTCACTGATACTTAGAACCTAAAAAAGTAAACTGGAAGCAGAGTAGAATGGTGGTGGCCAGTGGCCAGGGCCAAGGGTAGGGAGGGGGAGGAGGAGTATAGGGATTGGGAAATGTTGGTCAAAGGATACTGATGGTGTGCCAAACATCTTACCTCTAAATATCGTGCATTGGTATGCTAAATACTTTGACCTGAAGATTGGGAGGCCTCAGAAGCAAAGTCTGACTTTTCTTGGTCCACCTAATTCCTGGTCTTTTTTCTCCCCCTGAAGTGAGTCATAAAGATGAGACTTCCTCTTTCCCAAAGCAGATCATAGAAACTAGAAGCAATTGGTCCCATATGTCCAACACACATGTAATTCTAATGTGATTTTGTAGCTCTCTAAAACCATTGAAAGGGTGCAGATTAGACTTGGGAATATACAGTAAATGACATTATTGTTATTATGAGGTCATCCAGTACCTCAAACCAAAAAAATCTTATTAGTTAAGATATTTGTTTTTAAGGGTTAATTATGTTGTTATATGAACTAAGACACCTCTTAAAAGTTACTAATACAACATTTATACATGTAACAATTATTGTCAAAAAATTAAGAAAATTTTAAAGCACTTAAAAATACTAATCAGTTTAAAATTACAATAAAACCAAACTAAAACTACCATAACATAAAGTTCTCTGTTTCATAATGCAGAGATCCTAAAAATTATAACATCAATACTTTTATGATATCAATCATAAGATATGGTAAATGGCATTAAAATCAACTATTTATAAAAAAAGGAACAATATTTAGTTTTGGGGTAAGTCCTTAGTCTCTACAGTTATTATATGCAAGATTGGTACTGGAATGAAACTTAGAAATAAATTTTAAGGAGATAATACATTTTCAAGTATATTTTTTGAGTCACAAAATTGACATCAACAAAAATTAATACAAATTTTAAAAATCAATGAATTGGAAACTAAAAGAACAATACAAAGAATCAATGAAACAAAAAGTTTGTTCTTTGAAAAGATAAACAAGATCAATAAACCCTTATCAAAATTAACAAAAAGAAAGAGAATATCCAAATTAATAAAATTAGAGCAAAAGTGTCATCACAACAGAAACCAATGAAATACAGTCATTTGGGAGTACTTTGAGAACTTGTACTCTCCCCCCACCAAAAAAAAAAAAAAACCAGAAGAAATGGATAAGTTCCTTAACACATGTGATCTACCAAAATTAAATCTAGGGGATATAAATAAACAGGCCTATAAGAAGCAAGGAAATTGAGGCAGTTATAAAGAACCACCTAGCAACAACAAAAAGCCCAGGTCCCAAAAAGTTCACAGCCAAATTCTACCAAGCCTTTAAAAAAGAATACCTATGATCCTCAAGGGGCTGGAATTTAGCTCAGTTGGTAGAGCTCTGCGCTGCAGTCTCTGAGGTCCCAAGTTCAATTCCCAGCACCACAAAAATGGTAGAAGCACCTGGCAGTCCACTCCCAAGGCAATCCCGAAACAGTCAGTCGCTGAAAACCCTATGAGGGTTGCTATGAGTCAGATACTGACTTGACGGCACCTAATAACAACAACAACAATGATCCTCAAACTTTTCCATAAAATAAAAAAGAAGGAATACTCCCAAATTCATTCTATGAAGCCAGTATCACCCTGATACTAAAGCCAGATAAGGAGACAACCAAAAAAGTTATAAATCAATTTCTCTGGTGAACACAAATGCAAAAATCTTAACAAATTACTTATAAATTGAATATAGCAACACTATAAAAAAGATTGTACCACATAATCAAGTGGGTTCCTTCTAGAGATGTAAGTCTGGTTCAACATATGCAAATCAATAAATGTAATATAGCACATAAATAGACTCAGACAGAAATCACATCATCTGAATAGATGCAGAAAAAGCCTTTGACGAAGTTCAGTACCTCCTCATGATAAAAGCCCTGAAGAAACTGGGAAAAGAAGTAACATACCTCAATATCATAAAGGATATATACAACAAATCTGCCTACAGCCATACCACTGTTGCATCTGATCCCATCAGATGTCAGAAGCTAAACAGGGTCATATCTGGTTAGTAGTTGGATTGGAGACTCCCTGGGAACACCAGGTGCTAATGTAGGCTTGGGAGAAGGACCTAGCAACCCACTCCCCCCAAACAATCAGCCATTGAAAACCCTATGAGTAACAGAGAAGCACAATAGTGTTTCATCTGTTGTACATAGGGTTGCTGAGTCAGACAGGACTCGATGGCACCTAAAAATGATGATGACAAACCTATCGCCAACATTATACTAAATGGGGCAAAACTGAACATATTCCCTGTAAAATCAGGAAGAGGCAAGGTTACCCACTCTCCACTGTTATTCAACATAGTGACTGAAATAATCCTTGACCCTTGTAACGAGTGAGGAAAAATATCACACCTTTCTACTTCTATGATACAAGATTTCATTTTGGAGGAATATGTTCAAGAGAGTCCTATTGTACAACATAGTGATTATAGTTAACAACATATTAAATGCTAAAAAATTGCTAAAACTATATTTTAATTGGTTCCCACCACAAAAGTGGCTAGTATGGGGTAATGCATGTTTATTAGTTTAATTTAACCATTCCATAATGTATACATATATCAGAACATCTTGTTCACCACAAATATATACAATTTCTGTTTGTCAATTGAAAGAAGTATAAAAATAGAAATATAATAGAGTGTGAAGACTAAAAGTTAGCAAGAATTTGAACAATGTAGTATACTACTCTTTATGCAAAACATATATATGTATATATATATGTATGTATATATATACATATATATACATATATACATATATATGTATATATATATATATATATATATATATATATATATATATATATATATATATATATATATATATATATATATATATATATATATATATATATATATATATATATATATATATATATATATA
>VMDO01001909.1:0-20365 GCA_007922755.1 Pedetes capensis | reverse complement strand
ATAAACATTGACATTCTAGGCATCAGTGAGCTAAAATGGACAGGCATAGGCCATTTTGAGTCAGACAATCATATGGCCTACTATACTGGGAATGATAAACTAAAGAGAAATGGGGTTGCATTCATTATCAAAAAAGACATTTCAAGATCTGTCATGAAATACAATGTTGTCAGTGATAGAATAATATCGATATACCTACAAGGAAGGCCAGTTAATATGACAATTATTCAAATTTATGCACCCACCATTAAGGCCACAAATGAAGAAAGGGAAGACTTTTATCAGATTCTGCAATCTGAAATAGATCAAACATGCAATCAAGACATACTGATAATCACTGGTGACTGGGACGCAAAGGTTGGAAACAAAGAAGAAGGCTCAGTAGTTGGAAAATATGGTCTTGGTGACAGAAATGAAGCTGGAGATCGCATGATAGAATTTTGTCAGACCAATGACCTTTTCATTGCAAATACATTTTTTCAACATCATAAACGGAGACTATACACATAAACTTCACCAGATGGAACATACAGGAATCAAATTGACTACATATGTGGAAAGAGATGATGGAAAAGCTCTGTACAGAATGTCAAAACAAGACCAGGTGCTGACTGTGGATCAGACCATCAACTTCTCATATGCAAGTTCAAACTGAAGCTGAAGAAAACTAGAACAAGTATACGAGAGCCATGGTATGACCTTGAGTATATCCCACCTGAGTTCAGAGACCACCTCAAAAATAGGTTTAATGCATTAGACACAAATGACAGGAGACCAGAAGAGTTGTGGCATGACATAAAAGATATCATTCAAGAAGGAAGCAAAAAGTTCTTTGAAAGACAAGAAAAAAAGAAAAGACCAAATTACATGTCAAGAGAGACACTGGACCTTGCCCTTGAATGTCCGAGCAGGTAAAGCAAAAGGAAGGCATGATGAAGTTAAGGAACTAAACAGAAGATTTCAGAAGGCAGCTCGAGAAGACAAAAACAAATATTATAATGACAAGTGCAAGGAGCTGGATGCAGAAAACCAAAAGGGAAGAACACGCTCCGTGTTTCTCAAGCTTAAGGAAGTGAAGAAAAAATTCAAGCCTCGAGTGGCAGTAGTGAAAGATTCTACAGGGAAAATATTAAATGATGCAGGAAACATCAAAAGAAGATAGGAAGAATACACAGATTCATTACACAAGAAAGAATTGGTAGATGACCAACCATTCCAAGAGGTTGCATATGAAGAGGAACCAATGGTGTTGAAGGACAAAGTGGAAGCTGCCTTGAAAGAACTGGCAAAACACAAGGCTCCAGGAATTGATGGGATACCAATAGAGATGTTTCAACAAACAGATGCAGCATTGGAGGTGTTAACATGTTTATGGCAACAGATTTGGAAAACAGCTACTTGGCCAACCTGACTGGAAGAGATCCATATTTGTGCCTATTCCCAAAAAAGGAGATCCAACTGAATGTGCAAACTATCGGAAAATATCGTTAATATCGCACACCAGCAAAATTCTACTAAAGATCATTCCGAAGCGACTGCAGCAGTATATAGACAGGGAATTACTGGAAAATCAAGCGGGATTCAGAAGAGGGCGGGGAACCAGGGACATCATTGCTGATGTCAAGTGGATATTAGCTGAAAGCAGAGAATATCAGAAAGATGTCTATCTATGTTTTCTTGACTACGCGAAAGCATTTGATTGTGTGGATCATAACAAATTATGGATAACACTTCGGAAAATGGGAATACCAGAACACCTAACTGTGCTCATGAGAAATCTGTACATGAACCAGGAGACAGTTGTTCGAGTAGAACAAGGAAATACTGAGTGATTTAAAGTTGAAAAAGGAGTGTGTCAGCGCTGTATACTCTCACCCTCTCCCTTCAATTTATACACTGAGCAAATAATCCGAGAAGCTGACTGTATGAGGAAGAACGTGGCATCAGGATTGGAGGAAGACTCATTAACAACCTGCGTTATGCAGATGACACCACTCTGCTTGCTGAAAGTGAAGAGGATTTAAAACATTTACTGATGAAGATCAAAGATCATAGCCTTCAATATGGGTTACGACTAAACATCAACAAAACAAAAATCCTTATGACTGGGTCAGCACGCAACTTCACAATCAATGGAGAAAAGAGTGAGTTTGTCCAAGATTTTGCCTTGCTTGGCTGTATAATCAACACCCGTGGAAGCAGCAGTCAAGAAATCGAAAGACGCATTTCTCTAGGAAAAGCTGTGGCAAAAGATCTCTTTAGAGTATTGAAAAGCAAAGATGTCACATTGAAGATGAAGTGTGTCTGACTCATGCCATGGTATTTTCAGTGGCATCATATGGTTGTGAAAGCTGGGCATTGAACAAGAGAGACAGAAAAAGAATTGATGCTTTTGAATTGTGGTGCTGGAGATGTCTATTGAGTGTACCGTGGACTGCCAAAAGAACCAACAAATCTGTCCTAGAAGAAGTACAACAAGAGTGCTCCTTGGAAGCAAGAATGGCCAAACTACGTCTTACATATTTCAGACATGTAGTCAGGAGAGAACAATCCCTGGAGAAGGACATCATGTTTGGGAGAATGGCAGGTGAACGCAAAAGAGGAAAACCCTCCACCAGATGGATTGACACAGTGTCTGCAACAATGGTCTTAAAGATAAATAAGATCATTTGCCTGGCGCAGAATCAGCACGTGTTTTGCCTGGCACAGAATCAGCACGTGTTTCGATCTGCTGTACATAGGGTCACTATGAGTCGGACTCGACTTGACGGCACCTAACAACAACAACATATATATATATATATATATATATATATATATATATATATATATATATATATATACACACATATATATTGCTACATAGCCCAGGCTGGCCTGGGGCTCACTCTATAACCCAGGCTGACCTCGAACTCATGATCCTCCTATCCTAGTCTCCAAAGTGTTGGTGTTACAGGCATGTACTACCACTAAGATTTTGCTTTACTTGATTCTACAATCAACATTCATGGAAACAACAATCAAGAAATCAAAAGACACATTGCACTAGGAAAAGATTTTGCAAAAGACCTCTATAAATTGTTGAAAAGTAAAGATGTTACATAGAAGATGAAGGTGCATCTGACTCATGTAATGATATTTTCAGTTACATCATATGTTTGTGAAGCTGGATATTGAATACGGGAGATAAGAGAAGAACTGATGTTTTTAAATAATGGTGCTGGAGATGAATATTGAATATACTATGCACTGCCAAAAGAACAAATTGATCCATCCTAGAAGAAGTGCAACCAGAGTGCTCCTTGGAAGCAATGATGGCTAAACTGTGTCTGATGCATTTTGGACATGTCGTCAGGAGGGACCAATCCCTGGAGAAGCACATCATGTTTGGGAGACTGGCAGGTCCACAAGCAAAAGGAAGACTGTCAACTAGATGGATTGACATAGTGTCTGCAGCAATGGGCTTAGATATAAAAAAGATCATGTGCCCAACAGAGTTGGGATGTGTTTTGTTCTGTTGTACATAGGGTCACTATGAGTCAGACCCTACTGGACAGCACCTAACAACAACAAACCACCATGTCCAGCTTATTTATGCAAAAAATGTAAACACAAAACGTACCACATAATTTTGGATATATACATGCAAAAGTTGTAAAAATATAAAAATAAGGCCAGGAAAGATATACAACAACCTTGGGATAGTAGTTAGGGAAGGTCATGTACTGTCTACATACCATTTAACTTCAGTCAATGTTATTACAGTCTTTTTGTGGTTGGAATTTTTCTGATAAATTTTTCTCCACTTTCAAGTATGTTTTGTCATTTTGAGAATTGTATCCTTTGTTGGTGACATATAGCTTATTTTGTGATTATATATTAAGTGATTCTGAAACTTTCCATCAAATAAAAAGCCAGAGACCTGTGGACAAAAGACCTCTTCAGCAGGGTGGTCCCAACTACACAGCTGCTCATCGGTAGCCTTGGAAGTCAGCCAGGGGTCAGCACAGTGTCCTTGGGCTTGCTTCCCCAGTCAGGATAGCATCTTTTGATGCTCTCCATCCCTAAGACATTGGGGGTAGAATCACAAAATTTCTACCACATTATGCTTGAGGAAGGCTTGCTGAAGAAAAAAAACTAACAGCACCCTAGAAGTTTATTAGAATCCCAACTGTATAACTATGTGTTTAATCATAATATATGATCTGATACAGAGCAAATCATGTCTTTAAATAGGACATATATTTTGTATAATGTAGAAAGGTGATATATAGCATTATCTAACCTAAGGACTCAAGGACCCCATGCTGGCCCCTGGCAGACTTCCAAGGCTGCTGCGTGAGTTCCTATTTCTCGAGTACTCAATGTGGGTTTGCCACTGTGCTCAGTACTGTGTAACAATAAGACTAACTTTTGACCTTTAAGAGCTTATATCTGATCACAGTTGAAAAAGTACATAAACATCTTATACGTACTTTGCATTTGCACAACACCATTGGATTCATTAAATGCTACTCTGTGTAAATCTACTTAATCCTCAACACACTCTGAGACAGTTTCTACTTCCCCCCCAAAAAAGATGGGTGTCCGATAAATCAGATGGCTAATGGGTAGCAGAAAAATTGAAGCCCATGTTGATCTATCTTCAAATCTTAATCCCAAGTCCCACCAGGATGCAAAATATCCTCTTCAGGGGGACCCTAGATGACTCACTGGGCCTCAAGCAGTCCCATTCCCAGCTTTTCCTCTATTCATGTGCTTCAGAGTCCTTTCAGCTTATAATTCCCTGGCAATACCTAACTTGGACTCATCCTTCAAGCCCAAACATACAAAGCACCCAGACCTCATAGTAAGAATCAGTTGCTACCACCTTGGACTTTTGATTGCTTTTAAAAATATATATTTCTAATAGAGTTAGTTCCACAGAGAATAAATTTTTACCCAGCATTACTAAGTGTGAAGCACATAATAATATTGTGAGATATTGTTATTATCAAGCTAAGGGTTATTTAGAGCAGTAATTTAAAGTAGTTTCTAGAAATAGTCTTCATGTGTCCCAGTCCAGGCTCCATTTACTAGCTAAGTTATGGTGCCCTTGGTAAGACAGAATAATAATAGCACTCAATTACAAGGACTTTTGTAAGGATAAAATTAAATAATGCAAATGAACTATCTGATGCATAGTAAATGCTCAACACATGTTAACTATTATTAGTTAATGTGTGAAGAGACTGAGCTAATAAAGTTTAAATAAAGTTATTTAACCCTCCCAAAACTAGTTGGCTAATGAATTATAAAGATTGAACTGAAAAATACTACAATACCTACATACCTTTCTTGAGAGCACTGTACCCAAACTTAAATCTCATACATTGGTAGGGGAAAAGAGCATATATACTACTTCTAAACATTTTAAATTTTATTTGTAATATTACATATCACATATATTATACATAATGTACAAGAATAGAATCAATGAAAGATATAAGGCATGTTTTGTTGTTGTTGTTGTTGTTGTTAGGTGCTGTCAAACAGGGTCCAACTCATAGCAACCTTTATAGGGTTCTTAATGGCTGATTATTTTGGGATTGCTTTGGGAGTGGGCTGCGACATCCTTCTCCCACATATAACGCATAAATATTTTATACTAAAAATTTCCTCACTCTCACTCTAGATTATTCTAAAAGTCTGCCTCTTTGTGGTTACTTGTCTAATTCCAGTTTGTATCCCTACTCTAGTGTATACTACCTTGCCTGTAGTATACACTACAGGTACTGTAGTACCTTGCTGATGCTCAATAAATGTGAATAAAGGAGTATAAGGTTTTACCCTATGCTGAAAAAAGAAACTTAGTCATCACTATAATGACATATTTGAATGCCAATGTCTCAAAAGTGGTGCCCTTGAATTGATTGTTAATATACTTGCTAGCTTTCAGCTATGAAAGGTCAAGCTTCAGTTATCTTCCTCAGAGCTTTAGTTAAAAGAAAGAGTTTGTTATATAGCATGAACAGCTGGTATCCCAAAAGGGACTTTTGCAGGGAGAAGGAAGAAAGTCTTCAGAGGCGTACACATACCATTCAAAATTGTTTGCTTAATTCTCCTGTTTATAATCCTACAGAAAATAAATACCATTTCTGTGTCTTTAAAAAACCCAGACCAGCTGGGGAATTTAAGGTTGTTTAATAACCACAGCTCTCAATTTTTTTCAATGAATGGAGTGAACTATATGTGTAGATCTTTAACCTGGAGGTGATTGCCTGTGGACTGGATGGAAACGTGTGTTTTATTTCCTTCCCCACCAGATGAGAGGGTATAAAAGCAGTCACCTGTCAACCCACTCCAGCAATGAAATTCAGCAGCCTATTGTCCCCATCACTGCTCTCAATCACTCTAAACGGCCTCCAGAGACAATCATTATTATAGGACATGTTCTTAAGAGTAGATAAATGGAACTCCACCTGCCAGCCTGCATAGGGAAAGATGGACATTCTTGGCCCAAAATATGAAAGGGCCTGGAGCTTTATTGACATTTACATCAAAAATAGTTAGCAATGAAAGCAGCTGTTGTGGTGTGCTTTCCCCACGATGTGTTTGGAATATGCTATGAATTGAAATACAGACCTCCTGACAAGCAATTTACCTTCTGTCGGTCTCCATGTGCTTGCAGCAGTCCTGGTACTTGCCGTGATAGGCCACTTAAAGCTGCACATGTGTACAGTTTGGATGAAAGATTAACTACAATTTGTGGCAGGAAGTAACGAATTGTGGAGTGTCATTCCTAATGGCCTAAGTTGTCATCTGCAGGCTGACACCACAGCAAGAAGGTGCCTCTTTTGTGACTGTCTTGTGGAATCAGATGTCACTCATTCTAATGAAGATCTGATGACAATTCTAATAAGCAGAGTGCAAGGCAGATCAGGACTGGAAGCATTAATCTGCCTTGTTTGTTGACATTATAGTAATGGCTAAAATGCCATTATGCAAGAAATTTTTTTCAGAAGCTATTCAACAGGGAAAATTGTAATACAGTGTATAACAGCCTGGAACAAAGGATGTGCCAGGAGTTAATTTCTGTATTTATTCTTTTTAGTTGATTCAGTACACTGAGTTTTCCCCTATGAAAAAATTCAATAGATGAAATATTATGATATCTTATGAGTAAAGTACTGATTGCTTTGTAAGTAAGACCTAGTAAGTCCAGTTTCTTCAATGTAAAATTCTTTATGTACCAAATGTAGGTGGCACTTAGTGATGTAGCATCACTTATTATGAATGGTGATTAAATACTTAGCTGCTCTTTCCCTACAACTGTTACCCTGAACCATGCTGTCTGCAGTTCTTACAATGATTGAGTCACATCTACTAATGCATATAGAGAATAAATAACCAAAACTGCTTTTCCTCCCTTGGCTAAAGAGTTCATCATTTTCAATCTGATAAGCTGCTTAACATCTGTAAGGTCAATGGGCAACTGCCAAAGCTGGTATTTCTAAAGAAACCCAGCTCTTATGAATCATCCATCACACATTTCTGTTGAAAAGAGGACACAGGCTTTCATTTTTCTCCCTACATTTCAGAAGCTGCTTGCTGGCTCTTTTTTCTTTTACTAATATTTGACTCTCTGGGTTTACTCCAGTAGTAGCTGATAAGGAAGTAATTTGCACCAGCTTAGCTTTTCATCACTCAGGCAGAAAGCAAGCATTTAGTACAGTGATGTCTCAAAGTTCCAATGCATTGGCTCTTATGATCCTGTATCAAAGACTCCTGAAATTGGTTGTCAACCTTGAATCATCTCAGCATTTTGTACTGTAATTTTCACCTCCTCTACCACTAGAATCAGAGACTGTGTATTTTTATTTGTGCTTCAGATAGAAGTGTGGGCTAGTGTCTTTAGTATGTGTGGGAAACTAGGCATTCAATCTCCTAATGCTAGCCAAATTGCTCTAAGAACCTAAAAGTACCAGCAAAGCAAGTTTTTCTACCCTCTATTCTTTTAAAAACACAGTGGTTATTATCACACATCTCTGATGAATGCCAAAAGAATAAACTAAACCAACTCTGAAAGCAATTTCCTGTTAATAACAATTCTAAACATGTTCCTACCAGTATAAATATACACCATGCATTTCAGAGACTGCAAAACATGTAATCATTTATTGTGATTGGCTCTTGGGTGGCTAATGATGGCTTAGCACAGAAAATACATGTGAGGTGAACTCTAACAGGTCTGAGGGTATCAAAGTAGAATGTGCCATGGGTAACATCAGAGAAACTGCCTTAAATAAGTCCTTTAGGATCTTCCAGTCAACCAACAGCTGAAAGAGATCACTGACAGCTGTCTAGCTGCTGGCAGAGGAAGGTTTAAGGCAGTCATGCAAATTGATATGTTCCTGGAGCCCTTCATCAAAGTTCCCATTAAGTGACTGACTTCTGCCTCTCTATCTCTTTAGGCCTGCTCCTTATTCTTCTTCCTATTGTTGCTGTAATAATTTACTACAAATTTAGTGTCTTAAAAACAACTCAAATTGATTACCTTGCAACTCTACAGGTGGTCAGAAGTATGAAATGGATCCCAATGGCCTAAAACCAAAGTGTCAGCAGCATTGCATTACTTCTGAAAGCTCTGATGCAGAATCCATCCCTTGTCTCTTCTAACTGTTAGAGGCCACCTGCATTTTTTGGCTTGTGGCCCCTTCCTCCTCCCTGAAAGCCAACAATCCCGCAATGGTCTCTAATTCTGACCCTCTGGCCTTTCTCTTTTCCTTACAAGGACCCCTGTGATTACATGGGTCCCACCTGGATAAGGACGTGGCAACCCACTCCCAAGGCAATCCCAAAACAGCCAGCCATTGAAAACCCTATGAGGGTCGCTATGAGTCGGATACCGACTGGACGGCACCTAACAACACAACAACAACAACACCTGGATAACTCCCCACCTAGAAATCCTTAATTTATACCTACAAAGTGCTCTTCTACCAGGTGAGGCAAAAGCTCCTTGGAGTTATGACACGGATGTGTTAGGGTAGACATTATTCTGCCTGCCACACCTGCTGTATGGAAATATTTCTGTGTTCAGTGCCCTTTTTGCCTTATAAACTTCAAAAGTCATAGAAGATAGGAATCTCTTTCCCACATGATGAGTGAGGAAACTGAGGCTTGGAAACCTTTGTGACTTGCCCAATGTCACATTGATTTAGATAGAATGATACTGCAGGGTGAAGTAAAAGGAATGTAAAAGCACGTTTTAAAAAACCTCTCACTTTAATACCTATGTAAAGAGACCTGAGCTAGAACCAAGACACACACACTGAAGGGACTTGGCTCTGCTGGATGAGGCATGCTAACCCTAGCTCTTACCTGGTGTTCCCAGGCGGTCTCCCATCCAAGTACTAGCCAGGCCCAACCTTGCTTAGCTTCTGAGACCTGATGGGATCAGACTCCACAGTGGTATAGCTGCAGGCTTAATAAACCTTTAATTAATTAATTAATCAATTAATTAACTAAATCTTAGTTTAAGATGGCATAGGTAATTAGGAAAATGAGTGCTGTGAGAAAAGTATGCTAAGCTGTTTTGGAAGCAAAGTAGAAAGACATCCATTCCAGCCATTAAAGTAAGGGAAGAGCTCCATGGGAATGGAATATCTAACATGAAAACCAAATAGTAAGTAGGAATTGCCCAGGTGAGGAGAGAGAAGAGCCAGGGCACTCTAGGAAAAACACAGAGCATCTGCAAAGATCTGAAGAAGAAAACACACCGCATGTCATGTGTGGGAGATGACAATATGCTCATGTGGCTAGAGCAGTTCTTAACACTTTAGGAAATAAGCTATCCCTCTGTTTCCTCAATCCAAATAGCTCTTTTGAGTAACTAATGTGGACATGTGTATCCTTCTACCCCAAGACCTTCATACATACCCACATTCTCCCATGGAATAAGATATAGGCTGGTTGTTGGGTTTTGTTTTTTTGTTTGTTTGGTTGGATTTTTTGTTGTTTAATTCATTTTTCTGAGAAGATTGATCAAATACTTCCAACTAATCTAGTAATATTTCTGCCCTTAGAGTGACTGAATACTTTTCCATACCTGTGGGCCATACTTCTAGAGGAAAAACCTCATACTTCAGACATTACCAAAATGACTTCAACCTTATGCTATAAACGCAGAAGAAAATGCATTGGAAAAATCAGTGGATAGCCAACCATAGGGCTAGCTGAAATAAAGCATAAAGAACTCTAGCTCTTCCTGCTTTTGGCCCCTCCAGTTTGGAAATGAAAGATGTATTTGCCTCAGTAGACTGAACAGCTATCCATCACTGAGAGATGCTGTTTGGAGGATAGTCATTCAGAAGATTGTCCCTTACCCCATCACCATCAATATTTCTTCTGCAACAGAAGTAGATTGTCAAAATAATCAGACAAGAAGCAGAAATTATACCTTTTAAATTTTAAAATACTTAAACTATCAAGTGAAAATTGCATATATGCAATGTGTATGACATGAGCATGCATTGTATAATGTATACCACAATTAATTTGATTGTGATAATTGCAATCAATCCTATACATTAAATCCCCCAAAATTACTCATTTTAAAATGGAAAGTTTGTGTCCTTTGACCAATATTTTCCCATTTTCTTCATCTCTCCATCTCTGGTAACCACTTTTCTCCTCTCTGTATCTGAGATTAACTTTTCTAGATTCCACATATAAGTGAAATCATGCAGTATTTGCCTTTTCTGTGCTTGTCTGATTTCACTCAGCATGATGTCCTCCAGGTTCATCCATATTGCCTCAAATGACAGCATTTCCTTCTTTTTATGGCTGAATAATATTCCACTTTGCATATATACCAAGAATTAGGTATTATAAGTGATCATTTTTTGCCCCAAGGAGGTTTATCTCCCACAAACAGATGGAAAGAGAGCAAGAAACCCCCAGGCAGTGTTATACACTGGGGGTGTTGAGTTGTTCATCTGTTGAGGAATAAAAAGCAGAAGTGTTGAAGGGCTTTCTGCTTAATTTCAGCTAGCCCTGTGGTTTGTGTATTAAACATATGAATCAACAGAAGGAGACATAAATTTCCTTGCCAGCACAGGAGAGCCGTTAGATGAAAGCATGATGAACTCCAGGAGTAGGTGATCCAGAGGCTGAACATATGAATCTGCTTCCTAACTATAGGTCAAAGCACTGGATTTAATGAAGCTCCAATGGACTGGGAAAAGAACACTGCAAACCTAGCTAGTCAATTCCTTATTGATAGAGACCAGATCACTCTTGCTATTTCTACTATGTATGAAGAAAGGAAAAAAAACAAATGCTCATGCACTTTTTTTTTTTAAAGGGGAAAAAGGAGTTGAAAGTTGCAGCACTAAAGGAATAGAAAGACTTGAAGGAAGAAGAGAATTCTAAAAGTGACTTACGGGAACTCTCAAAAAAAAATCACAAAACTGAAAACTTAGTATGATACAAGCAAACATAACTAATGAAAAGTGAGCAGAAACTCATACATAAAGAAAAAAGACAAATGAAATGAAAATGGTATAGCAAGTAAAGCAAAGGTAGAACTAAACTAAAATTCACAGGAAAATTAAAATGGAAAGTAAAGTTGACACTATAGAATCAAATCACCAACAAGCATGATAAATTTGAAATTATCTTTCAGAAAGAAAGATAAAATGAAGAACTAAAACAAATGGGAGACACAGTAGAGGACTACTGTGTCCAGAAATAGTAATGTAATTTTATATTACTGCTTAGGGAAGAAATCAGAATAACTGTAACCAAAGCAAAAATTCAAAGACATTATTTCAGAAAGTCTTGATGAGCAAAAATCAGTGAGATGCCAAATTAGGGTACCTACTAACTATTTTTAAAACATAACAACAAAGAAAAAGTGAAGACTTTACTAATACAGAGACAAACCACCATTTTCAAACAAATAAAACGCTTTATTAATTTTGTACTTTAGAAGGAAATCCCAATGAATGTGAAAAATTTTTCACATCCTATATATAGGACAAAGATCTGATTACCAGAATTTATAAAGAACTTAAGAAAAAAATACCCAAGAAAACAAATAACCCAATACAAAAATGGGCAAAGGAACTGAATGGACAGATCTCAAATGAAGAGGCCTGTAAAGCCATGAAACAGATGAAAAAATGCTCTATATCCCTAGCCATTAGGAAATGCAAATTAAAACAACTCTGAGATTCCACCTTACACCAGTAAGAAAGGCCAACATCAATGAAACAAATAACAACAAAAGCTGGTGAGGTTGTAGAGAAACGGGAACACTCTTACACTGCTGGTGGAGCTGTAAATTAGTCCAACCACTTTGGAAATCAATATGGAGGTATCTTAAAAAACTAAAAATTGATCTACCATATGACCCAACTATAAAACTATTGGGAATCACCAAAAGGGAGATGTGTCATCATAACACAGAGACACCTGCATTTCCATGTTCAATGCAGCACTTTTCACAATAGCAAGGATATGGAACCAACCAAAGTGCCCATCAACAGAAGAATGGATTAAAAAAAAACTGTGGTATGCCAGGTGCGGTGGCACATGCCTGTTATCCCAGTGGCTTGGGAGGCGGAGGCAGGAGGATTGCAAGTTCAAGACCAGAGGCAGTCTGCATAATTTAGTGAGACCCTGTCTCAAAAAAGTAAAAAAAAAAAAAAAAAAAAAAAAAAAAAAAAAAAAAAAAAAAAAAAAAAAAAAAAAAAAAAAAAAAAAAAAAAGAAATACTGCCATTTGCAGCAAAATGGATGGAATTGGAGAAAATTATTTTAAGTGAATGAACACAAGCTCAGAAAGAGAAATACCACATGTTCTCACTTATGTGGGAGCTGAATCAAAATTATAAGAAGAAAAAAATCCTATGAAGAGGTTGGAACATAATACAAAGTAATAATAATTAAAAAAAAAAACAAAGTTGACCTAGCAGAGAAGGGACAACTTGGGGAATGCAAAAGAAGGAGGGAGAGATTTAGCAAAAGGAGGAAATCCTGGGAGAGGAGAGGGTGGAGAGGAGGAACAAGGAGAAGTGAGGAATGGTGGAGGGGGAGATCTCAGGGTGAACAGCACAACTTTAATAGTTCTGGAAATAATTATAATAACACCAATCATACCAAAGAATGGTAATAATATAGATGGGCTAGAAAGTTCATGTATTAGTACTGACAATGTAAAAAGATAGTTCACTACAGAAAAAGTTTCAATCTTAAACATAATTGGGACACAAGAATATATAGAAAACTATTACCATAAAAAGACAAGCAAATGGAAGAGAGGTCTTGAGTGCAGGGGTAGGACAGGGGGAGGAAGTACACAAGAGGGTAAGGGGGAACTTATCTGTGTAACATACAACAAAATACATACATGGAAATGTCACAATGAAATGCATGTCAGAATGAATCACATTAAGATTTACATGAAAATTTTCCAATAAAAAAAAAAGAAAATACCTAGATGATCATGAAAGCAAGGAAAAATAGTCTGGTTCACGGAATGCACAAGAAATTCAAAGTTGAAGCAATAGAAACCAAGACTGAATGAATCAGGAGCATCAGAAATGGTTCTCATAGAACTTTATTGATCCTCCAATCTACCTACCAGCTCACAGGAAAATAACCTAGAAAAATGGTAAACACGATAGTGATGCCATGAGGAAATTCCACAGCATGAGAAACTTAACAGAAAAACTACCTAACTTCTTGGATACACTGGAAAAAAAGGAGTGAGGGCAGGGATGGGCAGGGATGAGCACAGACTAATAAAAGGCACTTAAGAGAATATCAAAAGGTTATAAGTACACTTTTTCTTGGATTCTCATTTTACTAACAAATAAAATGTCCAATAAAATAGATCTTGGCCTCAGGGTTGGGACCTGTGGTTTTCACAGCCACAAAAATACCCAAAGGTTATGAGCCAGTGTGAAACACAGGGATAAAGCCAAGCTTCCTGTATAGTGAGGACCCATAAAATACCCCTGGTGTATGAATCAGGGGCAGGAAACCACTAGAAACTTAGGAAACAGTAAAAGTGCTGGCTCATTGAGGGGGCAGAGTGGAATCTATTAAAAAACATCTGGATGGACTTCTGGCAAGATGGCAGACAGATAACACACGCCTTCTGTCCCAGAGTAAAGGGAAGCCTCGATTAGGGGTTTAGAACTCACATTGAATAGAAAGAAACAGTGATAGTTTAGATCGGGAGATAGAGGATGAAACTCGATGAACACTGAAATTGAGCATTTGGCTTTGGAGGAGCTACACAGAGGTCAGTAGGGGGACTACCATTCCCCCATTTCGCCATCACACAGATGGCAGGATAGAATCCTGGAGACTCGGAGGGGACTTCACACACACACCCACAGGAGCCGGACCCAACACGGAGTGCAACCTTGACATCACACTGTCACCCTGCCCGGGGGACACAAACTACAAGTTTTGGGTGAGTCAGTTTGAGGTAGAACACTGAATTGCCATCTTGAACAGCATATGTCCCACAGCCTGAGATGTTGGGCTGTTGTAGGTCCCTCGTGCAAGAAAATAGGGATCAGTTCCACGAGAGTAGTGGAGGAAACTGGGAAACCAGTGCCAGCGTACACATCCAGAGCTGAAACATGGCTCCCTCCCTCCTGTTGTGGAAGGACAGTGGGACAGACACAATCTCCACACACATATGGCCACACATACACCTGGATCCCAGACACACCAGAGGGGGTCCTAAGTCATCCCACTGCACTGAGGAGAAAGGTGGGGTCTGCAGAGGCAGCTGAGCCCCACGCGGACAGAGTGCTCCTTTTTGGCAGAGCCTAGCAGCACAATTACACACAATAAGAGCAGTTTTGAGCACAATCGCCGTGCATGGACAGACCTGCTACAGATTCCCTCCAGGTGGGTTGGATATGATCCTGCCCACAAGAGGATTTGGTCTTCCCAAATGGTCTCACAAGTGGGCAGAAAGCCCTGTAATAAAAAAATCCATGATAGCAGCCATATCCCCTCCATGCTATAGGCTTTGGCCCAGAAATCTCTGATTTGGAGAATTGGCGCCCGAACTACGTGGGACAGAGAGAACTCCAGGGAAGACCCCACAGATTCCACTGCTTCCCAAACAATACAATAGACACAGAATATTTTGTGGAACCATCTCTTTGGGCATTTGGTGTCCCACTTACACCCAGGACATTGTGGGGCAATCCACCATTTTCTACAAAATTGCAAAATCTCTATAGATTAAGACAGACTGCTCCTGAAGATTGTGTGAAAACACTGCCATCCTGAGTGCTGGAGGGAGCACTGCTTCATGCAGTATCAACTTCACCCGGTGGAACTGGGTGTACACAGTGCAGATTCCACCTGCAAGAACCTACAAGGGTTTTATTTATTTATTTATTTTCTTCTTTTTCTTTTTGTATGGGGATTTGAATCCAGGGTCTTGAGTCTGCTTGCTTTGTAGGTGTTGGACTGCTGCGCTGTGCCCCCACCCCATATTTTTTACTTTTTGAGACAGGGGCTTTCTGGGTTGCACAAACCGCCTCTGATCTTGGGCTTGTGATCCTTCTGCCTCCGCCCCCCAAGCCGCTGGGATTGCAGGCATGCACCACCGCACCTGACTACAAGTGTTTTTATATGTGTGCATGAGCATGTATGCAGGGTTTTTTTGTTTGTTTTTGTTGTTGTTGTCTTGTATGGGGGTTTGAAACCAGGGTCTTGTGCCTGCTTGCTTTGTAGGTTCTGGACTGCCGCACTGTGCCCCCAGCCCATATTTTTTACTTTTTGAGACAGGGTCTCCCTGGGTTATACAAGCTGCCTGTGATCTTGGGCTTGCGGTCCTCCTGCCTCTGCCGCCCAGGCCACTGGGATTCAAGGTGTACACAACCGCACCTGACTACAAGTGCTTTTATATGTGTGTGTGAGTGTGTATGCGTGAGTTCTTTTTATTCTTTTTCATTTCTATGTTCTTCCTTTCTTGTTTTACTCTCTTCCCTTTTTTCTATTCTCCTTCTCTTTTTCTTAAGCTATATATCTTTGTATTAATTATTTTACCCTTTGTATTATTTTACCCTTTATATGTCTTTGTATTAATTATTTTACCCTTAAGTCTTAACCTAAATTTTAATTTTGACAGTTATTTCTATTAGCCTCTGTCCTCTACCTCCTCTTTCCCCCTCTTCTGTCACCAGATCCCCCCCTTTCTCACCCTACAGAAAAGAAACAAAATCTATTACCTCCCTATCCCTTAGCCCATGTGGAGTTGGGCTGGTGGACTAAAGAGAGAACCACACAGACCAAAAAGATGAGAATATACCCAGTTTATAAACTCAAATAAGTACCAGAGATTTAGCACCACACACTCTCAAAGGAATAACAGAGGGAGAAGTTATGCACACTCAGAAGAGATGAATTCTACTTCCCAGAACATATTATGGGCAAACAAAGTAAACATTCAAAAAACACAAAGAGGCAGGATGGATCTGAAGGCTCCACAGAGCAAAGCCCCCCAAAAAATAACTCCAAGGACTCTCAATTCTTAGAGATCTCTGATTTGGAATTCAGAGCCATTGTTATAAACATGCTAAGAGAAATTAAAATGAATACTACAAGCACCCTGGAAATCCTTGAAAAGAAGGTATCTCACTTGGAATCCATTCTATCATCCCAGTTAGAAATGATAAGGAAAAACCAAGCAACTCTCTTTGAAACTCAATCCAAGTTAACTGAATTGAACTCAGCTAAAGAATCCTTTTCATTGAGACTGGATGAATCTGAGCTGAGGATTTCTGATTCTGAATATGCCATAAATGAACTTAAATACAAACAGTCAGAAATGGAATCAATGATAAAGGTATTTAAAAAAGATTTCCAGGAGAACTCAGATAGCATGAAAAAATGAAACTTAAGAATTCAGGGCATCCCTAAAGGAGAAGAAAGATCCACTGGAGGCCTTCAAAATCTAGTAAAAGATATCCTCAAGGAAAATTTCCCAAAGATAATACAGGAAATGGATACATACACCACTGAGACATTCAGGACTTCTTTGAAGGCTGACTTAAGTAGATCGTCCTCAATACACGTCATCGCTCACATGCTGTTGTTAGAGACCAGGGAAGCTATCTTGCAAGCAGCAAGACAGAAACCCCTTATTATTTATAAAGCAAAACCTATTAAAATTACTGCAGACTTCTCCATGTCAACACTGAAAGCTAGAAAGGAATGGACACAGGTGATTCAAATCTAAAAAAAAAAAAAAATCTCCAGCCAAGACTAATATATCCAGCAAAATTATCTTTGAAAATAGATGAGGAATATAAGACATTTAATGACATTGATGATTTTAAACGATATGCAACCACCAAATCAGCACTGGAGAGGATTCTAAATCAACTACCACAGCCAGGAGAGTTAAGACAACCCTATAAAGGAAAACAAAGAACTGGTTAGCTGAAATGAGTGCAACCCAAGAAAGGACCAAAGCAAACATGATTCATAAATCAGTAACAGGTAATGATTGGGTATATAACAATAAATGCTACTCATTAATCACTATTAACATAAATGGTCTTAACTCACCAATTAAGAGACAGAGACTGGCTAATTGGATGAAAAAACACAAACCATCAATATCTGGTATTCAAGAAACTCATCTAACTCACAAAGACTGGAATAAACTGAGAGTTAAGGGCTGGAAAAATGTATACCTGGTGTGTGGGGGGGGGACAAAAGAAAGCAGGTGTTGCAATACGAATTTCAGATAGGTTAAATCTCATTCCAAAACTAATTAGAAGAGACAAAGGAGGACACTGCTTTTTAATACAAGGAACAATCGATCAAGAGTCAATAACGCTCCTTAATATTTATGTCCCAAACATAGGGACACCTAGCTTTATAAGACAAACTTTAAGGAATATAAAGAACTTTATTGGACCAGGATCAATAATTATGGGAGACTTCAATACCCCACTTTTATCAAGAGAAAGGTCATCAAAATGAAAAATCAACAGAGAAACGTCAAGTCTAATCTCCACCCTAAACCAGTTGGATCTAACAGATACATACAGAATATTTCATCCACATGATGAGGAATACACATTCTTTTCAGGTAGACATGGAATGTTTTCTAAGATAGACCATATGCTAGTCCATAAGAACTCCCTCAACAAATACAAAAAAGTAGAAATTATACCCTATTCCTTATCAGATCATAATGGGATAAAACTGGAGCTCAAGAGCAAGAATAATTCCAGAAGCTTTACAAACTCATGGAGACTGAATAATACGCTGCTGAATGACCCATGGATTGTTGATGAAATCAAATTGGAATTTAAAAAATTCCTACAATCAAATGATGATGAAAACACATCATACCAAAACATATGGGATACAGCAAAGGCAGTTTTAAGAGGGAAGTTTATAGCATTAAGTGACTTCATCAATGAAATAAAGAAGAGCCAAATAAATGGCCTAATGGTGCATCTTAAGACACTAGAAAACCAACAAAAAATCATGCCTTAAAGGAACACTCAAAAGGAAATTACAAAATAAAGGGAGAAATATCTCAATTAGAATCCAAAGAGATAATTCAAAAAATTAATAAGACTAAGAGCTGGTTCTTTGAAAAGATTAATAAAATAGACACCCCTCTGCCTAACCTCATCAAAAAGAAAAAGGAAAAATCCAACATAGTATGGATTATGAAAGACAATGGATCCATAACCCCCGACTCCAACGAAATACAGAAAGTTGTCAGGGATTACTATGAGAGACTGTATTCCCAAAAATATGAAAATGCAGAAGAAATGGACAAATTTATTAACACGTATGACCAAGCAAAGCTAACCCCAGAAGATATAACTCACTTAAAGCCCATTACATATACAGAAATAGAAAAGGTAATTAAAAGTCTCCCAACAAAGAAGAGCCCAGGTCCTGATGGATTCACGGCAGAATTTTACCAAACTTTTAAAGAAGATATAATACCTGTCTTCCTCAAATTATCCCAAAAAATACAAAAGGAGGGAACACTCCAAAATTCATTCTATGAAGCTACCATCACCCTGATATCTAAACCAGGAAAAGATTCATCTAAGATAGGGAATTACAGACCCATCTCCCTTATGAATCTAGACTCAAAAATATTTAATAAAATTCTGGCAAGCAGAATCCAGCAGCATATAAAAAAGATTATCCGCCATGACCAAGTGGGATTCATACCACAGATGCAAGACTGGTTTAACATATGGAAATCAACTAATGTAATCCAGCATATCAAGAAACTGGCAAACAAAACCCACATGATCATCTCAATTGATGCTGAAAAGGCCTTCCACAAAGTGCAACATCTTTTCATGATAAAAACGCTGGAGAAGATAGGTATAACAGGCAAATACCTTAATTTCATAAAAGCCATTTATGATAAACCTACAGTCAACATTATATTAAATGGAGAAAAACTGAAACCATTTCCTCTTAGATCTGGAACAAGACAAGGACATCCTCTCTCTCCTATTCTATTTAACATAGTAATTGAATTCCTGGCCAGGGCAATCAGACAAGAGAAAGAAATGAAAGATTGGCAAGGAAGAGGTCAAATTGTCCTTATTTGCAGATGATATGATCTTATACCTGAAAGACCCCAAAACCTCAACCAGAAAACAGCTAGAACTAATTAACTCCTTCAGCAAAGTCGCAGCCTACAAAATTATTACACAAAAATCAATAGCTTTTCTTTACACCAATTCCAAATAGGAAGAGAAGGAAATTTCAGGAAAATTACCATTCATGATAGCCCACCAGAAAAGTAAATACTTTGGACTCAATCTAACCAAAGATGCTTCACATCTCTACAAGGAAAATTTCAAAATATTAAAGAAAGAAATAGCAGAGGACACTGAAAAATGGAAAGACCTCCCCTGCTCCTGGATAGGGAAAATTAATATAGCAAAAATGGCTATCCTGCCAAAAGCAACCTATAGATTTAATGCAATACCCATTAAAATTCCACTGACCGACTTTACAGAAATAGAAAAAATGATCCAAAAATTTATATGGAAACACAAAAGACCACGAATAGCCAAAACACTTTTGAGCTGCAAATCTAATGCAGGGGGAATCACAATCCCTGACTTCAAACTATACTACAGGACAGTGGTTGCAAAAACAGCTTGGTACTGGCACAAAAATAGGCCCGAAGACATCTGGAACAGAATAGAAGACCCAGATATACCTCAACACACCTATAGCCACCTGATTTTTGACAAAGGAGCAAAGCAAGTAAACTGGAAAAAGGACAGCCTTTTCAACAAATGGTGCTGGGAAACATGGTCATCCACATGCAGAAAAAT
>VMDO01001908.1:77394-186014 GCA_007922755.1 Pedetes capensis | reverse complement strand
GAGAGAGAGAGAGAGAGAGAGAGAGAGAGAGAGAGAGAGAGAGAAAGCAAGGGAAAGGGAGAGATCTGCTTTGGGGTAGAGCCCATATTAGAGGGGTTGGTTCAGGTTCTGCTGGTGGTGGTGGCTCTCCTCAGATATATAACAGTGAGCATCTCTTTGCCATTAGCTTGGGCCACAGTGTGCAATCCTGGGGCAACAATACAAATTCCAACTGACATCCTGTTGTTCCCATTTAGAGGGGGGCTTTGCTTAGGCTTGGAATGATTTTAGAAACATCACAAGGGGGCCTCTTTTTCTTCCTCTTTTATCACCCAGTCACCTCCTAACCCAAAGACCTCAAGTTGCTCCTATGTCTGTGGGCTTCAGCTCTGTGTCAGAGACCCCCATATTTCCTTCATTAGCCCTGAGTTCTCTTTGTGGATCTGCCTCTACTTGGACATCCCACCAATTTTCAAATTTCCATCTGCTCATATCCACCTGGTCATCTCTCCTTCTCTTCTCTCTCCTACAGTGCAAACTTCATAGCAAGGACTGGCCCCACAAGCATCACTTGAGCAACTACTATACCCCAGGTCTTGTGCTAGGTGGTGGGGATGCAAAGAAAATCAAGAATGGTTGTTGTCCTCAAGGAGTTCTTGTTCAGTGGAAGCCAAGGACTGAAGAGAGACTCAGTGTGAAGTTGTAGGAGCTACGGTGAGCACAGGGATGAACGTTCAGTCTTTCCTGAGGGGGTGACCTCTGAGCCCAGTCTTGAATTTTACTATGTAATTTGCAATGTAAGAAATGTAGGGCATCCAGGGAAAGGGGACAGTAGGAACCAAGGCATGGAGTAGCACGGGAGTGCTGGGAACTGGGGCTGTTTGTGGTCTTGTGGTCTGAAGGGCAGGTACAGAGTGATAACAAGTAGGCTAGTGTCTGCTGCTGTCCCTGCCTAGCTCTCCTCTGGGTCCTCCATGGACAAGCTGTGACTAACTCCCCTTCAGCAAATCCTCTGCCCTGCCAGCCCTCCTGCCCCAGGGCAAATGACAGGTAGGGTGGCTGATCCCATGGCATCTGCCCCTCCACATTGTGTCTGCAGGAGTGAGTGTGGAGTTGTCCCTCCTGTGGGGGCTGGGCTGGAGGAAACATCTTTGGGTGGCGGGCAGCTGGGGCAAGGCAGCTCCCCAAGGCCAGCCCCACAGCCGTGTTCCTCATCCTTCTAGGCTCAGTTCTTCGTTTGAATTCTGAGCTTCATTCATCTTTCACTTCCCTTTGCTTTCTGGGGGTCTGAGTTTACTCCAGAACCTGGCTCCAGAATTCCATCTGGTCTCTTAAAGGCAGCCCAGTTGGCTCCATCTCTGTTCCATTTATATTCACCTGACAGGACACACCTCAGGAAAAAGGACCCACCTAGGGACCCTCAGGTATCCCTGTAGGTTCCTACCTGGCCCAGTTCCCACAATTCCTGGCCTCCTGCCAACTGTCCAGAAGGGTAGGGACACTCTAGGTGAGGTCAGCTTGGTGACTCACGAGCTGGCCTGGTGGTATATGTGTGTCTGCATGTGTGTGTCTGAGTACCTGTGCCTGTGTGGTGAGTGTGTGTTAAGAGAGATTGGGCCAGGGAGGGGGCACACGCCTGTAATTCCAGTACTCAGGAAGCTGACGCAGGAGGATCTTGAGATTGAGGGCAGCCTGGGCTGCATAGAAAACAAACAAACAAACAAATGAACAAAAAGCCCCCAAACCAATCCAAGAAACAACAAACCAAACCAAACCAAATAGACAAAAGCCTGGCAGGGGGCCAGCGTCCCCTCCCAGAGTCTATTCCTAGGTCTCCCCACTGGCCTAGCTCCTGATCATAGTAGATATACATAGTAGATGTGTTCCACCCCAGTTTGATAGAAGTCCTGTTCCCAAGCCCATGCCAGGCCCCTGTTTCACCCAGGGACTCAAAGAATACATTTTCATCATGACCTGAGCCAGGGACTTCTGGAGCTGGACATGCTATAATGAAATCATTCATTTAGTTCTTCATTCTTTTAATCTGCACCAGAGCCAGCACTGGGGATTGGGGACAACAGAATGAATAAGATACAGTTCCTGTTCTGGGGGAAAGGCAGGGACATGGCCTAGTGGAAGCTGCCAGCAGGTTCTGTGATGTGCACGTTTAATGGCATTGGGTATAAATGCCAGCCACCTGCATGGGGTGAGGAGGGCTGATGTTTCTCCAGCTCTTACCGTGTGCCCCCTTGGGGCCAAGTTTGCTCCCTGAATTATTTTACTTTATCCTCATCACTGCCTGATGAGATCAACTCAAGCAGAGGAAGCGTGCTCAAGGAGGGTAAGCAAAGTGCTCATTGTCACACAGCAGAGTGACAGAGACCAACATAGAATGTGGACAAACCCAGAGATGCCCTCAATTCCTGGGTGCTCAGAAACCTGTGTGGGGAATGATGATCTATAGATACAATGAGAGTGCCCCAGACTATGGGGTTTAGCATAGCTGGTGGAGTGCTTGCTCTGCACTCTCTGAGGCCCTGGGTTTGATCCCCAATACTTCAAAAACAGGAGAAGGACCTGGCAGTCCACTCCTGAAACAATCCTGAAACAATCAGCCATTGAAAATCCTATGAATAGCAGAGAAGCACTGACATAGTGCTGGGCATGACACAGTGTTGGGGAGTATTTTGTTCTGTTGTACACTGAGTCACTATGAATCTGACCTGACTCTATGGCACCTACCAACAACAGACTATGGGCTGTAGTTCCATATAATGTGGCACAGATGGAGTCAGGGTCCCCCCAAAAGGGGAAGGCTCCGGATTCTGTCCACAGTTCTGGGGTTGTCAGAGGTGACCCATTGTTTCACTAGGCAGAGCCACTGGCCTGGCTCTCCAAGGTCTACAGAGTTGTGTCCTACCCCCTGCCCCAGTCCTGGCCCTTTCTCATTGTCCAGGGGCAGAAGGAAGGCTTCCAAGGCTGGAGACCTTCCTGTGGCTCTAAAGCCAGTAAAGAGACAGTGCTGAGAGCAGGGATAGCTCCTCAGAGTGCACCTGGGCCTCCATCTGTACCTCTTGCCATGGGGGATGGGATTGTGCTGGTGAGGTGAGCCAGGAGCCTGTGATCATGGTGAGCATGTAAGGCGTTCTTTGCGAAAGAATTGGGAAAAGTTCAGCTCCTGTGATAAAGTAAAACATTACTCATGTTTCTATCCGAATTTCTCTCATTTTAGTGGATTCTTCTCCTATCATTAATGAATTTCTTAGAATCAACCAACCAACCAACCAACCAAGAAACAACCAGTTCCACCTACCTCTTGCCCCATACAACACATTTATTCAGTACCTACTTGTTGGCCACTCATACAAAAGGCAAGCGGAGGAATAGACAATCTCTTCCAATATTTCACTTAGTTGATGCCATCCAGTCAAATCTGACTCCTAGTGATACTATGTACAACAGAACAAAACACTACCTAACACTGTGCCATGCAGAGTGCCATGCAAGCCCCACCTAGCACACTGGTCTTTTTTAGGTTTGAGTCCATTGTTGCAACCACTGTGTTTCTCCTCATTTTGAGTAGTGCCACATCAGCAAAAGGAGGCCCATCCCAGGGGCTTTAATCAATTCCCTTCATTAAGGTCGACTCTACTTTGAGGAGGTAGCTCTTCCTCATTCATCATTTGAATGCCTTCCAGCTCAGGGAGGGGGTCTATTTCTGGCAGTATATTTGATAGTGCTTCTCTGCTACTCTTGGGTTTTCAATGGCTGATTGTTTTGGGAGTGGGCTGCATTATACACAGTGGGTGTGTTCCACCCCAGTTTGATAGAAGTCCTGTTCCCAAACCCATGCCAGTTCCCTGTTTCACCCAGAGGTGAAATATTGGGGGTGGGCTGATTGTTTTGGGAGTAAATCTTTCTCCCTGTTAGGCTTGGAAGCTCAGCTGAAACCTGTCCACCATGGGTGACCTTGGTGGTATCTGAACAATTGGTGGCATAGCTTTCAGCATCACAGCAACATGCAAATGCCCCCCTCCCCAGCACACGAAGCTGTCAGATATGTGGGGGAATATTTCACTTTAGGTGGATTATTTTGCTAAATATTTTCAAAACTATACTAATCAGATCCTATCTCCATGAGAGGAGAAAGAAAGGTTTATCTTTTTTGTTTTTTTGTGGTATTAGGGATCAAACCCAAGACCTTGTGCGTGCTATGCACACACTCTATCACTAAGCTACATTCCCAGCTGAAGACAAGAAATTGAGCTACAGAGAGGTTAGGTAATTTTCCTGAGTCACAGAACTAGTCAGTAGCAGAGCCATCATTTTAAATCCAAATCTTTTGACTCCCAATAGCCTGCTTGCTAATGATGGAGTGGCCTTGCAGGGTTACATTTTTATTTGATAGAGAAGACTTTTTCAGTTCCAGACAATCAAAACAAACGATCCTTCATATCATAGCTGCACTGAAGCTTTCCTAGAAGAGATCAGTAACCGCAGGAATAGTTCAGATCTTCCCTTGTTCTTGGAGTGCTTGTTCTCGGAGTTTGGGGAAATCTGTGCAGGCATGTGCGGCATGGGGACAGCATGGAGTCATGTCCTTACACCAGGGCCAGGAGGCCTTGAAAGATGGACCCTTGCTCCTTAGCGGCTGCACCATGGACAGCTCCAGGACCGTTGCTGTTGGCAAGGTTGTGGGGTTGCATTGAACACCACCCATGGGGCCAGGGAACTGGGCAGAGCACTGCTACTGGAGCAGCACAGGGATCTTTACACGGAAAATGAGGCAGCTGGCTTACAGGAGCCGGATCCTGGAGGCCAGTAGAGAGCGAGACAGCTCCCCCGTCTCTGTGTCTCATCTCTCTTGGGCTGGGTGCCTTCTCCTTTCACCTCTCTCTGAACCTCTGCTTTGTTTTCCTCCCTGCAGTCATGTTTTTCTGCTTGCTTGTGGCATCTGCCCTTGCTTCAGTCCGCAGGTGGCTCTGCTGGCTGTGACTGTGCTCAACACCAGCTTACTTGGCTCAAATTGTTTTTTCTTTCTACGTTTCACAATTTCAAACTAGGTGAACAATTCCATACAGACAAAAAAACGTGTGGAAAGAGAGGCAAGTGTTGTCACTGAAGGCCCCCAGCCTGGGGCGAGGACACAGGCGCCTGGCCGCTTAGCAGGCTGGGTGGCAGCTCTCAGGTTAGTGCAGGCAGTTGCACTTAGGTTCAGGGAGCCTGGGCCTGGAGCTGCGGGAGCTGGGACAGTGAGAGCAGTTGTCTGGAGCAGGCTTGGAAAACCACTTCTATGGAGAGCAACGGGAGGCCAGCAGAGGGACACTGTAGACACACTCAAGGCTCAGAATCACTGGCAGGGGGCAGGAGGGTGCTGGTCAGGATTTGACAGGTTTTTTTTTTTTTTTGCTGTTGTTGTTGTTAGGTGCCATCAAGTTGTGTCCTACTCATAGTGACCCTCATAGGGTTTTCAATGGCAAATTGTTTTGGGATTGCCTTGGGAGTGGGTTACCACTCCTTCTCCCATTTTTGTGGTGCTGGGAATTGAACTCGGGACTTCAGAGACTGCAGAGCGGTGCTCTACCAACTGAGCTAAGTCCCAGTACTGGGAGTTGAACCCAGAGTCTTGCACCTGCATGCTCTGCAAGTGCTGGACCACTGAGCTGCGCCTCCAGCTATTTTTTTTTTTTAACTCTTTGAGACAGGGTCTCACTAAGTTATGCAGACTACCTCTGGTCTTGAACTTGTGATCCTCCCGCCTCCGCCTCTTGAGCTGCTGGGATTACAGGCATAAGATTTGACAGTTTTAAATAGATTTTCCCTCAAAAGATTTCTAAGTTTCTAGCTTTCTTTTTTGATTTCCTTAACTTGCTACATATATTTTTTAAGCTACAAGAATGGGCAGGTGGACTGTGGTGTCCAGGAATAGTGACATTGCACACTTCTTGCCCTTTACCTTTGGGCCTTCAAGCAGCAGGACATGGTGTGGGGGTGAGCAGGAGGCACCCTGTGAACACTGGGTCCTGGGGTGCATTGGAGCTGTGCTGGGCAAAGCCAGAGGTCCCAGGCAGGAGAGGCAGGGACCCCTTTAGACACAGGTCCCAGGAGTCTCAGTCTGTGCTCCCCTCTCCCACACTGAACAAGACAAGGGCAAAAACCAGAAGAGGTGCACAGGTAGAAGGTACCAGGGCACCTCAGGGAGGCCTGTGGCCACTCCTCCCTCTTCCCCAAGCCTATGGGGCTGAGGCAGGGGACAGGGCAGCCAAGAACCAAGAGAGGGGAGGGGGAATTGTGGTCAGGGCAGGAGCAGGCAGGGAGGTGGTCTTCTTGCCCCTCTTCCTCAGGGTCTAGGGGGGCAGAGCCGATGGCCCATCCTGCATGTCTCTTGTACTCTGATAGAGGTCACCGTTCTTCAGCTGATGATGGCGTCCATCTTGGCAATGGCATTATCAACCAGGAGCAGCCCGATCTGTTCTTTCTGTGGGTGGCATTGCAGGGGAAGTGTATGTGGATATCCTCCATGTTCTGGAGCTCACTCAGGTCCTCAAACTTACTGTGGATGCAGCTGAAGGTCTCCCCACACTTGTCAGCCCCTGTGCCCCCCAGGAAGCAGATGGTGGAGGCTGAACATGATGGTCTTCTTGACCAGGTCCTCCAGGTTGAGGAGAAGGATGGACATGTTCATGGCATTGATGGCAGATGCTGTCAGCCAGCTTTGTCCCCTCATGCATGCAGCTCATCTACTCTTCAGTCAGTGCTGGGTCACTCAGGGTTATATAGAAGACGATGGCTGTGAGGTCCTCAAAGGAGATCCACTTCTGCTCAGATTGTTGATTGCCCACAACACACACCTTGAAGGGAGGGTCTCTGATGGTGAAGTGCACCTGCACAGGGCCTGTGGTCTTTATGGGTGCATAGCCCAACCTGCAGCAGGTAGCTGAGCTGTTGAGCTGGTCCTCCTGTGCATGCCAAGTCAGGCCTCCCATTCAGCAGGCAATCCAATGGTCAGCCCAGAGCCTCTGCAGGGTGCCACACAGGTCCTCAGCAAGCACACCTACCCCTTGGTTGTTCAAATTATACCAAGCAGCCACCTACCATTGTCTGGTAGGAGGGTCAGTAGAGTCAGTTTGAAGGTTGCCCATGGCCTTGCTGATGGCCATGATAGATGGAGTTGCTGTAGGCAGTGGTCCCCAACCTTTTGGCCCCAAGAACCGGTTTTGTGGAAGATAATCTAATGCAGCAGCTGATCTGGCAGGAGGTGGAGCTCAGGTAGTAATGTGAGCAATGGGGAGTGGCTGTAAATACAGATGAAACTTCCCTCCCTTGCCTGCCTTTCAGCTGCTGGTCTGTGTTCCAGGGACTGGGGATCCCTGCTGTTGACCACCTGGTACTGCTAGCACTCCTCCTCTGAGTAGCTGGCCCTTCGGATAATCTCCATTTGCTCCAGTGCCCATAGGTAGTTACCCATCTCCTGTTCAATCAGGGGATAGCATGGCTACCCAGGCTGCCCCTGCAGACCCAGGGCAAGGACAGGGCAAGGAAGCTGAAACACATCTGCTGCAGACCCCGGGCAAGCTGAGGCTGTTTGCCTCACTTGACTGTGGACAGGAGGACAGGGTCTGCTTCAGAGCTCCTGGGCTCTGTTTCCTGTGGGCTGATTTTCTTCTAGTAGCCAGCTTTGGAGTATCTGAGCAGGGGAGATTGTGCTTTTAGGGGAAGATCACAAAACCACTATTGGCTTGTCCACCTTGAAGCCATTGTGAACCCAGGAAGGCAAGAGAGCCCTATGGGAGATGCATTAGTCAAGAAACTACTCAGCCACCTCTGAGCATCTCCATGTGCCAGGCACTGTGCCCAGGATTTTACACATGAAGTCTCATTTCATCCTCATAACTCTGCCCGAAAAAAATGGGCTGGTTACCACCATTGTGTACATGAAGAATCATTCCTTCCTTCATTCCTTCCTTCATAAGGCATCCCATTTATTGAGTGCTTACTGGATACCAGGGATGACCTCAGTACTAATGTTGTTATTGTTGTTGTTGTTGTTGTTGTTAGGTGCTGTCAAGTTGGGTCTCGCTCATTGTGATCCTATGTACAACAGAACGAAACACTCCCTGACACTGTGTCAGGCCCCGTGCTAAGTTAGTGCTTCTCTGCTATTCATAGAGTTTTCAATGGCTGATTGTTTTGGGATCATTTCAGAAGTTCTTCTCCCATTTTTGTGGTGCTGGGGACTGAACTCAGGGCCTCAAAGAGTACTGAGCAGCACTCTACCAACTGAGTTAATCCCCAGCTCATATATTTATACCTTCTATTCTTTGGAAAAACTTTATGAGAGAATTTCCATTGTTAGCTCATTTTGTAGACAAGGAAACTGAAGTTCAGAGAGGTTAAATTCCTTGTATAGCTAGCAAATGGCACAATATGAATTTTTTTCTTTTCTTTCTTTTTTTTTTTTTGAGATAAGGTCTTGCTACGTAGTCCAGGCTGGCCTCAAGCTTGCCATTCTCCTGCCTCAGCTTCCCAAATGTGGGGACTACAGGTGGGTACCACCATGCCTAGCTCTTTTTAAAATATTTCCTTTTTAAGTATTATTTAATTTTGAGACGGGGACTTGCTCTGTTGCTCAGGCTGGCCCTGAACTCCTGGGATTAAGCAATTCCCTTGCTTCAGCCTCTTGGGACTATGGGCCTGCACCATTGCATCCAGCTAAAGACACATTTTTAATGCCCAAAAGGTAAACTTTATCTCAGCTTTATCTCAGGTGACTCTGAGTCCTTATGCGGTGATGGAGAGCACGGTCCTAGGGTTTGCTCTTCATCTCCAGGGCTTTGTTTCTGCTTCTTGGCCTCACTCTTGCTCCTTCCTGCCTGGTACTCCCCATTTCAGGGTCATAAGACTCCTGGCTGCCATAGGGATGCAGTGTGTTTGTATCTGGGAGCTCTGCCACTCAGCTGGACCAGGGCCAGGGTTGTCTACAGATGCCCCTGCCAGCCACTTCCTTGTGCTACCACAGACCACCCTGGTGTGTGTGTGTGTGTGTGTGTGTGTGTGTGTGTGTGAGAGAGAGAGAGAGAGAGAGAGAGAGAGAGAGAGAGAGAGAAACAGGAGGCTTTAGCGCTAGAGCTTTTAATGGGCAAAGTGACAAAATGACCATCTTTAATTAGCTAACACAATGGCCAGCTGAATTCTGCTGTGTCCATACAACACTCCTGCTTCCTCAAAAGGCACATGTTGAGGCCCACATGAGGCCACCTCTCAGTGCTCTCTCGGAGACATCAAGCAGCTGGAGAGCAAGCGACAGCTTCCCCTGACCCTTCAAATCCAGGAGACTGACCCGTGGAAGCCACTGAACAGCTGGGCAGCTTTGCAGTCAGGGTGTGAGCCGTTCCCTCCGCCTGGCTGCCTTCATTCCTGCATGGAGCTGGGGCTTCTGGCTTTCTGTGTTGAACTCTGAAGTCTGTATGACGAGCGCTTTGTGTCAGAGTCAATCCAGAAGCCCCCAGTGAGAGAGCTGGAGAGGGAGCCAGTCCTATTTTGGATGAATTGGGAGAGTGGGAGAAGTCTAGGGTCCTTGTTAGCTGGGGATGTCCCTTTTAGCTAAGGAGGGAAGACATCAATGTCAGAGCACTAAGCAGGAGAAGGAGGTGGCTTTGATATCATGGGAGGAACCCTAATATAGGAGCCCTGGAACTTCTATATTAAAGATCGTGGGGCCAGCTTCTAAGATAGAACCTGCTATGGTTTGGATCTAAAATGTCCCTCAAAGGTCATGTCATTTGGTCCCCAGGTGGTGGTGCTCTCCTGGAAGGTTGTGGATCTTTGGGAGACAGGTCTACCCTGGTGGAATTGAGTCATTGGGGCCGTGCACTTGGAAGTATTTATCCTGGTCCTGTGGCTCTTTGCTGTCTCTGCTTCCTGCTCATGAAGATATAAGGTTGTCTACTATGGGTCCTGCCTCCTGCTGCTACCATGCCTGACCCACTGCCATTATGGACTGATCTACTAACTGTGAGGCCCTCAATAAATCTCTTTCCTTGATAAGTTTATTTCAGCTGGTTTTTCTGCTATAGTGACAACAGCTGACTAATATAGTAGCTAATAACATATAACTCTTAGTGTGAGCCAGGCATTCTTTTAAGCACTTCACATGTGTTAATTCACCTAGTTTTCACAACAACCCCGAGAGAGAGGTTTATTATTTCTTCCATTTTAGAATTGGAACAATTGAGGCACAGAGAAGGTAGTGACTTGGGAAAGATCACAGAGCCAGTTAGTGATGGACCAGACAGGAGTCACTTACCTGTATACTCAGTTGCTATGTGACCTGGGCCAGGCCTCTGGGCCTGTTGGCTATGGAGTAGCTGGTCCCCCCCGCCGTGCGTATCCTCTTTCTACCTTATTTGGGCCCTGCAGTCAGGCTGTGAGACTCTTCGAAGGGTGTGCAGTAGCGAGGGGCGGAGCGTCTCTTCCCAGAGACAAAAGAGCTGCCTAGATGACTTGTGTGAAAGCTGCACCAGCCAGCCTTTCCCGCTCGATCATACCAGTCATCAATCCCCATGTGAAGCGCAGCGTGGGCCTGGGCTGCAGACCTTGTAGTCACTGCCATGTTTTCACGCGCCTGATAAACGAGTCTGCTGCAGAGGCTTGAAGGGCATCTGTGGAAAGTGGTTTCTGAGCAAGATTCTTTAGGACCTTTTTACACATCCCATCTATCCTCAGCCGCCTGGGGCTGGAGGAATGAGGCTGCTGGCAGTGATGACAATCCATGCTCTGCAGACCTCTGGTCTGGAGTCAGAAGAGGCAGGTCAGCCCTGGGAGTCAGCTGGGGGAGAGCTGCAGAGAGCATCAAGTTCATCCTTTCTGACTGTACACTGCGGGAGACTCAGGTCCATGTGGAAGAGAGCAGTTCCAGGTCGACTAACATTAGTCCCAGTGCTGGGACTCTTAGACCATGCCTGGCCTTTTGCAATACTGCCACAGTGCATCACATGCCGTATCTCATTTTAATCTCCACACAAACCCAGGGTGTTATTAAGCCCATTTTACAGATGAGGAAATCAAAGTACAAGTGGCAGGACTGAAATTTAGCTATAAGTGCCTCTGACTTATTCCTTATGCTTCCTTTTACTTATTTAAAAATTTTCAGTGTCTGGGATGGAACCCATGGCCTCACGTGTGGTAGGCAAGTACTCTATTAGTGAGCTATATCCCCAGACTTCTTGTGTTTCTTTTTAATATTAAGACCATCTTTATATCCTCCAGAACATTTTCTTTTCCATACATAGGTCCTTTGTCTGGTAGCAATAATCCCTGAATTTACAATTCCTCACTGGATGGCTAGTCCAACCTCTGACAGTCCAGATAGAAATATAGTTCCACCATTTATTAAGCATGGCATTGTGCAGGGCAGGCAATTGTGGAAACCTCAGCTTCTACTTTGTAAATTGGGGATAATAATGTCAAAAGCATAGGGTTCTTTTATTTTTTATATTTTATTTTATTTTATTTTATTGTGTGTGTGGTGCTAGGAATTGAACCCAGGGCATCATACATTCTAGGCAAGTGGTCTACCACTGAGCTATATCTCAGGCCCCATGGGACACTTCTTCCTTCCTTTCCTTTCCTTTCCTTTCCTTTCCTTTCCTTTCCTTTCCAGATAAGGTCTCCTATATAGCCCAGGCTGACCTCAAACTCATGATCCTCCTGCTTTAATATCCCAAATGCTAGGCTTATAGGCCTATGCCACCACACTTGGCTTGTAGGGCATTTTAAAAGGTGAAATGACACAATCCTTGGAGGGTGCTTATTACGATTCCATGTGTGAAATTGGAACCATCAGATTTTTATTATTACTGGTAAGGAGTACCACTATTGGATCCTGAATTTTATTCTAAAATATGTGGAATTGAGTTTTTTCTAACTATGTACTATAAGAGGCTAGGTTTAGTTCAGTAGGTCTAACTATATACTATAAGGGGCTAGGTTTAGTTTGTTAGAATGCTGCTCTTCATTCTCTGAGGCCCAGGGTTCGATCCTCAGGAACTCGAAAATGAGAGAAGGATGTGGTGGCCCACTCCCAAAATAATCCTGAAATAACTGGCCATCAAAAACCTATGAGGGCCCTAACAAACAACAGTATGCTATAGCTTTTGGCCAATTTCTAAAGAAGCCATGGTTACTATGACTTCATTTATTCAGATCTGTGGTTGAAAATGAACTCCCCAAAATGTCCTGGTCCTAATTCTGGATCCTGTGAATATGTTACCATATCTAGCAGAGGGACTTTGCTGACATGGTTTATGAAAGATCTTGCCATGAGGAGATTGTCCCAGGTTATCAGAGGGAAGGGGTGGTTGGAGGTCAATGTAATCACAAGGGTCCTTGCAAGAACAAATCAAGAGGATCAGAGTTAACCTTCAAGAGTCATAATAATGGAGAGAAGGAAAGAGAAAGGGGAGAGAGAGAGAGAGAGTGAGGAAGAGACAAAGAGAGAGAGAGCGAGAGCACATGAGCGAGAGTGAGAGCCAGAGAGCTCTGAAGGCAATTTATTGCCAGCTTTGAAGGTGGAGGAAAAGGACAGGAGCCAAGGAATGTGGGCAGCCTCTAGAAGCTAGAAGAGGAGATGTCAAGGAGAGATTCACCCCTAAAGCTTCCACAAGGATTGCAGGCTTGCCAACACATTTTGTACTTCTCACCTCCAGAGCTGAAAGGTAATACATTTGTGGTCTTCTAAGCCACTAAATTTTTGGTGATTTGTTGCCACAGTAGGGGGACATTAATACACAATTCTTATTGAATATTTCCTATTCAAATTTGACGGGATTTATACATACCCCTGCCAGGCCAGGCACCGTGCTGGGCTCTTCCACCTCGATGGGTTTCCATAAGCAGTGTGATGAGTGATGCAGAGGGTGGGTTTTATATAGAAGATAGAACAGGAATCCCAGCTCTACTACACATTAGTGGTGAGGTCTTGGGCCAACCATCTGACCTCTCGGAGCCTCAGTTTCCTTATCTCTAAGGTGGGTGGTTGAACACATGGAAATTACTTCATGCAGGCTTGGTGCTCAGTTGATTGTGACCCAATGAAAGTTGCTGCCTGCTTCTTCCGTAGATGCTGTCATCTCACTTCCCCAGGAGAGCCCTTCTGTCAGGTGAAAGCAGACCCTCAGGGTCATGTTCAGGGGCTCCTATCTCCAGGGCTCTATTGGGTTCAGCCAGCTTGTCCTGCAGTCCCAAGGACAGAATTATGACCAAGCAGTGGGAAGAACTCTTGTTTGACTGGGCTTTCTGGAAGTGGAACTAAGCTCCTTGGACTTTCCTTGTTTTGGGAGGCTGCGTTGTTCTGACTGTCCCCACCTAGGGCCTGCCAGAGGGGGATGGGTGCAGAGCTGGCTCAGGCATCACCTTCCAATGTGCACTTTTGGGGTTTGTTGTTGTTAGGTGTTGTTGAGTCAGATTCTGACTCATAGTGACCCTATGTACAACAGGTGAAACACTATTGTCAGTGCTTCTCTGCTATTCATAGGATTATCAATGGCTGATTGTGTTTTGGGAGTGGATTGCCAGGTCCTTCTCTCAAGCCTACAGCACCTGGTGTTCCCAGGCGGTCTCTCATCCAATTACTAACCAGGCCCGACCCTACTTAGCTTCCAAGATCTGACGGGATCTGACACCACAGTGGTATGGCTGCAGGTCACTTTTGGGGTAGGTTAGTTAAAACAATATTTTGGTGAATGTACACAGTAAAAGTTCTCTATCATTTTTGTTGTTTGCATCTGGCTTTGGTAATTCTTCATTGTTCACACTACTCGGAGGTTCAGGAAATGGAAGTTGTTAGATTCAAGTTGAGTCTGACTCACAGAGAGTATGTGTAAAAAAGATTCATAGGGTTTTCAATGGCTGACTGTTTGGGGGATTGTTTCGGGAGTGCGCTGCCAGGTCCTTCTTCCATTTTTGCAGTGCTGGGGATTGAACCCAGGGCCTCAGGGAGTACAGAGTAGCACTCTACCAACTGAGCTAAACGCCAGCCCCAGAAATGGAAGTTGTTGTTGTTAGGTGCCGTTGAGTTGGTATCCAACTCATAGCGACCCTGTGTATAACAGGTGAAACACTGTTGTTAGTACTTCTCTGCTGTTCAGAGGGTTTTCAATGGCAGATTGATTTTTGGGAGTGGGTTGCCAGGTCCTTCTCCCAAGCCTCCAGCACCTGGTGTTCCCAGGCGGTCTCCCATCCAAGTACTAACCAGGCCTGACCCTGCTTAGCTTCCAGGATTTGAAGGGATTGGATGCCGCAGAGCTATGGCTGTAGGCGAGAAATGGAAGTAGCCAGTTAATTTTTTTTTTTTTTTTTTGGGCTGTACTTCAGGGTTGAATTCAAGGTTTCAAACAGCTAGCAAGTGCTCCATTACTGAGCTGCACCCTCAGCCCTTTTAGTATTTTTTTATTTTGAGATGGGGTCTTGCTAAGTAGCACAGGCTGCCTCTGGCCTGGAATGTGCTATCCTCTTGCCTCAGCCTCCCAAGTTGCTGGGATTACAGGCATGTACTACGGTGCCTGGCTTGGAGTTGATCTTAATCTCATGAAAGATTTGCCCCCAGCCTGCATTTTTATCCAAATCTCCTGCAATTGATTAGAGTTCCCCTTTCTAGGTCCTGTTTCATTCGCTATCTCATGGAACGCTCCTAACAGTTCTCTGAGGGAGGAATTGTTATTCTGCAGTTCAGAGTGTTCGAGGATGCACAGGAAGGTGGCTTACTGCCAACATCTGTTCTGATTGGTCCGAGCTGGTGCTGTCCCAATGGTTACTGTCTGAATAGTACTCTTGGTTATCCCCATACCACAGATGGGTAGAGGCTGTGTGCAAGGCCAAGCAGCTCCTGACTCTGAGAACCCATGTGCTTTTCTCTCTGCCTAAGCTGCTCCTCTTTATGGCAAATTAAATCACGCTGGCTTTAAAGACCCTATTACAATACCTCGGTTTTTTTTCTTTTTACCACCTCGGAAGCGGCTGTAAAAATATTAAAACCAATTGCCGTCATCTTTTAGACCGCTGCGTTTATGAGATGTAGCTTTCAAATGAATGGAAACTCCCTCCCCATTCCATTCTATGGGGGCATTTCTGATTTATACAATATTTCTGAAAGCTCTTATAATAGGGCATATGCACTTTAGGGCATTAATGAAGTCGGCTTAGTGCTTGCTGGTCTCATTTCATGGAGCTAATTGTTAAGTGTTTTGCATACTTACAATTGAACTAAATTATCCCAAGCTAGCTGGTTTCAGGAAGTGTTAATTATATTTCAGTAAAGGAAAATCAAGGCTAAAAAATCATCCACTTAGAGCTTATCTATTTATGAACATCTCATTCTCAAGATCTCAAACATATATTTTAACGCCATGTGAATATTGAGATTAATATTTCTTCACCAAAGACACCTTTATTCTTTTCTTGAAGCCCCCCACCCCCATCTTTCTAGTTTTATTCAGCAGCCTCGTCTGGAAGTTGAAAGAAGCCTTCCTTTGTGTTTCTGGCGCCTTGAATCTTTAAGTTGGTTGCCAAGAACAGCATTAGCCCCATTCATCTCGAGATCAACGGACCTTCTGTAAATGATATTAAGTAATTCATTTAAGGGTCCTGCACAGGCCATTTAGGACCCAGCACTCCCTTGCCTCTGGGATTTGAGGATGTCTTTTGGACAGAAGTTTTCACCGGGGACGCAGGTTGGAATGGCTGTATGGCAAAGGGTTGCCTGTCAAGTCTCTGTGCAGGGGTGGGGGTGGGGGAGTGAGACAGGTTTAAGTGGGCAGGGGTGTCCACAACACCTGCGTTATCCTTTCACACACTTCTCATCCTCCTCATTGGATCAGAACTCTGAATGGACGTATAAAAAACTCTGAGTTTCTTTTGGATCTGATGCGTACTTTGTCTTCTATTTGTAACTTTCTGTTCACTCACTGATGCATGAGTTCATTTGTTCATTTGGTAATGAACTGTGCAAGGCCCATTGCACCTCTGTATCTGTGGGGGACTCATGGTTCCATGACTCTCTTTGAATACCAACATCTGAAGATACACAAATCCCTTATATAAAATGGTGTTGTATTTGCCTATAATCTGCACACATCCTTCTAATACTTTATATCATCACGTTGTTAAATTCTGTAGAGTTGGGTCCAACTCATAGTGACCCAATGTACAATAGAACAAAACACTACCCAACACTATGACATGCACATGACTATTTTGGTTGAGTCTATTATTGCAGCCACAGTGTTTCTTCTTCTTTTGAGTCATGCCACATCAACAAATGGGGGTCCCAGGGGCTTTACTCCATCCCCATCATTAAGATTGACTCTAAGGAAGCAACTCTTCCCCAGTCATTTCTTGAATGCCTTCCAGCCTGGTGGGCTCATTTTCTGGCACTATATTTGACAGTGCTTCTCTGCTAGTCTTAGGGTTTTCAATGGCTAATTGTCTTGGGAGTGGGCTGCCAGGTCCTTCTCCCTCGTCTGTCTTGGTCTGGAAGCTCAGCTGAAACCTGTCTACCATGGATACACCTGCTGGTATCTGAAATACTGGTGGCATAGCTTTCAGCATCACAGCAATATGCAAGCCCCTACAGGACAACTGAGAGACATGTGGGGGAAATCCTCTTTAGAACACTTATAATACCTAATGCAAGTAGATGTTACATAAACAGTTGTTATACTGCATTGTTTACAGAATCATTACAGGAAAAAATCTGTACATGGTCAGTACAGACACAATTTTATCTTGAATATCTTCTATCTACGGTTGGCTGGATCCTCTAGTGAAGAACATGCAGTTATGGAAGGCTGAGTCCAGACTGGGGTCAGAACTGAGGGGCTCAATAAAACACAGGGCCCTTGGTCCACCCCAGCGTTCCATGAGATAGCGAATGAAACAGGACCTAGAAAGGGGAACTCTAATCAATTGCAGGAGATTTGGATAAAAATGCAGGCTGGGGGCAAATCTTTCATGAGATTAAGATCAACTCCAAGCCAGGCACCGTGGTACATGCCTGTAATCCCAGTGCAGAATTCCTGATTTAGTAGGTTGGGGGAGTGCTGATAATTAGCCCATCTGAGCGGTTCCCAGGGGATCTTGATGCTCTGGACTAGGGGTTGTCCTTTGAGAGCTGCTGTAATAGACTCCTGGGATTTAGGAGGCTATATCGTGAGGTCGTCTTGATTTGTATTCAAATCCATATGTGCCACTGTCACAGAGCTCTTTTCAGCTGGAATTGGATCCCCCACCCCCCAAATAAAGTTTTTTTATCCATTGGAAAAGTCACTTTATGTCAGAAATAATGACTGGAGAATAATGTGTCCATGAGGAGATGTGGATGTTGTGTGACTGGCTGGGCTCAGGAGTGAGGAGTCGCCCTCCCCTGCATACTAGCCTTCCAGAATGAGAGTCAAACCCACACTTCTGCAAAATGACAAGCTTGTCTTTTCAGAGGCCTCTAGGAATGCTCACGTATCTATGGGACCTTGGGTGGAATTACTATGTAGAATCGTGTTATAAATGTCAGCTCAGTGTTATTTCCCACATGCCCAGGTTTGCCCTTCTAGACACCTGGGCCTGGCACTTGGGAACTGAGGATGTCGTGCCAACTGGAAGAGAGAAGAAAGGGGTCAGGGAACATCATGGTAGGTAGTGAGGTGACAGTTTATCTGAGGCTTGAAGGATTTGGGGCAAAAGTGGGGTGGAAGACATTTTGGGCAGAGGGAATGGTCTTTGCAAGGTGCAAAGGTGAAAAAAAGCCAGGTCTGTTCAAAGAGCAGAGAAAGAGGGTTATACGCTGCTGTGGGTCTGTGTGCAGGCAGGAGAGGTGGGGGGGAGATGTGGCAGGATTAGGAAATCCTGACAATTATGCTGAATAGCTAGGTTTCATTTTGAAACACAGAAGACAGATGATAATTTGACTCTTTTTTTTTTTTTAGGCACTGAGGAACTGAGGATTGAATCCAGGGCTTCATGCATGCTAGGCAAGTGAGTTTTATCCCCAGCCCCTATCACTTGATATTTTCTAATGGGGGAGAATAATCCATGAACTGATGTTGGCAAAGCTAGGAATGTGGCTCAGTGGTGGAGTAGAATGCTTGCTTCACATACATGAAGCCCTGGGTTTGACCTCTAGCAATGCAGCAGCAACAACAAAACCAAAAACAACGCCCTCCACCCCAAAGAACTGCTGTTGGGTGGGTGGGGGATTATAGAGGAAGTCTGGCAGGGCTGAGAGACTTGATGGAGGTACAACGAATTAGAATGGAAGAATGATTCAGTTCTTCAGTAGTTGTTGTTGCTGTCAGGTGCTGTCGAGTCACATCTGACAACCCTTATAGGGTTTTCAATGGCTGATTGTTTCCGGATTGCCTCTGGAGTGGATTGCCATGTCCTTTTCCCATTGTTGCGGTGCTTGGAATTGAACCTGGGACCTCAGAGACTTCAGAGCAGCGCTCTACTGATTGAGCTAAATCCCAGCCCTCTGCAGTAGTACAAGACACATTTCAGGGCCTCTGTTGCCACACCCAGGTGGCTGCTGCCACTGGATTGTGCAAATATAAAACTTTCCCATCACTGCAGATGTTTCTTTTGGGCAGCGCAGGCCTAAAAGGGAACCATGGGTCTATGTGCCTGAATCCACAGACCCCTACATTGCTCTCTTCAGGGAGAGAGTGGTGTGGCAGAGGAGGGCTAGAGAGGACAAATTCAAGGACAGTCTGGGTGGAGCTGAGTTGGAAGATCCTTAGGTTCCAAGGATGGATCCTGAGGCTGTCATATTTGAATGGCTACAAAAATGGTGTAAGGCTGTCTATGGCTACAGAGGGGAACAAAGTCAATGTGTAGAGAGAAAGCAAGAGACTTATGCCCCTGAGAATGACAGAAAAAGAGAGAATAGGACCCTGATTGCCTTGCAGTCCCCACCAGGCCCTCTTTTCCCCTGCCCCACCTGGGGGGACATCTTCACAAAAATGCTGCCTCTGTTTCTCCAAAAGCTAACTTGAGCAGGTTTCTGTTTCTTGCAACCCAGCAATTTCTTTTTTTCTTTCTTTCATTGTTTTGATATACTGGTGGCTGAACCCAGGGCCTCACACATGCTTTGCAAATGCTCTACCACTGAGCCGCATCCTCAGCCCTTTTTAAATTTTTATCACAAGACAGGGTCTTGCTAAGTTATGCAGGCTGTCTCTCGCCCTGAACTGGTGATCCTCCTGCCTCAACCTCCCAAGTTGCTGGGATTACAGATGTAAGCCACTGTGCCCAGTGGAAACCCAGCAATTTCTAAACATACAGACTCCCCACAGAGCAGGGTACATACCACGTGCTCAGTCAAAGCTTGTCAAGTTGTTGAATTAATGTGGGACTGGAACAATGGACAAGCAAAGGGAGGAGGCTGAAGGTTGCCTCTCTCTTCTTCCATTCCTTTGAATGCAGATGGAAATACTGGGGTGGGTGCCAGGAAGATGTCCTCCCCTTTGTTCACCTCTTTGGCACCTGGAATGTGGTGCCTGCCCCCCTTTCTAGAAGCTACACTCGTGTCTATGTGTGGCTGGTGCCGTTTCTGATATCTTCTCTTGCATCATCACGCTCTCACATTGATTCAGGTGGCAGTTCAGAACCAATTAAAATTTATAAACCACAGGTAGTGAGTGAAATCCCAAGGATTAATTTGCTTAGTGGGGTATTAATCTGTGTAATGTCATATGCGCTCCTTTAGCAAGTGGCCCGCTGGATGTGAGGAGGCACAGATCCTCCCACGTTTGGCTGTAAATGCTCTAATTGGTCCCACTGGGCTGAGGATGGGTGTGGCTCTGCCTCCTCTGAGCAGTGGGAAAGGGCAGAGTCAGCAATCTGGAGCCCCCACTAGGCTGCCCAGAACACATGGCCGCCTCCTTTCTCCCAGGCAGGGCTGCCACCATCCTGTAACTGGGAGAGGTTTGCATCTCTCCGGCTAATCTTTTCCTCTGCACTGCCCCAGGGGCCATGGAAAAGGAAGGAGCGGTAATGGGCAGGTCCAGCCAGCACCCAGGACTTGTTTGAATAAGAATCTTTCCCAATTAGGTGGCAAAGTGACTCTGCATCTGTGTTAATGAGATGGCAATGCCCACCAGTCCCTACCTCCAGGACAGTCCAAAGAGCAGGACAAAGGACTTACTAGAGATGAGGCTGCAAAGTCAGGGCTCCACGTTGGGCTGATGTGAACCTGTCTCATCTGCCTGAGTCTGGGGACCTTTGTGTCACTTAAATTCCCTCTCCCATCAGAGCTGGGCTCAGGAGGACTGCGTTGAAGGAGCTCCGTCTCCATAGCCTGGAGGGTTTCAACTGTAGAGTGACAAGTCAGAGTGGTGACCCTAGAGCCTGTAGGGGCTTACATGCCCTTCCCAGAGAGCAGGCAGTGGGCAACAGTGGGAAGCCATTTAATATAATGGCTGAGAATTCTGGCTTTGGAGCCAGACAGACCTGGATTCAAGTCCTTGCTCTGTCCTTGGCAGCTGGATGCCTGTAGGCACATTTCCTAACCTTTGTGAGTGGGTTTTCTTTTTATGAGAATGAGATTAAGAATCTACACTGTGGAGCTGCATGATGTATGTGAAGTGTTTAGCATAGCCAGCCCCTAACAAATGGTGACTTTCAATATTACTGTTAATTGTGATGATAATAAAAATATTCTGAAGGGTCTTGAGTTTCAGGCTTTATGCTTGCCTCTCCATTGGTGTCTTATCAACCATACCTGCCAACAACAAATATCTGTTCTGCCTACCTCACATGAGGGTTGTGACAATGAGCAGAATAGTGGATAGGATGGCTTTGAAAAGGATAATTGATGTTTAAGTATAAGGGATTGTTATTATTACTAGTAAGCAAAAACAAAGGCCCCAGAATCCTCTAGGGATAGTGTCTTAGTCCATTTTCTGTTGCTATAACAGAATACTTGAGGCTAGGTGATTTATTAAAAATAAAGAGGTTTATTGTGGCTTATAGTTTGAGAGGCTAGTACTAACACCACAGCTTCTGGTGAGTGCTACATGCTGCTCCATATATGGTGGAAGAGTGGAAAGAAAACAGGTCCATATAGAAAAAAGGGAGGGACAAAGGAGGTGATTCACTTTATATCATAACTCACTGTCCGAATAACTTCATGCTTCATGAGGGTAGTGCTCTAAGACCCCATTCACCTTTTAAAGATTCTATTGTCTCTTAACATCAAGCCTTCACATGAGAGTTGGTTAGATAAGCCATATTCAAACCACAGCAGAAGGCTCCCTTTCTCTGATGACGTGGAGGAAGATCAGTTTCAATTTCAGAGGACTTTGTGACATTGGGGTGAGTGTTATTCCTTCATTATTCCCAGTGACAGAAATTGACTCTGGTTAACTTTAGTAGGAAGGAATTTGTTGCATAGGAAGATATGAGGTAGCTTAGAGCATCAGCAGGAAGCCTGTGGAGCCTGGAGGAGGGTGGCTGGGTGGCTGTGCTCTGGGGAAGGCTTGATGGAGCTTGTGTCCTCTCTGTCCTCACTGGCTATGTACCTGGGGCCACACCTGGGTGTCCTGGAGCAGTGGCTCTCCCTCCATTTCTGGGCTTTGTTCTCTCCTGTCTCCCATGAGGCGGGCTGCCTTGCTCTGCCATGTGCTCTTGCCTTGCCACCATGACGTTCTGCCTCACCGTAGCTGCACAGCAATAGAGCCAAGGCCCATGACTGAACCCTCTGAAACTATGAGCTGAAACAAATGCCTCCTTCTTTTAAATTGTTTCTCTCAGGTATTTGTCACATTGACAAAAAGTCTGACTAACGTAGAAACTAGTTGGATAAATTATGGTTACACATACATAACATAATATTCTGCACCATCAAAAAGAAGAGGAGAATCTATGTTTGGGGGAATCTCTCAGATACAGTGAGTGGAAAAACCAAGGGAGAGAACAATGTATACTATGTGAAAACTTGTGTTAAATAAGGTATGCAACTAAATCTGTTTGAATGTAAGACCTCTCTGGCTATAGTGATACCTCTGTGAAAGGGCTCCTTAGGGACCAGGTTGGAGGTGGGTGTGGTTAAGCCCTACTTTTTATGGTAACCTTTTAGTATGGTTTTGATTTTTAAAGCATATAGGTATATTACTCAATCCCTCTCCCCAAACAAAACAAAAGTAAAAATGAATCAAAGTTCTGCCCAACCCTCTGATGTGGGTCCTTGGAGTATTGGTGGCCAAGCTTGCAGGTCAAAGATGTGCCAGGCAAGCAGGGCACCCTGTGAGGAGAGGAGGGGGAGCGTGAGCCACCATTGACTGAGTTCCTCTTGACACCTTCACAAATGGCCCAGCTTTCCCCACCTCTCTCTGCACCTTGCAAAGCAAGGGGAGGTAGGGAGGTGCAGAGGGCCCCAGCTCTCAGGCTGTGGACCAAGCTGAGGAGAGAAGCCTTGGGGGGGCAGAGCTGGGTTTGTCTGGCAGTGGGGCATGAGCTTCACACTACTAGAAGGTGCCCAGGTAGGGGAGTCATGCCAAGCATAGTGTTGCCCTCATCAGTGGGGCACCTGTGAGGGGGGTTTATGTTAACCCATTTCTGCACAGGAGAAAATGGGGCTTCATTTTCTTCCAAGACCTGCCTGAGATCACATCCCTGGTAAGTGGCTAAAGCCAGGATTATAGAGCCATGTTTGCTGGCTTCCAATCTTCTGCAATGAGAACAGTCAAAGAAGGTCATTGGCTGTTGATTATCTGGGTAGGGGATGGGCATTACTCTCCTATGACCCAGAGAATGTTCCTTGCCATGCTATCAGCTGAGAGAGCTTAGGGTTCAAGATTCAAGATATGGATTTGTTAGAGCTGATAATTCTCAGGAAGTTCCTCAGGCTGGGGCAGCTCTTACTACTTTGTGGGGAGGAGGAAGATACTTCTGGAGCTCTGGAAAATGATCTTCCACGACCTGCTCCCAATTCCCTCTTCTCATTACTATGGGCCAATCAGGTCAGAGAAATGACTAAAATGAACATTCTCTGTTTCTTGAACTCCCTTTGTTCCTTTGGGCCCAATTCAAATGTGTCTGCCCCTTCCCTATGCAGATTCCCTGGTCTGACCCAGTGGCTCGATCTCTTTGTTCTTGCACAGGTAGAACTCCAGGCAGAGAGAGATTCATTCCCTCCTTGAGAGCAGGGCCAGGATTTGGATTCTCTGATCCTGCCCACCCAATACAAATTATAGATGCACAGCAATGTTTTGGGAGAGGTCTCCTGCCCTATTTCTTAATACAGATGGAAGAGCTTCTTGGTGAGGCATCTGCTATGGCTAGAAGTGGGGGAGGGGACAGTAGCTCAAGACTGGACAGGGCTCAGAGTCAGGGCTGGTGAAAGGAGATATATCCTGGAGGTGGTGTGAGCCATGGGAAGGGCCGAATCATCTGTGTGACAAAGTGGTCTCTCTGGCAGTGGTCAGGTGGGAAAGCTGGGCTGCAAGGAGAGCCAGAAAGGGGACAATCAGGGGATACATGCTTAGGGATGCATGCTGAGCCTGAGGCCTGGTGCAAGGGAGGCTAGGGCTGGAATCAGCAGTCAGAGGAGAGGAGGAGCAGGAAAAGGATGCAGGAAGAGCAGGGGACACTTACATTTCCTGGTGGCCTCTGATGCGTGGGTGGTGAGTCATATAGAATCACAAGTGAAAAGAAGGGTCAGAAGGAGTCTCAAAATCTGAGGGGAGCACTTTTAAAAAGTGGGGAGGTTATGGTGTACTTTACAGAATGCAGAAGTCAGCCTGGAGGGCTGGGAGAGGTGGCTGGAAGTGCAGTTAGGAGGTCATGACAGCCTGGGAGGATGACCTTTTGTGGACTGAGTGCCCAGCACAGGCTCACTACTGCATTGTTGCTCACACAACAGAAACAGCCAGAAATGCAAACAGTGCCCTTGGCATTGGTAATCAGCCCTGAGTCGACTATTGGCAATGGAGCAACTCCATCATACCTGAGTCAATGCCAAAGTGCCTGCTTGGGAGGCAGTTCCACACAGTGGCTGTCCATGAACAGCCCCTACTCCACACCCACCCCGTTTTTCATGGAAACACCTCAAGCACCCTGCCCTCACCCCCTAGTCCCACCTCACCAAGGTGGTGGCGCTTAGATCTTATTAGTTAAGAGAGGGACTAATTTGTGTAATGGAAAAGTCATGAAGGGAGAATGTGGTATAAATGTTAATCGTTTTCTTAACTTCACATTATGTGATCCGTTAACATTAATATTTAATTTAATGCAGTCAAAAGATTAATGCTTGTGTTTATTTCTAAAAAAGGCAAGGATGCTTCAGGCTGCTTTTCAGCTTGGTTGAGCTTTGGAAAAAAAAACAAAACAACAACAACAAAAAAAACCCAAAACCAACAACCCACCCAGCACAGAAAGAAATGTATTCATGCTGTAATAATACAAATATCCTCTCCCCCACCTGATCTCCCTCCTCAGCTCCTAAAAATAAGCTACAGGGTTCTAATGGGGACACTGATTAAATATTCTGCTCTGTAATTTATGCCCAAGTGAATCCCAACAGGAACCAGAGGCCCTGGAAATCTGCTGTGAAATAATTATCCTGAATGACATTGTGGAGATGGTCTGCAAGGGTGCTGTCAATAATGCATTAGCCCAAATCTGTTTGAAATACAGCAAGGAAATTACACGATCTTCATGGGAATCTGAAAGAATTATCAGTAAACAAATTTAATCAACTTGATGTTATGCATACCACTCAACCTCTTATTATCTGATCATCTGGGTTTAGAACACGCAGGGGAATTGGATGACGTGGGATGCGAAGCTGTGGCTGCCTGTGTGTGTGTGAGTGTGTGCGTGCATGCATGTGTGTTTGTTGGCTGGAATCAGCCTCAGGTCTCTGCGTTCCTCCTCCTTAGCTGCATTTCATTTGCATTTTTCTCTTGGTCTGGTTGTTGGCTTGTACCTCTTGCCTCAGCCTGGCCATGGAATTCCCATTTCCCCTGAATGTGAGGACTCTTTTTAGAAAAATAAGAGGACTGCTGGGCACATTGGCACATGCCTGTAATACCAGTGACTTGGAGAGGCAGAGGCAGGAGGATCGTGAGTTCGAGGCCAGAGGCAGTCTGTGTAACTTAGTGAGACCCTCTCTCAAGATAAAAAAGGGGCTGAGGGTGCAGCCCAGTGGTGGAGCACTTGCAAAGTATGTGCAAGGCCCTGAGTTCAGCCCTATAGTACTGTGAAAGAAAGAGAGAAAGACAGAAAGAAAGAAAGACAGAAAGACAGAAATGAAGATAGAAAGGAAGGAAAGAGAAGTCAGTGGACTGTCCACCAATTTCCAGGTACCGCTTCCTCCCATCTACCTTCAAAAACAGCATGGTCACCCTTCCTGGTAGTTCAGAAGCAAAGAGGTAAGGTGTAGAGGAAATGAGTTCTGTGACCTGGGAAGACATTCCTGGTGGAGAAGAAAGGATCCTATAACCTTGGGTTCTAAGTGCAGACCTCACACTAATTTGCTGGGGGATCTTTTTTTTTTTTTTTTTTTGGCAGTATTGGGGGTTGAATCCAGGGCCTTGTGCTTGCATGCTTTGCAAGTGCTGTACCACTGAGCTGCACTCCCAGCCAATTTTTTTACTTTTTGAGACCGGGTCTCTCTAAGTTACGCAGACTGCCTCTGGTCTCAAACTTGCGATCCTCCTGCCTCCGCCTCCCGAGCTGCTGGGATTACAGGCGTGCACCACCGCACCCAGATCTGGGGGATCTTATTGAGTCCTTTCCCATCTCTGCAGTTTAGTTTCACCACCTAAAAAATGGCACTTGGGCTGGATGGTCCATGTGATTTTATGACATTTTGGTAGAAACCTGGCAGCATCTCCTCTGCATGGATTGTTCTTGATCTCTGGAACCTGGTGGGGACCCCATGGGGGAGGAGTCTCTCATGAGTGTGCAGGAAGTTGGAGGTGGACTCAAGATGAAAACTTATAGACCAACTTCTCTCAACCCTTAGGTCCCCTAAGGCAGAACATTGCTTTTCCTTTGCACTGAAAGCCACAGGATGCATTTCTGAGTCTTCATTTCCAACTGAGTCCTGGGTTTGGTGTCACCTTTCCTGGGCCTACAAGTCCCTTTCCACTTCTAAGCCTAAGTTTCCCTGTTCGTATGACACAGGGGTTGGATAAGCTGACGTTTCAGAGGCCTCTTATTCTAGCCTTGACATTTTATATCATCATCTACTTTTTTATTTTTGTTGTTAGGTGCCATTGAGTTGTGTCTGACTCATAGCAACACTCATAGGGTTTTCAGTGGCTGATTGTTTTGGGATTGTTCCAGGATTGGGCTGCCACATCCTTCTCCCGTTTTTGCAGTACTGGGGATTGAAAACAGGTCCTCAGAAAGTGTGGAGCAGCACTTTACCAACTGAGCTAAACCCCAGCCCCATCTACTTTCTAGGTTCCTTAATTGGCTGTCACATTGCACTTTGAGGAAGAGAGCCTAGTGTCCATTCCCAGACTGCAACCCTCTCTTTGACTTCCTTGTGAAGTTGCAAGATATTCTTGTCAAGTACCTGCTGTTGGCAGCACGAGGCCCAGGTCCTGTGGGGAGGACATGGTCACTGAATCCTACTTTGTGTCTGGCCCTGGGCCTGGTGTTGGCTTAATTTGGTGGATCTAGGGTACTTCTATCTGGGGGCTAAGTAAAAGCTGACTCATCTGACAGGTTCTCTTTGGGTATACCTATTATATGTCTATTCCTATACATGGCATTAGGCAGGATAATAGTACCTTTTTTTTTTTTGGAATATGGACCATGTGCTCTGCACTGGTCTAAGCACTTCATGTATTTCAAAACATAGTGAATGGGACCTTCCCATTGCCAGGGAATGGGCCATCAGGAATTAAAGGTAGGAACAAGAGGCAGCACGCACTATGTAATAAGGAACACCAAAACAAACCGGTGCCGACATCTCTCCAGAAACTACTGGATGAGTTCTTTTACCTCCAGCCATCACTACAGGCTGTAGGCTGGATGTTGGCCCCAAACAATCCTACCCTAACACATGAAAATCCAGATTGGGTGCTGTCCAATGTGGTGTCACCAGCCCACAGTGGCTACTGAGCATTTGAAATGCAGCTAGTCCTAATTGTGTTATTCTGTCAATGTGAAATACACGCTGGTTTGTATAGATTTAGTACAATGAGAGAAGCATCCCATTCGTAATATTTTATGGTGATTACATGTTGGAATAATATTTTGGAAATTATGAGTTAATAAAATATAGTACTAAAATTAATTTTGCATGTTTCTTTTTATTTGTTTCATGGGATTACTAAAATTAAAAATTGCATATATGTGTCTTGCATTGTATTTCTATTGGAAAGTGCTGGTTTAGGTATTCAAAGAATTTATTGGGGGGAGGAAACTGTGGGAGAGTGCCACGTGACTTACTCCTCCCATTTATCATGGGGGAGACTTGAGCCCCCTTTCTGATTTTTTATTTTGAGACAGGATATTTCTATGTTACGCAAGCTGCCTATGGCCTTGAACTTTCAATCCTTCCTCCTCAGCCTCCCTAGAAGCTGGGTTTATAGGTGTTGTGCCATGCTGACCAGCTTTGATCTGCTTTTTGTACTTAGTTGAACAGGGGTGAAAGATAATTGGTTAGTTGCTAAGTAGAGTCAATCCCTCTCAAGGATGGCTATGTACTTACTCTGGCAACCTGTGGGTATGTTACCTTATAGGCAAAAGGGACTTTGCAGATCTGATTAAGTTAAGGACCCTGAGATGGAGAGATTATCCTGGATTATCCAGCTGGGCCTAATCTATTCACAAACTCTTGGAAAATGAGACCCTTTTTTGGCTGCCATCAGAGACGGGATGATGAGGAAGATGAGGAGAGGCAGAAGAACTTACATGTGTTAAAGCAGAGGTGTCCAACCTTTTGGCTTTTCCAGGCTAGAGTGAGTACAGAAGAATTGTCTTGGGATGCACACAAGTTATATAATATTGTTAGTGCATATACATAATAACAGGGATCATGAAGAAAATAAATGCTAAAGAACACATGATGTTAAAAGATTTTGTGGGGCCTCGTTGCTAGCTGTCCTGGACTGTATGTGGCCCATAGACTATGGGTTTGAATATGCCTGTCAATTAAAGGCACTCGACTTGTCACTGTGGGCTTTGAAGAGGGATGAAGAGGGCCATGATATAGAAGCTAAGAACAGCAGAGAAATGCATCCTGTCCTAGAGCCTCCAGAGGAAACATGGGTGTCCCCATACCTTCAGATTGTGCTTGACTTCTGACCTATAGAACTACAAGATAATACATTTGTGTTGTTTTAATCCATCAAGTTTGTGGTAATTTGAGATAGCAGCAACAGGAAACTAATATACAGAGAGACACTGGGTTGGAGAGAGGGCACTGCAGTCTGGTGCAGCAAAATTGCATGAGGCACTCATGAATTGAATGAACATTTTATAATGCAGCCCAACTTAAGCCATTCTGCCAAGACCCATCCTAACAGCTGGCTGTGGAGGAGCCTTTGGGATGGATGACTAAGGGTGGCAGTTGAGGGAGCACAGGAGTCAGATTGAGCAGCTCTTGGGGATGAATAGCAGAGATCCCCCCTTCTTGAGGATTCTCCTACTAAGCACACACATGTCTTTTAAGATGAGTGTGGGAACTACTACTGCATGGAGATTATTATCAGAGATGGTGAAGAGCCGTTGGCCACTTGTATTAGTTAGGTAGGCTAGGTTATGCTAAGTAACAAACAACCCCAAATCTTAGCACCTATGACAATGAAAATATGTTGTTAAGTGCTGTGGAGTTGAGTCTGATTTATAGCGACCATGTGTACAACAAAGCGAAATGCTCCCCAATACTGTGCCATGCCTAGCACTATGTAATCAGTGCTTCTCTGGTGTACATAGGGTTTTCAATGGCTTATTTTTTGGGGGGAGTGGGCTGCGAGGTCCTTCTCCCATTTTTTCAGTGCTAGGGATTGAACCCAGAGCCTTAGAGAGCTCAGAGCAGCACTCTACTATCTGAGCTAAACCCCAGCCCCAATGAAGATATATTCAGTGTTCATTCTCCAAGTCTGTCTGTACTCAACCGAGTGGAATCCATGCCCACATGGCAGTTAGTAAATCAAGTCATATGGCTCTACTTGGCATCAAGAGGACAGAAAATTATAATTCCACCATATACCTAGAAGGGGCTAGAACTGGGGATATTTACTGACCAGCATTAATACCTATTAGTCTTTCTGTCTATCTTTGTTTTCAGGCCCCAAAGCACTTGAGAATGGGTCACAGAAGAGGAAGAGAAGGAGGGAAAAGGAGAATGCCATGTCCCCTTTCTCATGGCAAAATTCTTTTTTTTTTTTTTTTTTGTGGTACTAGGGGTTGAACCTAGGGCCTTGTGCTTGCATTCTCTGCAAGTGCTGGACCACTGAGCTGCACCCTCAGCCCATTTTTTTATGTTTTGAGACAGGGTCTCGCTAAGTTACGCAGACTTTCCCTGGTCTCTAACTTGCAATCCTCCTGCCTCCGCCTCCTGAGCCACTGGAATTGCAGGCGTGCACCACCGTGCCCGGCTTGGCAAAATTCTTGATTGAATAATCTCATTCTAGCTACAGGAGAGGAGGGAGAAGGTGCTAAGTACTAAATAAGATATGCAATTATGATTTTAGACCAGACTGGAATTTCGGTTTAAGTATTGAAAATAGAAGGAGGCTGGGGGCTCTTCCTGCAATGTGATATAAAATAGGAACCAGAGATTCATCAGGGCATGGATGAAAGTAGTGCTTAGAAAGACATAAAGCTGTTTTTTTATTTGTGGTCCACTAATTTCAGACTCTATTAATCCAACTGTCCATGCATTTAATGTTCAAAACAACTCTTTGAAATAGTCACAGTGATGACTTTCATTTTACATATGACAAAACAGAGGCTCAGAGAGGTTAAGTAACATGTCCAATGGCACACAGATCAAGCAGATAGCTAGGATTGAAATCCAGATTTATCTGACTCCAAGTATGTACTTTACAAAGCCATCCCTTTTTTCTTAACTGTGCCATTAACCTGATATGAGTGACTCTTCTGCAGTAGACAAGAAGAGATATGCTGACAGACCTACCTTATCCATTTGTAGGCAAGAGAGTAATATTAGAAAGATCCTCCGGTTGTAGCCAAAGTGTTTCAGTCACTTTTTATGTCATTATGACAAATACAAATACCAGTGAAAAGCTTAAAGGAGTAATTATTTTGGCTCTTGGTTTCAGAGGTTTCAGCTCATGGCTGGCTGGCTCCATTTTTTCTGGGCCATGGTGAGGCAGAATATAATGGCAGAGCAAAGTCACTCACCTCATGGGAGCCAGGATGCAGAGAGACAGACAGGAAGGGACCCAAAACAAGATGCCTTTCAAAGAAATGCTGCCAATGACCTACTTCTTCCAACTAGCCTTTACCTCCGAAGTCTCCACTACTTCTCAATAACACCATCAAATTATGACTCTATCAATGGATGAATCCATTACTGAACTCAAAGCCCTCTTCATCCAGTTACTTCCAAAAAACCCCATAAGCTGGCAACCAAGTCTTTACCACATGGGACTTTGGGGGACATTTCAGATTTAGATCGTAACAAAAATGGAGGCAACATATCTAGGGCTCCCACTAAGTGCCAGGTCCTGCAAAGGAGTTTCCCCAAGGAAACTCTATAAGGTAAGCAATTCCATGCTAATTTTGCAGATGAACCAAACAGAAGCATCAGGAGATGATGCAAATTGTTCAGTGTTTGGCAAAGAGTAGGCAAGATTTGAACCCAGATCTATTTTTCAAAACTCTTTCCACTCAGGAACAATTCCCAGTGAATGAGATTTGAGGGAGGGACAGCCATTGTTGGCTGGAAGCTTCTTGAAGTGGGCCCCTAGAGTGGAAGCCAGAGGGTGGCAGGTGAAGGTGCTGAGGTGAGAGAGCACAGAGGGAGTTCAGGGACAAAGAGCGAGCAGATGTGATTGGCACCCAGAGTGTGTAAGAACAGTGGGAGTGAGAGGAAAGGCAGGTGGGTGCCAGATGGGGTGTCTTTGGAATGCCAGGTTAAGGAGTCTGCTTTTATTTCTACAGGCCCTGGGAGACCATTTGGCCTGAGGTCTGGCATGCTGATGGAGGAGCAGCAGGAAATCTGGGGGTCTGGGGTTACTGGGGTTACTGCTGAGCCCTAGTGCAGGGACTTTCTGCCCAGAAAGGCATTTCCTCTCAGCAGGCAAGAAACAGAAAGGCCCTAGGTTTGACAGAAATGTCCCTAAAAATAAAGGCATGCTCAGGGTTTGGGGAGACAGTGGGGAAGGTTCCAGAGGCAATAGGACAGATGTGGATGCATGGAGGCAGGAAGGTAGCACAGGGCAGCAGGAGAATGCATCTTTGGTGCACAGCAGACCTTGTTCAGGTCTCAGCCTTCTCTTTCACCATCTGTGTGACCCCCGGCACATCATTTTGCTTTTCTGACATAGATACAAAAGCAAAACAAACCACCATCACTACCGCCATCAGTGAAAACCCCATGAGATTGTACTTTAGAACCTGGACATTTCCTCAGACCATGCTTTAACATGCTCCAACACATGCCCCTTTAGTTTATCTGACCTTGCTCTGAGTCTCTTTCCCACAGGGAAATTTACCAAGCTGATAGTGTCCACCAGTCTCTTCATTTCCTTTCAGTTGAAATGTTTCCACTCTTCATTTTTACCTTCTTGTGAGGACTGGTTGAAGCGGTCCCTTTGGGATTCCGCCATGACTCTTTAAGGCAACACTCAGTCTTTCAGGATTTTACTCCTTTGCTCCTCTTTGCTTCTCCAAGATGGCACCCGGATACTGAGGGAGTGAACCACATTCTCAAGCAGCAGGGGCAAGGGGCCTATATCTGCATGGAGTCTCCTGGACCTAGGGACCAGTCGCGTCTGCTCGTCTGCTCCCTGAGATATGACCATTGAGATATGGTGGGCCTCTTCTGGCCTTCTGGCAGTTGAGCCACTGGTGGAGTCTGTGGTGTCAGCCATTTATTCTCAGGTCACAAGTTCTTATCCATTGCGGCCTCTTTCTCTTGATTGCAGGGCATTGCCTCCCACTCCCTTTGTGTGCACCTTTTGAGTCCCCTTCTGGATGGAGACTTAGGGGCTCATTGACTATTTCCTGTGGGGCCATATCCTCTGCCATGTTAGAAATGCTTAGATCAGTGAACTTTCTTTGAAGTTTGTGGACCTGGCTAGTAGACATGGGAAGTGGGTCTTTAGTTCTTCAGATGGCTTCAACTTTCCCTTCCATTTACTGTATCTCTTGCAGGCGAGAGTGCAGCTGAGAGGAAAGGTAGAGTGCGTTGGCCTCTGGTTTCCACTCCCTCTATCCATCTTTTTTTTATTTTTTATGTTTTAAATTTTCATACGACCTTTTGAGTATGAAGAGATGAAGCCCAGGCTTTACTTTGAAGAAATACTCCACCCCTGGCCAGACGGTTCAGGGTGCTGACTCCATGTCTGTTCCAGGGATAGACAGGTAAGTCAGGCCTGAGTAGTCAGATTGTCTCAATCCCCTGGTTCAGGGATGGACCTGTGGTGCACATCTATGCAATGAGAGACAGTCCTGCAAACTTCTGAGAGCTTTATGACTGAGGTGCTCTCTTTCCATTTGAACTGAAATGTAATTTACACAATGAAAATATATAGATCTTTAGGGTTCAGTATGAAGAGTTTTTGACAAATGTGTATACATTTCTGCAGTCAACACCCAAATTAAGATATGGGTCATTTCCATCACCTGAAGAAGTTGCCACAGGCTTGTTTCCAGTCAGTTCCAGAATGTCCTTCTTGTCTCTGTGCAGCCAGTGCTCTTCTCTCCCAAACATGCATACCAGAGGCAGCCACTAGTCTGACTTTTATCACCATAGATCATTTTTACTGTTCTAACTTTTCATTCTGGACATTTCATGCTGCGCTATTATCTATTTGCCTGTTCTTAACACAAGATCACACTGTCTTGATTACTATAGTTTTAGAGTAATTTTTTTTCCAGTTTGGAGGACTGAACCCAGGGTTCAATCACAGCACTTGTGCAGCATTGCCCATGCTGCACAAGTGCTGTGGAAGTGCTCTCAGTCATACTTAGAGTAAAAATTTTCTTCTTCTTCCTCCTCATCCTCCTTCTCCTTTTCCTATTCTCCTCTTCCTTATTCTGCTCCTCTTCCTTTTCTTCTCCTCCTCCTCCTCTCCTTAATGTTTATATAGTGTCTTGCTATATAGTCTAGTCTGTCCTTGAAATCTCAATCCTCCTGCCTCAGCCTCCTGAGTGCTGGGATTACAGGAGTGCACCACCTTGCCAGGCTTAATTAAAAAAAAAATTTTTTTTTTCTCTTTAGGCCCTTCAGATTCTCATATACATTTTAAAATCACACTTTTGATTCCTTAAAAACCATGAGATTTTGATTGAGGTATTACAGAATACATAGATCAATATGGAAAAAGTTAGTATCTATATTGCATCCTCAAACCCATGAATAGTTCTTCAATTCCTTTCAGTAATGATTCATTGTTTTTAGTGTAAAGGTCTTTCATCATGTTCATTCCCAAGTATTATATATTTTTCAATGCTGTTGTAAAAATTATTTTAGAAAAAACTTTATTTTTGAATTGTTTTGTGGCTAGTGTGGGAGTTCTCTTTATGGGTTTGCTAAGCTGGGAAGAGATAGGCCAAGCAAGGGCCACCGTGGTGAGTCTGTCTGCTTGAGAGTGAATTCAAAACAGAGAGTAACAGAGCTGAAAGGGAGGGAGTGAGGAGGAGGAGGAGAGAGGTAGAGAGGCTTGAAAAAAGATCTGAGAGCCTATATTTAATTTTGAGTGACGCCAAGTCTACTGTGGACTTTACCGGAGGCAATAAACTCACTTTATCTGTGGAAGCCATCGTAAGCTGGATTCCTGTCACCTGCAGCCGAAAGAGTCCTGCCTGAGCCCATGTCTGCCTTGTTCCAGCCTTTGAAGCCTAGTGTGTGTGCATGGTATGAATTCCATTCCACTGATGAAAGAAAGGCCACCAATTCTCATGCTGTCTTCCCATGGGTGGGAGCCATGTGCCTGCTGGTTTCCTCACTATAGGCGACTGCTATGGACGGGATCTTTTCGTCCTCCCCGAACTCACATGTTGAAGCCTGATTGCTCAATGTGTTGGTATTTAGTGATGGGCCCTTGGGGAGGTAATTGGGGTTACATTAGGTCCTGAGGGTGGGGCCTTCATTATGAAATTAGTGCCCTTGTAAGAAGAGAACCCAGGGAACTTGTCACCCCCACCTCATAAGCACTGAGGACAGGCCATGTGAGCACACAGTGAGAAGGTGGCTGTCTGCAAGCCAGAAAGCCCTCAACATAACCTGACTGCACTGCTGTCTTAATTGTGGATTTCCTGCCCCTAGAACTATAAGAAGCCTGCAGGTGTAGCCCTGTGGCATCCGATCCCATCAGATCTCGGAAGCTAAGCAGGGTCGGGCCTGGTTAGTACCTGGATGGGAGACCACCTGGGAACACCAGAAGCTGTAGGCTTGGGAGAAGGACCTGGCAACCCCCTCCCAAAAAAATCAATCTGCCATTGAAAACCCTATGAACAGCAGAGAAGCACTGACAATAGTGTTTCCCCTGTTGTACAGAGGGTTGCTATGAGTCGGATACCGACTCGACGGCACCTAACAACAACAACGACAAGAACTATAAGAAACGAAATTTTTGTTGTTTAAGTCACCCAGTCTATATTATTTTGTTATTGAAAAATGATATAACAAATAATTTTGTTGTGGCCAACTAATATAGTGACCTGTTAAAGGAATCCATTGCTCAAAAAAAAACCAACCCTCCCTCCCTTCCTTCCTTCCTTTTTTAAGAGAAGCACAATTTGAACGATAGTGAAGAAAAAACGGTCTCTGTTAGCTAGACCGTGGTCCTGTCTTTTGGGGTATGAATGATCTCTGCAGTTTTGTTGAGAAGCATGAGATCTGTTTTTGCTTCTCTTGGGGCCGATGACATCACACAAAGCACACTAGCTTTTGCCTGCTCCTTGCTTTGCCACACAAAGAACGTCAATGCTTGTATGTGAAACACTTGCTATTTTCTTCAATGCAGTTCGGCCATCTATCTATTCATACATCTCTTCTGTTACCACTGCACTTTTATTGGGAAGAAAGGTAAAATAAAGATCCGGTGAACTTCATGGACCTGATGTCACTTGATACCCATTGTAGCCCTTGGAGATAGACAATATTATTACCCCATTTTACAGAGGAGGAAGCCAAAGCTTAGAGAGTTTAAGCCACTTATAAGTCCACACAGTGAGACAGTGACAAAGCTGACATTTGAACGCCAATGCTCATGCTATTTCTCTTTTGAGACTCTGTCTTGGTTTTCTGTGTATAAGATCCATGCTGATTGGTACAGGGAGGAGGTGAGAGGGTTAGCAGGGATGGAGTGTGAATCTTGTCATGAAACTCAGAAGTCTATTAAAGTTTCTGAGACAGTGAGTGAATGACTACAATATAAGTAGAAACAGGAGTGTCTTAATGTAACGATATTAAGCATCAGGATTCAAGAATGAAAACTCAGAGAGGTTCCAGGAGTTCTTACAATTCTCAAAATCATAAGTTATTTTTGAGAATTTCATGTTCTTCATTCTCTTTACTCATTATTATGTATTCTTAAATTTTCCATTTATGAAGTAAGTATTGCTGTTCATGGGCTGGGATTCAGCTCAGTTGGTAGAGCGCTGCGCCGCAGTCTCTGAGGCCCCAAGTTCAATTCCCAGCACCACAAAAATGGGAGAAGGGCCTGGCAATCCACTCCCAAGGCAATCCCGAAGCACTCAGCCATTGAAAACCCTATGAGGGTCGCTATGAGTCGAATACCGACTGGACGGCACCTAACAACAACAACAATTGCTGTTCATGGTGATGTGTGGCTGTAATTCCAGCACTTGGGAGGCCAAGGCAGGAGGAGTGTGAGTTTGAGACTAGCCTGGGTTATATAGGGAGACTATGTCTCAAAACAAACAGACAAACAAACAAACCAAAAAACAGAGAGGGAGAAAGAAAGAAATATTAAGTTATCTGAGTAGACCTATAGCCTATTGTTGTTAGTAGATATTAAAAATGGGAAAATGCTAGTGAATATTATTAAAATGTACTTGAATATTATAACCTTGAAATTTCCTAGCAAAGTTAATAATCCCATATAAGATCAGATATCAAAATTACTAATTTAATGACTTCTTTTGATTTTCAAAACTTGTATTTCTTGGAACACCTCTCATAGGATTTGTGCAAAGTATACTATGCATATGGGAAAAGGACCTGGCAATCCACTCCCAAGGCAATCCTGAAACAGTCAGCCATTGAAAACCCTATGAGGGTCGTTATGAGTCAGATACTGACTCGATGGCACCTAACAACAACAACATACTATGCATATGAGCATATTAATATTTATTTCATTTATGGGAATAATTCATCATTCATAGTAAAAAGGGCAACAAACACTTACTGATAATGTGACAACAGCTACAGGTGAGACTAACCTATGTCTGCCCAACCTGCAACTCTGGCTGTCAGCATTTCTGGCTCTTGATTTTGACTTGATATTAGTGAAATCCTTTGAACCAGTAATGTCTCTATATTTTTAAGTTTTAATTTCCATAGGAGAATTATGATACTTTTTCTTATTTTCTTAATTAATTTTATTGAAAATTGAGTTTGGAAAACCATTTAGATCCTGAGAAATTTAGGTTTAGAAAAGAAATCTAAAGTTAAGGGATTTCTGGGTAGGTGTACTAGTCTGGAGGGAGATCTAGGTATAAGAGGATTTGGGGAGGGTGACTATAAGGAGCAGTTGGGTAAATCATGGCAGACTTGCTGTGGGAGCTGGCGTTTGAGCTGGGCTGTTAAGGGTGAGTAGGATTTAGAGACTAGGGTGAGAGTAGAGGGAAGCCCTTCTAAGTGGAAGGCACAGTTTGAGCACAGCAAGATTGAAAGTAAAAACTTGGGGATACCCCAGGAAACAAGATTCATCTTGAGCAGGGAGTTTGTGAAAGTCATAGCTGATGATAAGGCTAGAAGGTAGAGTGGAATTAAATCCTTGTATGTCATCTGTCCCACTCCACCCTGTAAAGTAGGTACTCCAGAGTATCTGTTTCCATGTTATGATGAGGAAACCGTGGTTCACAGTTAACGGACTTATGTTAAGTCACATTGGGATTAAATGGCATAAACTGGGGAACATGAACACCAAAAAGCAATTGTGATGTCTTGCCTATCACAGGAACACACTGGAAATCTGTGGAAGAAAGTTGTGGGGCTTTCTTAAATATCTGTCCAGTTGAATTGATATGTATAAATTGGAGTTAGATTTTAGCTTCTTCTTGTTGTTGGGTGCTGTTGAGTTGGATCTGACTCATAGTGACCCTAGTTTCAACAGAACAAAATGCCACCCAACACTGTGCTATGCACACAATCTTTTTATGTTCGAGATCAATGTTGCAGCCACTATGTTTCTTTTCATTTTGAGTCATGTCACATCAGCAAAATGAGGTCCCAAGGGAGGGAATTATTCCCCAGGCGTTTCTCGAATGCTTTCCAGCCTGGGAGGCCCATTTTCCGGCACTATATTTGACAGTGCTTCTCTGCTATTCATAGAATTTTCAATGGCTAATTGTTTTGGGAGTGTCAAACCATATCCAGTCCTTCTGCTTGTCTGTTTTAGTCTGCAAGATCAACTGAAACCTGCCCACCATGGGGTGGTCCTGTTGGCATCTGAGATGCTAGTGGCATAGCTTTCAGTATCACAGTAACACACAAGCCCCTACAGCATGACAAACTGACAGACATGTGGGGGAAGTTTTAGCTAAGTATCATCAAATGCTTTTAGGAAAAACAGGCCTTGGTGAGAAGTTATTTTAATAACTCTTTTGTTATTTATATATTTGTTATTTATGTATTTATTTTGTTATTTATGTATCTTTGTATCTATATTTGTGTGTATGTATGTATGTATCTATGTGTCTATATGCATTGGCCCGTTTCTTGTTACTCTAATGAAATAACCTGAGGCAGGCTAATTATATTTACAGAAGAGGTTGGTGTAGCTCACAGTTCTGGAGGTTCAAGCTCCAAGATGGAGTGGATCCACTGATTCAGCCTCTGGTGAGAGGCTAATGGTAAAACGCTGGGAGCGTGTGTGGGAGGGAGAGAACACATCTCAAAAACAGGAAGCCAGAGAGTGAGTCAGAGTTCAGGCTAGCTCTTAGAACAATGTGCTCTCTGTGTTAGTCAGATGTCTTGTGACAATATGCCTGAGATAATCAATTTTAAAGGAGGAAATGTTTGTTTTAGCTCATGTCTCAGAGGTTTCAGCCCATGGTCTGTTGGCTCCATTGTTTAGGGGCCTGTAAGGGGGCAGATCATGATGTTAGGAGCATGTTGGTGGAGTGAAGCTACTCAAATCATGGTGGCTGGGAAGCAAAATGAGAGAAAGAGGAAGGGGCTGGAGTTCTAATATCACTTTCAAGGGCACTCCCCCAATGACCTAACTTCCTCCTGCTAGGCCCTGCCTCCTAAAGGTCCCATCACCTCCCAGTAGCTCCATAGACGGGCAGCCAACCTTCAACACATGGCCTCTGGAGGACATTTAAGACCCAAACCACAGCACTCTTGCAAGAACTCCTCCAGGAGACCAACATTCTCTTCTGAAGGCAGCACCTCCACTGACCTAAGGACCTCCCACCAGGTCTCACCTCTTTTTTTTTTTTTTTTTTTAGTACTAGGTGTTTGAACCCAGGGCCTTGCTCATGCTAGGCAAGTGCTCTACCACTAGGCTGTACCCCTCGCCTCTTTTTTATTTTTTGTTTTGAGTCAGGGTCTCACAAAGCTGTGCAGGCTGCCTCTGGCCTTGAACATATCCTCATGCCTCTTCCTCTGGAGTCACTGGGATATTAGGTGTCCACAGCTCCACCTGGCTTTAGGCCTCTTAAATGTTTCATCACCACCACACTAAGGATTGGGCTTCCAACATGTGAGCCCTTGGGGGACATGCTCAAACCATATCCAGATTATAGCACTATATGTCTATCTACCTGTGTATGTACATGTGTATGTATGTATGTATCCATGTATCTAATCAATTATCTTGTACATATTTATTTCTTACTGATACTGTGAATTTATGGTCATGGCTTGTTCTTTTTGGCCACAAGAAAGGTTAATTTGTAGCTCTGCAGAATGGGATGACCGTCTTTCTGCAGGCTAACCATATTCCTTGATTTACTTATTTATGTTTTTCCTGCCGTATTGTGCTTTTGCTGTTCATTTTGTCCCTTTGTGTTGGACATATGCGTTCAAGCTGCCTCACGTTGGAATATAATTAGCTAATTAATCGGGCACAGACTGAGAGATTTTAAATAGTCAGATGTGCAAAACAGTATAATGTGCCACCACGTGAGGTCATGAGCTCACTGTCTCTAGAAGTATATAAGAAGAGGTTGGAGGACCATTTGGACTTAAGATCTCTTCAGCGTGGAGATTTTCTGATTATAAGAGTTGGAAATAGGTCATTTTCTCACTGTGCCCACTGGCACCCCCCACCAAGCTGCACCCTTGTGCTCGTAATGAAATCCTCACCCTCTCACAGGCCTGAAGTCCTCTGGCTGCACAGGCTAATGAGACTCTGGGGGCTGGGGATGCAGGCTGCCTGGTACTAGGGCAGCAGTGCAGATGACATTCATAGCATGTGACTAGCGATGGATTGATTGAGTAAGCAGATGTTAAGGTTTTGGCTGGTAATGATTCATTACTATTTGGGACAAACCTGATAGGGATGCTCTCACTCTGAGAATTAATTAGTTTACGCTTCATCAGTCGTATTGAGCAGAGTGTAAATGACTCTTCTGAGTACAGAGCTCTCCAGTTAGAGGAATTAGCATTCTTTCCACCTAGCAAGACATGGGGCGTAGGCAAGAGCGAGCAGAGGGGAGGGAGTAACGAGGATGCCGAGGTGTGCAGATCTGACACTTGCCTTCCCAGAATCCATCCCTCTTCTTTCCCTACTTGTCATTTGAAGATGTTCTCTTTGCCATTTCCTTTTTTTTTTTTTTTTTTTTAATTTTTTGCAGCACTAGGGGGCTGAGCCCAGGATTTTGTGCGTGCTTTTGCAAGCACTCTATCACCGAGCTACAACCCTTTTAAAATTGTTTTTCTTGAGACAGGGTCTTCCTAAATTACACAGGCTGCCTGTGGCCTCGAACTTGCAATCCTCTTGCCTCTGCCTGTCAAGTTGCTGGGATTACATGTGTGAGCCACTAAGCCCAGCTTTGTCTTTGCATTTCCAGTCCATGCTTGAGTGGAGCTCCTCCAGCTCAAGTGTGTGTGGGTGTGTGTAAGGGGACCAATCACATGACCAAGCCTGGGCCAATCTATGCACTGCACTGTTTGGGCCACAAGGGTTGGTTCAAGAATGAGTATGTGTGGGCAATGAGACACTTGCAGGGAATGTAGGGAAAGCTATTCTTTTGCTTTTCCTGAAAAGCATGTGAGGCAGGAGCTGTAGCAGCCATTTTGGTTTTGTTTGTTTCTTGTTTTTGTTTTGAGACTAGGGTGGGCATCTTGCTGTGTTATGCAGGCTGGCCTGAAACTTCTGGGCTCAGGCATTCCTCCTGCCTCAGCCTCCTGGGAGCACAAATGCATGCCAGCATGCCCAACTTCATTTTGTCATTCTGGCCTCCAAGCCATTGAGCCACTCCTAGCCTTTGAATCTCCCCTGATGGTGTCACATGGAACTGAGACAACTGTCCCCACTGAGACCTGTTCAAATCGCAGATTTGCAAGTAAATGTAAGGCTGTTGTTTTAAACCACCAAGTTTGTGGTGATTTGTTACATAGCTTTGATAACTGGAACAGTTCATTGCCTACATTTTAGACTCTAGACTAATCTTTCTTCATTGCAAACCTGATCCTCTTACTCTTCAGCCTAAAAAGTGCTCACTAACTGGGCACAGTGGTGTACACCAGTAGTCCCAGCTACTTAGGAGGATGAGACAGGAGGATTGCTTGAGATCACGATTCTGAGGATAGCCTGGGCAACATTGTGAGACCTTGTCTCTTAAAACAAACAAACAAAAAATTGTTATAAGCCTTTAGTAAAAGGCCAAAATCCTGTGTGTGGTATTCAAGACCTTTCTGGATCTCTCTCTGACGTCTTATCTCCTTGCTCTTCCTGCCAGGAATCCTTTTCTGCCACACTTAGCTGCTTGCAGCTTCTGAAACAGCTCATGCTTTCTCAGCGCTTTGTGTTTTGCACATGTTCTTCCCTCTGTGGATTGCTTGTCCTGGCGTGGTCAGATGACCATTCTGTGTTGAAGCCTCTGTCCTCTTCTTTCTTGTTCTTAAACTCCTGGTAGTCAAATGTTTGCCCCTTTAGATGAATCACTGTCTTGTTCACCTATTTCTCTATATCTTCTTTACTTTATGGAGAATTGCTTTCTAACTTTTCTTATGGAAAACTTTATTTTGATAATTTTATTTTAGATCTCTACAACTTTTTCTTGTTCTATTTCTCACTATATATTGGAATTCCTATATGACTTATATTCCTTGCTTCATGAATGACATAGCTTTTTGACTCACCTTGCTCTTCTGTTTGCTGAATGATCGTAGCTTCTGATGAAGATTCTTTGCTTGGCCAAAGTTTAGATGTGCTCCTGGGCTTTCTCCTAGGCCCACTTGTGCACTTCCTTGTAAAACCCAGTTTTAGCCATGAATCCAATGTCAGTTTAGCAAGAATCCCTCCCACTTGGTACTTGTTAACTTTCAAATCTGATCATAATTCCTTGTTCTCCACTGTTGGTATCTGATCACCCTGGCCTGCCTTCAGCAAAAATCCGATTAGGTTCTTCAGCCAGAAATCCTCTTTGGCTTGATTTCTTCTCTTAGTAATTTTCTAGCCACTGACCTTCTCCTGGGCTATCAGTCCCTTCCTGTCCCTGCTGTATTCAGCCTGGAGACCAATTCTATACTGGGCTCTCTTTTCCCTATTGCAATAGTCCCAAATAAAAGTTGCCTTCATTCACCCTTTTAACTTCTGTCTGGCTTGGGATTAATTTATCTATTTTGGATAGTTCTTCACTGATCTTTTTATGTACTCCTTGGTCTCCTGCTTTCACGTTGGAGGTTTGCTTCAAATGTCTGCTGATGCTTAGTTGCCAATTTGTGCATATGAAAGAGGGTTTTGGGGCCTCTGAGAAGAGAGGGCATTCGAGGTACCCTATGGTGGCTAAGCAGGAGGCTACTGTTACCTATGGAAGGCCTCAGTGCCAGAAGGTGGAGGCTGCAATGCCCATGAGCTGTCACTGATCTTCCCAGATAATTCTTTCCAACTCCTGGGAGCACACTCTTCCTTCTCACTGGGCGACACATGTTTTGACATAGGGCCCACTGGACATGGAGTAGGAAGGGAGGGTGATGCGACACCCTATGAAGTCTTCGGTTACCATCCTGTTTTCATGCCCCATTCTACCCTCCCACCTTTCTTGCAGGGCAGCTTCAAGTCTCAATCTTTACATGGTTGGACATGGTAGGGTGGGTTCCTTGTTGGTGGTGACCCATTCTCATGTGCTGTGCACTGCCTCTTCCATCCTACTTCACCAATTTCCAGGCAGTTTCTGTATTCCAGACTTAGGGGAAATTGTTCTCTATTGATGTTCCACCCTTGTTCTCTTTGCTGTATTGGTTTATACATTTTATAGCTCCTCACTGTCATTTTGTAGGGTTCTTATCAGGCTGGGGAAAGAGATATCTGGTTCACTGTAAGAACTGCAAGTTCAAACTATAGTGTTTGCTTCAGTACCCTGAAAAGAACGTTTGAGACAGCTGAGTCAAATTGAAACAGGGGATCCAAAGTTACTGTAGGTATAGCAACTGGCCAGTGACCAAGGCCCAGCAGGGAAGTGAGAGGCCAGATAGTTTAGAGGCCAAATGCTGAGGCCAGACAGCCTAGGCTTGAACCATGGCTCCATCACTTACTACCCATGAGAGCTTGAGAAAAATATTTCATGTCACCTATAGGTTTTCTCAGTTATAAAATGAGGATAAAAAGACAAATCTATCCCTCAAGCATCTGTAGAATCCCTCTCTTGTTTATTTTGCTGTTGCCTTTGCTTAGATTTAAATCTTTACAGAAAATAGACTCATGTCCTATTTTTCTTGGCCCCCATTAACATGGTGAATTCCCAGGAGGCAAGGAAGGTGGCCTAGCTAGTCATCTTTGCTCTCTCTGGAAAACTAGTGATGTAACTTATTCCGAAGGAAGAAATAGCAACTTGGAGATGGGTAGATCTGGATGATCCCGTTTCATCAATTAACAGCTGTGTGTTTTGGGGAAACTAAATTGACATCATTGGGATACTACTTCCTCAGTTGCATTTTGAGTCTCAAAGGAGCTGTGCCAAACCCTGTACCAAGAAAAGGACCTCTGAGACAAAGAGTTCCTTGAGGACATGCTGCTGATGAGACTAGCTGTGTGGCAGTGTGGTGACAAGGATGCCCCTCAGGAAGGATGAGTTATGAGAGCTGAACCTCTAAGGGTGGGCCAGAGGGGACTGGGCAGCAGCAGGAAGTGGACAGGGGAACTGCAGAATGTGCACCTGTGGGCACATGGGGTAGGTAGCAGAAAGGTGGCTGAGTGACAGGAATGTTGAGTGCAGCTAATTGGGAGGATGTGAGTGGGTGGCCAGGATGGTGTAGAAGGGCAAAAAGCAAGTTTGGGTACCAGCTGTGGTGCTAAGTTTGGGAAATGTGAAGATTGAGTGCAGCGCCCATATAGACACTCCATCAAGCTGTCCAAGGTGTGACGCTTCTGCAGCAGAGCAAACCTTGGATGTTTCCCACACTGAGCTGTGGCTGGTCCCCTAGGAGAAATGCAATGTGTGGGAGAATGTGGAGATGGAAAATCAGAGGGCTGAAGACAGAGTTTTGGGGAGGATATATGGATTTTGAAAGTTAGGCAAAAACTGCAGATCATGGAAAGAGGAGAGTGCTCTGAGATGTAGCAGTAGACCATGAGAAGTTCAAGAACAAATAGCAATTGCTGACTGAGTATTTGATGATACTAAATTACTCTGATTTCTTTTAGATGAGATAATAGTATTGTAGTATTTGCTCATGTTTTTTTTTTTATTATTATTAAAGTCCCATTCTCTTACAGCTCTCTACTGAAAGATTTATAGATGAAATGATATGATGTTTGGTATTTGCTTTACAATAAACTGATTGGCTGTTTATAAAAGACACCTTAGAATCAAGGCCACAAATAGATTTAAAATAATAGATGGAAAAAGATATACCATCCAAACAGTAATCAAATGAGAAGGAATTTGCCATTAGAGACAAAGGACAACATTCATAATGATAAAAGAACCAATCCATCAGGAAGACATTACAATTATAAAAATTACACCTAATTAATTATGTGAGTCTAACAACAGAGCCAACAAAAACAAAACAAAAAGCTGATGGAGCTGAAGGGAGAAACACACAATTCAACAATAATATTTGGAGATTTTAAGACTTCATTTTCAATAATGGGTGGAACAATGAGGTGGAAGATGAACAAGGAAACAGAAGACTTAAAAAATGGCAGTCTAAGGCAGCTAGACCTAATAGGTATGTGTAGAATATTCCACCCAACAATAGCAAACCATACATTCTTTTCAAGTGTGCTTGGAATATTACCAATTTAGACAATATGCTAAGTCATAGATCAACTTTCTATAAACTTTAAACAGAGAATAGGAAAGCAATGGAGAAAGTCAATGAAACTAAAAGGTGGTTCTTCTAAAAGATCAAAAAAATTGACAGATCTTTAGCTAGACTGATCAAGAAAGAGAGAAGAATCAAGTGACTAAAATAAGGATATCACTATCATACTGACTTTACAGAAGCACATAGATTACAAGGGAAAGCTATGAACAACTGAATGACGCCAAATCACATAACCTAGATGAAATGGACAAATTCCTAGAAAGATGTAAACTGACTCAAGAGTAGTAGAAAATCTGAATAGATATATAACAGGTAAAGAGATTAAATTAGTAATTAAGCTTCTGATGAAAGAAAATATCAGGTCCATTGCCAGGCGTGGTGGTGCACGCCTGTAATCTCAGTGACTTGGGAGGTGGAGGCAGGAGGATCACAAGTTCAAGACCAGAGGCAGTTTGCATAACTTAGTGAGACCCTGTCTCAAAAAAAGTAAAAAAAATGGGCTGGGGGTGCAGCTCAGTGGTCCAGCACTTGCAAAGCATGCAGGCTCGAGACTCTGGTTTAACCCCCAGTACCACACACACACACACACACACACACACACACACACACACACACAAAATAGGTCCAGGTAGCACCTAGAATATTCACAAACTCTTATGAATAGCAGCAGCAGAAGGAAAACTTCCCAACATGTTCTGGGTCAAATGCCATATTACCTACACACCAAAATCAGACAAAGATATTATGAGAAAATAAAACTATTAATATGCTTTATGAATATAAGTGTAAAATCTTGAGACAAATACTGGTAAATCAAATCCAGCTACACATAAAGAGGATTCTACACCATAATCAAGTGGCATTTATACCTTGAATGCAAAGTTGGTTTAACATTGCAAAATCAATATGCAATATATCATATCAATAGAATGAATGACAAAACCACATGATCATCTCGATTGACACAGAAATAGCACTTGACAAAATGCAACAGTTTTTCCACATTAAAATCAGTTAACAAAGTAGGAAAAGAAGATGCAGTGAGTTGAATGGCAGCTCCTCCAAATATGTCCACATCCCAGAACCTGTGAATATAACCTTATATGGAAAAAGGGTCTTTACAGGTTATGTTTAGGATCTAGAGATGAGATCAATCCTGGATTTTTCAAGTGTGCTCTAAATCTCATGATGTGAATCCTCTTAAGAGAGAGAAGAGAAACAGAGACTAAGGAAAGAAGGCCACATGAGGCAGAAATTTGGATAATGATATTGCAAGCAAAGGAAACCTGGAGTCACCAAGAACCCAGAGTCAAGAGCCACTGGAGCGAGCACGGCCACGTAATACCTTGACTTTAGACTTGTATCCTTTGGCATTGTGAAAGAATCATTTATGTTGTTTTAGGCCACCAAGTTTGTGACAACTTGTTTTGGCAGCCCCAAGAAACTAATGCAGAGGGGAAACTTTTTCAACCCAATCAAGGTTACTATGGAAAACTCACAGCTAATCTTATACTTGATGTGAAAGACTTCATGCTTTCCTTCTAGGATCAGGAATAAGGCAAGGGTGTCTGATCTCACCACTTCTGTTCAACTTCACACTAGAGGTTCCAGCCAAATTAGAACTCAACACTAATAAATCAGGAGAAAGGAGGGACTTATTGATTCATAACTGAAAAGCATGGTCTGGGGTTTAGCTCAGTTGGTGGAGAGCTTCTTTGTGCTCTCTGATGCCTGAGTTTGATCCCCAGCACTACAAAAATAGGAGAAACCTGGTAGCCCACTCCCGAAACAATCCTTCATTGAAAATCCTTTGAATAGCAGAGAAGCACTGACATAGTGTTGGGCATGGCACAGTGTCAGACAGTGTTTCATTCTGTTGTGCATAGGGTCGCCATGAGTTGGACTGGACTTGACAGCATCTAGCAACCACAACAACAACAACAATAACTGGAAAGCATGAGAATTCAGGCATTGCTGGATCCATTTTACCATCAGGAGTATCTTAAGGCTTCCCTTTCTTTTCTGTTGACTTACGTCTCAGGCAGTCTCCAAAAAATGGCCACCAGCAACTTCAGGCTTCCACTCTGGCAGCTGAACAAGAACCCTGCCAGCTAAGCAGGGCCAGCAGAGAATTGGGCACCCTTTCCGGAAAGCTCCAGCAGGGGGCCTGCAGCTCTTCTTACTGACTTGCCTGGTGTTCTCAGCCCATCAGGGAGAGGATTACTGGGGGGCCAGGACCTTTTTGGATTCATTTACTGGTTGGCTTGATTTTCTGCTGGAGAAAGGTTTGACTGGTGCTGCATTTCCTGCGAAAGTCCCTGTTGCTTTATACACGGGAACATTTAGTCTGGATTTATAAAAGTCTTGGGTCACATCCTGCCCATCTCTGACCCCTGAATTCTGCAGGCATTTCTTTTTTTGTCTTTGGACATTGCTGCAGAGAGAAATACTAAGGCAATCTGAATGTGTCTACTTGTTGCTGATTTGACCTCTTGTTTGGGATGCCCATTGAAAATTTTAACTTTTTGAATAAATTACTCTGAGATCATAAGTTGTAGTTTTCCAAATTTGGTCTGCAGTTTCAGGTCTTTCTTTTGGGATGTTGTCTTTTATTGTATCTTTGACTACTTTTCTGCTTTTCCCATTCTGTTTTCTTCTTCAGGAACACCAAGTGAGGGCTTGCTGGATGCCATTTATCCATCTTCAATACCTGTCATGTTACTGATTGACGTGATCTCTTCATTTGTTTGTTTGTGTATTTTTCCAACATTGTCTTTCAGAGCTTGGTCATGTTTCTACTTTTTGCTGCTTCTAATGAAACTTGCATTTCTGTAAGTAATTTCCTTGTATTCTTCCATTTTTTCTTGCACCCCAAATTCCTGTTGTTCACTTTAGCTTTGCATTGGTCTTTTCCACAGCGCTCTGTCCTCTTTTATTTCTTTGGAAACCTACAAGAAAGCTCTTGCCTCTCACTCCAAGGTCAGAGGAAGGGATCCAGGATACATGAAAACAGGACTGAATTATCTCACAAGCATTTATTTCTTCAGAGAACTTTCTGAATCATCATTTTTGAACCCAAAGTTTGGTTGACTTTAAAGGTTAATCATTTAAATAAAGATTCTATTTTTTTCTTTGGGCAGGGTGTGGCTTGGAGATAGTCATACTATGTAACCCAGGCTGGCCTAAAATGTATGATCCTCCTGCCTCACTCTCTGAGTGCTGGAAATACAAGCATGCACCAGCACACCCAGAAAGATTCTATTTTTGATAAGTATTTCCAAAATGTTTTCATTAAATGAAATCACATGACTGAGTATCTTAGTCAGCTAAGATTGCAATAACAAAATACCATTGAGTAGGTGGTTTAAATGACATGAATTTTTCTGATAGGTCTGGGGACTAGGAAGTCCAAGACTGAGGTGCTAGTGGGGTTGGTGTCTGGTGAGGTTTCTCTTCTTGGGATGCAGATGGCTGCCTTATGACGGTGTCTTTCACGTGCCTTTCCTTAGTGCCTCTCCCTTACCTAGGGAATGCACCCTCCCCAGGGACCAGCAAGGCTAATGCCTCCTGCCCCTTACCTGCAGCTGAGGAGGAAGGGGAGGAAAGTAAAAGGTTATATGGTCCATCTATCCTGACGGTGTGGCATACACTGATGATGGAGACCTGGGCCCTATCATCTGGGAGTCAAGCAGGTGTCTACAGAGGAAGGGTGGTGTTCACTGTTCTTGCTCATGGACAGCAGGGAAGTTCCATCAATGATGTCACAGGAGTGACTGCACTGGACTATGTCTTACTACATCAAGCTTCTCTGTAGAGAGGCCTTGGGGGGTTCTTCTTTGTGGGGCCACCTGGGAGTTCCTGTGCTACTATGGAGGCAGCCAGGTCCTCACACTGGAGCACCCAGGAGACAAACCCCTGCACCTCTTTCAAATGATGTCATCCCAATCCTAGCAGCTCTTACCATTCTATGGCAGTTTTCATATGAATTAACCCCCTGCACTCTGAGTTGTATGCTGTTCTTTATGACTGAGACAGGAGGCTTCAACCTATGCAGAGGACAGGCTGGTGACCATTGCACTACTCCATGATGCTGTTGTGAAGGTCGATGGCAACTGTTCATTGATGTGCAGTCCAGCATCTGTGTGCCAGGCACCAAGGTTTCTAAGAGAACGCATTTGCTATCTCTGTTGGTCTTCATGGCAGTTTACTTACTTTGGAGGGAATAGAAGTTCAGAGATGTTGGACAGCTTTCTCAAGACCACACAGTCCATAGCAGGGCTAGGATTCAAACGCAGATTTGTCAGTCCTCAGAGATGGTGCACTTTCCATTAGGCCAGAGAACAAGTGCTTGGAAAATAGAAAATATGTTGATGATTTTATGATTTCCACACAAGGCTAGGTTAGATTGACTCCTCATACCCCGGAGGAGTCAGAGCTGCTGCTATTAGTGGCTACCTTCTGAGCATGCTCCTTGGAGTTTTCTGGAGGTTTCCTCTGGGAACCAGGAGACACCAGGAGACATGTGCTCTGAGCTACACCTGTAACCCTCATATTAACCTCTTCCTCTTTAAGAGGGTAGGTTGTACAATAGCAGAAACTTCTGGGCATTGCTGCATTGGCTCTGAGCCCCAGCAGAGACAACTGTCAGGATGTGTCCTGCAACGCTGGCCATCCTGTCATCTCATTTCCTTGTCTGATGGGGCTCCTAATAATTGGCACCATGTGTTGAATGCCTGCAGCGGTAGCCCTGTGGCATCCGATCTCATCAGATCTCAGAAGCTAAGCAAGGTTGGGCCTGGTTAGTACCGGGATGGGAGACCACCTGGGAACACCAGAAGCTGTAGGCTTGGGAGAAGGACCTGGCAATCTCCTCCCCAAAATCAATCTGCCATTGAAAACCCTATGAAGAGCAGAGAAGCACTGACAATAGTGTTTCTCCTGTTGTACAGAGGGTTGCTATGAGTCGGATACCAACTCGACGGCACCTGACAACAACAACAGAACAACATGTGTTGAATTTACCTGTGAGCTCCTCTTTCAAGGAGTTTTGCTGAAAAGGGAAGGCGAGGAGCGGGGTGGCTGCTATAGGGAAAAGTGGCAGTAGGAAAGGCAGGTTTCTTCCTTAATAAAAAAATTCAGAAGAGCGTGTTTGTATGCGGAAAGGAATGGTCTTGTAGAAAGGGGGACATGACAATGTGTGCGAGAGAGGAGAGGTGGGTCACATCCTTGAGTAGACAAGAAAGAGGTCTGATACACAAGGGGAGGCTGCCTGTCTCACCCTCCAGGAGGGAGGCAACCAGGGTGGGGCAACAGCCCTCTGGCCTTGCCCATGGAGAAGACTGGATCTCCAGCGGCCCTAGGCCTCCCATCAGAGGCTGGGATGGGAGGGGCTATCTCTCAGAGCCTCACTTTTTATCTCTTTTGTAAAATTCAGAAGAGCCCGCCTACTCCACAGAGGCGCAGCAAGTATTAAACAAGAGAGTGCAAACAGAATCCTCAGCATGGGAAATGAAAGTGATTTCAGCACTGAGAGATAACCATGTTTACCATTTCAATGTGGTCTTGTGCCAGACTTTTCTCCAAATGCATAAATAAATGCTTAAAAATAGTCTCATTCTTCACATACTGTTCTGTAACATGCTTTTAGCACTTAAATATATATTAAGGACAATTTTCCATGTCATTATGTAGCTTTCTATAATGCTATTTTTAAAAAAATGTATACAGATCATTCCTGTAGGTGGACTTGCACTGTGTTTTATACAAGTCCTATTATAAACATGTAGGTTGTTGCTCACTATGTTTTGTTGTAAATGACTCTGTTATGAACGTCTTGTAGCTATATTTTTACACATGTCCATGATTATTTTGTTTGGAAAATTCCATTTCTTGCAGTGCGATGTCAGCCAGGCTATGGATGAGCTCTTTCACCTGCCTATAGTTAGAGGAAGGAGTGGATTTGGGGCAATGGCACAGACAGGCAGGATGACCAATGGTACCCAACAGGGCTGATGTGTGCCTGCCATCTTCTTGGATGTAAGACTCTGGGGACAAGCGATAAGTTCTGGATGTGGATGTGGCCCATCTCCTCCAACAATTTAATCATTGCCCTGGTTGGAGAGACAGGCAAGCTTATCAAATATGACTGAGCTATGAGGTTGAGAGGCCTGTGGTGAACTACAGAATCAAGATCAAGGAGACACTGCCTGGCAGGAAGAGTGGCCCGGAACAAACAGGTCAAGTGGGAAAGGGAAATCTGTGCTGTCATAACAGGGTAAGACTTCAAGGCCTGGACTATGCATGTGGAGGCTAGGGGACACCTGGATAGATATTGGGTCACCCAACAGGTCACAGGGCTTGCTGTGATGTGGGTGCCTTCCAGACAAATGCGTGATGTCCCCAAACCTCAGGCTGTATCAACTTGAGTGTAGTCCGGAGTCCAGACCACATGTCAGTGAGACATTGGTAAGCTGGAGCTCAGCTAAGAAGTTAGTTAATAAATGAGTACTGCAATCAGGCTGCCTGATGTAATTATGGCTGCTCAAGAGAGATACACGTAAGTCATGTACACCCATCTATCTGAGGGTTTAGGGAAACCAGATTCAGTTTCTCCTCTGCTCTCCTTCAGCATTCCACACAGAAGACTTTTGTGACCAGATATGTGTGTTTTTTCCCATCCACAAACAAGCAATCAGCTCTGCAGCAGACACCAGCTAGGCGTCCTCTAGTACAATTCTGATACCAGCTACCTGGAAATCCCATCTATCCCACAGTTTGAGGGCTCAAGATCCCAACACTGCCCCCCAAATGCCAGTCACAGGCCCTACATTGTTTTACCTGTACTTCTGTTTGACTGGCTATAAGCTAGGGTTCCCACATCTCTCCTTGGGTTCAATTAATTTGCTGTAGTGGCTCACTGAACCCATGAGACAATTACTTATATTTACTGGTTTGTTATAAAAGAAATTAAAAGGACATTGAAGAACACAGATGAAAAGATGGTACCATGGTTTGAGTATGGTTTGTCTCCTCTAAAAGCTCATGTTGAAACTTAGTCCCCATGGTTAGGTATACAGAGGGTGGAAACTTAGTATGGTGTTTAGATGGGGGGCCTTTGGGAAATGATTAAGCTTAGGTAAGATCAGCAGGGTGGAGCCCCTATGATTGAACTCTGACGGCTTTACAAGAAGATGGAGGGAGGCTAGTGTACTTGCGGTGCACGTGCTCATGTGCGCTCCTTGTTTCTAGCCATGTGACCTCTCCATTTCCCATGCGCTCCAGCTGTGGTGTTACCCACTATGGTGTGGTGCAGGTAGGGGGACTATTTCAAAGCCCTGAGTCATGCTAGTTGAACTTTCAGCCCCCAAACCGTGATCTAGATAAACCTCTTTTCTCTATAAAGTATACAGACGCAGGTGTTTTGTGTGGTAACAGAAAATCGACTGAGACAGATGGACAGGGCAAGGTCTGGAGGAAGGTGTATGGAGGGGCCATGTCCTCTCTGGGTACTCCACTTTCTAGAATACATACTCCTATGTATTCAGAAGCTGCTGGAAGGAACCCTGTCCTTTGGGGTTTTTATGATGTCTTCATTACATAGGCATCGTTGATTATATTATTGACCATTGGTGATCAACTTAATCTTCAGCCCGTCTCCCCTCCCTGGAGGTTCGGGAATAGGACTGAAAGTCCCAATCTCTAATCCTGCCTTGCTCTTTCAGGTGACCAGCCCCAATCCTGAGGCCACCTACAGCTGTCAGCCATGTTGGCTTTTTAGCATACAAAAAGACACATATTGCTTCAGAGATCCTAAGATTTTAAGAATTATATGCTGGGAAAGAGGATGAAAGACTAAATATGTACTTCACAATATTTAAATATCATAGTACATGTTGTAGTTAGGTGCTGTCGAGTTGTGTCCGACTCATAACAACCCTCATAGGGTTTTCATTGGCTGATTGTTTTGGGATTGCTTTGGGAGTGGACTGTCACATCCTTCTCCTGTTTTTTGTGGTGCTGGGGATTGAACCCAGGTCCTTAGAGAGTATGGAGCAGCAATCTACCAACTAAGGTAAACTCTAGCCCAAATCATAGTACATGTATAATTAAAAAATTTTTTGTAGCCAATATTATCCTTTAGATAACCCAACACATCCAAACCATGTTACCAATATAAACACATCACTGTTGATGTATTATGTCTTTTTCTAAGTCTTTTTTTAAGTTGACATATAATAATTGTACATACTTGTGTGTACAGTGCAATGATTTGGTATATGTATACAATGTGTAACTATCAAGTCACAGCAATTAACATTTCCATATCATTAAACATTTATCATTTCTGTGGCTTGAAAAACTTTGAAATCGTTTCTTCTCATTTTTGATGACACATATAAATTTTTGTGAACTATGGTCACCCCACTGTGCTGTCCTTATTTCTCCCCTGTAACTGCACTTGATACCTGTTACGCAGCCTCCCTCTGTGACCACTCTTTGAAGTTCTAAGTCTTTGATATCTTGTGTGTATTTTCTACTTCCAGCACATCCCTGGCGTTGGCTCCTTCTAGCTCTTGAGAGGAGAATATACACATGTCTTCCAAACTCCACATTCAGGGACATCACAGTGGTGGCACAAAAGGAGCCATTGTGGGAGTGTTTACACCATGGAACTAGGCAAGCACAGCAAATTAGACCTTTAATCGTCCCAGGGAGCCGGTTGCTACACATTTACCAACAGTACCATGGTCCTGTTTGCTCCAGCTCCAGCTCTGCTTCACGTGATAGTGTCCCTCAGACACACCCCTGGCTCCACCTGGACTTGATTTTTTGCACCTACAAAGTGAGAATGTTGGGCTCACCCCATCTGTGACACTTTGAGACCCTGAAAGGGGAGTGTGTGTGCATGTGTGTGTGTGTGTGTATTCACACATGCATAGACAAATGGAAATTTGTTTTCCCTGCATCAGAAATCATAAGTGCAGGCACTGGCTATAAACTCCAATACGATTTGGTGAGTTGTACCTCTTCACTTGGACCATTAAATCATTTTCCCTCCAAAGGTACACATGTTGTGGCATAAGGAGCAAACTGTTGACAGATGGTGGAGAAACTTCACAGGCCCATAATTGAGACTTATTTTCATACATTCGTGCCAGTTTGAAATCTAATTGCCAATAAAACAATACTGTGATACTGCCACATCTAATACCTCTACCACTCTCCAAAGTTACACTTGAATCCACCAGTAAATTCTAATCTCCCAGAGAAAAATATTTCCCCCTCTACATCGGAAAAGCAGCACTATAAATCCACGTACAGTGGTTCATTTTCAAATGCGAACCTCCTTTCCCTGGTCCCCAAAGAGCCCTTACTCGGCTAATGTTAGCGCCTGCCTGAGAGCAGTAGATATTCTTTGTTTACTTGACGGAAGCACAGATGTGGCTTGGTGAGCCTGTAATGGGCTCTTTTGCAGGGAAAGGCAAAGGGTTTCTCTGGGCCAAGTTACCCGCCTCCCCTCTCCAGTGACCTGGTGCGCTGCTTTGGTGATATTTTGTCCCAGTAGAAGGAAGGCAGCCAGAGACCCAGCAACACTCACTGAGGGAGGGAGGCGCAGGAGCCCAATCTCTCCTCCCTACTTCTTGGTTTTTACTCTCTTGATGAAAGTGTTCGAGGATAGATCGATCAGATCAATCTGAAGTTGTAAATAAAATACAAGCTTTCAGTGGGATGAAGGAGCTCAGGGGCTAGGTTCATTTGTGTGGACTGAAAAATGCAACCTGTCACCTCAAACCACAAGCTTACTAAGAGCAGTAATAACCATCCCTCCCAAAGCAGAGTTTTTACTCGTTTACAAAGAAATAGTCGTGGTGGGCACAATCAGGGCCAAGCCCAGAAATTCCCTGGGGCAGGTAGGAAATATGGCCCTTGACTGCAGCATCTCCACATTAACCCTGGGAGTGGGTTATTAATGTTTCCATTTTACAGGTTGTAAATTGAGGCAAATACTAAACTGGGGTAATCTCATTTACTTGCAAATCTAGATCTTTTGTGACAAAGATTGAGACAATAACTCTCAGTCCTCCCTCTGTCCTGTGGTCCTGGCTCTTTCACTGAGGCTACTTCTTTTTTTTTTTTTTTTTTTTTTTTTTTTTTTTTTTTTGTGGTACTGGGGGTTGAACCCAGGGCCTCTTGCTTGCATGCTTTGTGAGTGCTGTACCACTGAGCTGCACCCCTGGCCCATTTTTTTACTTTCTGAGACAGGCTCTCACTAATTTACGCAGACTGCCTCTGGTCTCGAACTTGAGATCCTCCTGCCTCTGCCTCCCGAGCTGCTGGGATTATAGGCGTGTGCCACCGCGCTGAGACTACTTCTTCCCCATCTCCTACAGGACAGCCCTTGAAACATCAGAAAATGTTATCATTGCTCCCTGGAAGCTTTCTGTTTGCATGCAAAATACACTGGTTTTCTTCAGAAAGGCCCTCAAATCATGGCCTGAAATTTAGACTGGGGCTTCTCAAACAGAAACCGGCATAGAGATCATCTGGGAAATTTGCTAAAACACAAATTTTGACACAGGTAATCTGGGTCAGCTGTGAGATTCTTCCTCCCTAACCAGATCCCAGAGCATATGGATGCTGCTGTTCTGTGGACCCCACTTTGAGTAACGAGGAGTTAGACATGCTTTACCCAATGTTGGTGGCCGGCCACTTGTGTGAAGCTCCTGAGTGCTTGAAGTGCTGCTAGTGCATTTGAGCAACCCAATTATTATTGTATTGAATTTTAATCATTTAAAAATTAAAATTAGAAAACTAAAGCAGCTCCCTGGTATGGTGGTACAGGCTGGTAATCCTAGCACATGAGAGGCCAAGGCAGGACTGTGAGTTCAAGGCCAGCCTTGAATACATAGCAAGACCTTGTCTCAAAAAAACCAACCCCCCCAAAAAAAAAATCAAAACAACAATAAAAAACTAAAGCAGCATGAAATATTTTCCCACCAAATACAATTTACTATTTTGATAGAACCATATTTCTTTTCTTCTTTCTTTTTTTTTCCTTGCAGTACTAGGGGTTAAACCTAGGGCCTCACACATGGTAGAGCCAAAGGCTCTACCACAGAACCACACCTCCAGCCCTTTTTATATCTTTTATTTTGATACAGAGTCTTGCAAAAATATGCAGGCTGCCTTTGGCCTTGAACCTGCAATCTTCCTGTCTCAGCCTCCAGGGTCACTGGGATTATACGTGTTGCACCATGGCATCTCTTCTACATTTCATTTTAAGCATTGAAAATTCAGTGTCAGCTTGTAAAGCACGAAAATGCAAGGCTCTTGGGTTCAAACCTCTGTACCGCAAAAAAAAAAAAAAAAAAAAGAGAGAGAGAGAGAGAGAGAGAGAGAGAGAGAAAGAGAGAGAAGAAAATTTAGTGTCTGGATTGAGATGCCATCAGTAACGGGCATGAAGTTGCCACATGGAATGTGTGATTTGCTTGCTTAGCACTTGCTTTCCCTTCTGGTAAGAGTTTCCAGTCTTTCCTGAGGGTCCTGACCACTACCCTACTCCTGTTCCATGGGGCGTGGATCTTGACCCAGGACTGGGCCACTCAGTGTATCCTATCTCCCTGGACATTGATTGGTTCAGAGACCGGCTTGCGACTCAATGTAGCTCTGGGAGTTGGGCCCAGGACTTTTGTAGGAGTTAGTAGCTTAGTGCTATGGAGTAGACTGGATCTGCCTTTTTCCCCATGACAGGAGTCTGAGGGTGGGGACAGAAGCAAAGGAAAATAGGACCAAGAGATAGAGGAGGGTTCAGGGCACTATTGTTTGCTCCTGGATTTATCCTTGCTTCAAGCTCAACTCTTGGACTTTTGTTCAGAAAAATCAATAAATTCCTGTGTTTCTTTGTCAAGAGTGTCACTTCCCAAAGAAAAGTCCTAACTGATGCTGGGGGCTGTACTAGAAAGCCCCTAGGGCCTTTGGGACCCACTGTGTAGCCAGAGCATGAATTTCAGAAAGCCAGGTACCTTGTCTGCTTGGACACTCTTGCTCTCACAGGACCTGTGAGAAGTGCCTGGTATGTGGAGATGCTCAGTAAGTGTTAGTTGGATGTCTTGAAGGGGCAGCTTTGCTGTATTATGTTGCAGTAACAAATACTCCCAAAATCCAATGGCTTATACAACAAAGATTTATTTCTCCCTCATTTCTGTTGTGATTTTGTTGGCTGTGACTCTGCTTCATGTTTGTTCTCCCTGGGATCCAGCTTGGTGGATCAACTTCCATCTGGGACATGATGTTCTCACGGCAGAGGGAAAACAGAGTGAGGGCAGGTCCTTATGAAGGCGCCTAACATTCCTGCTTAAAGTATTGTTTCTGTTCATGTTCCAGTGACCAATAAGAGTCACAAGGCAGGGAGGTGTACTGCAAGCCACAGGCATGGGCAGAGATTGATAATCCATGCTCTTTAAATTTTGGGAGTGGTAATTGTTGTTGTTATTAGGTGACATTGAGTCAGGTTCAACTCATAGTGACCCTCATAAGGTTTTCAATGGTTGATGATTTTGGGATTGCTTCAGGAGTGGATTGCCACATCCTTCTCCCATTTTTGTGGTGCTAGGAACCTTGGGTCCTCAGAGAGTGGGGAGCAGTGCTCTACTAACTGAGCTAAACTCCAGCCCCGGAGAGTGGTAATAGGGGCAATAAACAGGCAGCTACATCTTCAAAGAATGTAGGAACATAATTAGACATTATTTTGTGACTTCAAACTTTTGTGCATCCACTGACACAGGAGTGCCACTCCTAGGTGTGGAACCCAGGAGCCCCTTGCATATAGGCACCACGAGATGTGCACTCATGTTTATAGCAGCACGATTAGCACAACACACAAACCTCAGCATCTCAAGTATCCTTACAGAGGTGAGTGAACGTGCGAATTAGGATGTATTTACTCAAAGGAATATTCCAGAACTAAAATGATCAACACTCAGCCATTTAGAACAACATGGCTGCATTGTAGAAGCACAATCCTGAGTGAAATGTGCAGTTTGCAGAAGACCACATGTAGTATGCTTTCAGTTTTAGAATCCATTCATATAGGAAAACACTATGTACAAAACATAAAGGAGTGATACCCACACAATTCAAGGTTTGGCTCCTTGGGTGGAAGAAAGTGTGAGGATGGAGTAGGTGAATTCATACAACAGGTGACATTCTACCTTTTGAGTTGGGTGGAAAGTTGACTGGCCATTTAAATATAATATAGTTTAACTTTTGTTACATTTATTCTTTCATCTCTATCAACTGTTATCCATACATAATTAGAAAAAATGGAGAAATAATAAATAGGAAAAGAAGATATATATATATATATATTTATATATATTTATATATATTTATATATATATTTGTGGTGTTGAGGATTGACTTAGGGCCTTAGTACATGCAAGGCAAGTACTCTACCACTGAGTTACACTCCTAGGCCCAGGAAATCATTAAGAAACGGACAATTCTGGTTTAAGGTGGCAAATTAAAGGCAGCCTCTGTGTGACAATGTCTGTCAGTTTGCTGCACTGTGGGAGCTTGTGTGTTGTGATGAGGCTGAGAGCTCTGCCATTGTAACCTCAGATATAAGCAAGGTTACCCATGGTGGACAGGTTTTCAGTTGAGTTTCCAGACTAAGACAGACTAGGGAGTAGGACCTGGTGAACCACTCCCGAAACAACTAGCCATTGAAAACCCTATGAATAGCAAAGAAACACTGTCAGATATAGTGCCGGAAAATGAGCCCCCCAGGTTGGAAGGTACTCAAAAGACTACTGGGGAAGAGTTGCCTCCTCAAAGTAGAGTCTACTGTGATGACAGAAATGGAGTAAAGCCCCAGGGTGCTCAACCTGCTGATGTGGCATGACTCAAAATGAGGAGAAACAACTGTAAACATCCATTAATAATTGGAACATGGAATGCACATAGTATGAATCTAGGAAAATTAGAAATCGTTAAAAGAGAAATGGATGGCATAAACATTGACATTCTAGGCATCGGTGAGCTAAAATGGACCGGCATAGGCCATTTTGAGTCAGACAATCATATGGTCTACTATGCTGGGAATGATAAACTAAAGAGAAATTGGGTTGCATTCATCATCAAAAAAGACATTTCAAGATCTGTCCTGAAATACAATGTTGTCAGTGATAGAATAATGTCCATATGCCTACAAGGAAGGCCAGTTAATATGACTATTATTCAAATTTATGCACCCACCACTAAGGCCACAAATGAAGAAAGGGAAGACTTCTATCAACTTCTGCAATCTGAAATAGATCAAACATGCAATCAAGACATACTGATAATCACTGGTGACTGGAATGCAAAGGTTGGAAACAAACAAGAAGGCTCGGTAGTTGGAAAATATGGTCTTGGTGACAGAAATGAAGCTGGAGATCGCATGATAGAATTTTGTCAGACCAATGACGTTTTCATTACAAATACATCTTTTCAACACCATAAATGGAGACCATACACATGGACTTCACCAGATGGAACATACAGGAATCAAATTGACTACATATGTGGAAAGAGACGATGGAAAATCTCTACACAAAATGTCAAAACAAGACCAGGTGCTGACTGTGGATCAGACCATCAACTTCTCATACGCAAGTTCAAACGGAAGCTGAAGAAAATTAGAACAAGTATATGAGAGCCACAGTATGACCTTGAGTATATCCCACCTGAGTTCAGAGACCACCTCAAAAATAGGTTTAATGCATTAGACACAAATGATGGGAGATCTTTTATGTGGCATGACATAAAAGATATCATTCAAGAAGGAAGCAAAAAGTTCTTAAAAAGACAAGAAAAAAAGAAAAGACCAAATTACATGTCAAAAGAGACAGTAGAACTTGCCTTTGGACGTCGAGCAGCCAAAGTAAAAGGAAGACATGATGAAGTTAAGGAACTAAATAGAAGATTTCAGAAGGTGGCTCGACAAGACAAAAACAAATATTATAATGACATGTGCAAGGAGCTGGAGGCAGAAAACCAAAAGGGAAGAACACGCTCTGTGTTTCTCAAGCGTAAGGAAGTGGAAGAAAAAATTCAAGCCTGGAGTGGCAATAGTGAAAGATTCTACAGGGAAAATATTAAATGATGCAGGAAACATCAAAAGAAGATGGGAAGAATACACAGAGTCATTATATAAGAAAGAACTGGTAGATGACCAAACATTCCAAGAGGTTGCATATGAAGAGGAACCAATGGTATTGAAGGACGAAGTGGAAGTTTCCTTGAAAGAACTGGTGAAACACAAGGCTCCAGGAATCGATGGGATATTGATGGGATACTGATAGAGATGTTTCAACAAACAGATGCAGCACTGGAGGTGTTAACATGTTTGTGCCAACAGATTTGGAAAACAGCCACTTGGCCAACTGACTGGAAGAGATCCATATTTGTGCCTATTCCCCCAAAAATGGGATCCAACTCAATGTGCAAACTATCGGACAATATCATTAATATCGCACGCCAGCAAAATTCTACTAAATATCATTCAGAAGCCACTGCAGCAGTATATAGACAGGGAATTACCAGAAAATCAGGCAGGATTCAGAAGAGGGCAGGGAACCAGGGACATCATTGCTGATGGCAGGTGGATATTAGCTGAAAGCAGAGAATATCAGAAAGATGTCTATCTATGTTTTATTGACTACGCAAAAGCATTTTTGATTGTGTGGATCATAACAAATTATGGATAACACTTTGGAAAATGGGAATACCAGAACACCTAATTGTGCTCATGAGAAATCTGTACATTGACCAGGAGGCAGTTGTTCGAATATAACAAGGAAACACTGAGTGGTTTAAAGTTGAGAAAGGTGTGCGTCGGGGCTGTATACTTTTACCCTATCTCTTCAATTTATACACTGAGCAAATAATCCGAGAAGCTGGACTTTATGAGGAAGAACGTGGCATGAAGATTGGAGGAAGACTTATTAACAACCTACGTTATGCAGATGACACACCTCTGCTTGCTGAAAGTGAAGAGGATTTAAAACATTTACTGATGAAGATCAAAGATCATAGCCTTCAATATGGGTTACAACTAAACATCAACAAAACAAAAATCTTTATGACTGGGTTAGCATGCAACTTCACAATAAATGGAGAAAAGATTGAGGTTGTCCAAGATTTTGCTTTGCTTGGCTCTATAATCAACACCCATGGAAGCAGCAGTCAAGAAATCAAAAGACGCATTGCTCTAGGAAAAGCTGTGGCAAAAGAGCTCTTTAGAGAATTGAAAAGCAAATATGTCACATTGAAGACGAAGGTGCACTCACTCATGCCATGGTATTTTCAGTGGCATCATATGGTTGTGAAAGCTGGACATTAAACAAGAGAGACAGAAAAAGAATTGATGCTTTTGAATTGTGGTGCTGGAGATGTCTATTGATTATGCCATGGACTTCCAAAAGAACCAACAAATCTATCCTAGAAGAAGTGCAACCAGAGTGCTCTTTGGAAGCAAGAATGGCCAGACTGCTTCTTACATATTTCGGACATGTAGTCAGGAGAGATCAATCCCAGGAGAAGGACATCATGTTTGGGAGAGTGGCAAGTCAACACAAAAGAGGAAAACCCTCCACCAGATGGATTGACACAGTGTCTGCAACAATGGTCTTAAACATAAATAAGATGGTTTGCCTGGCACAGAATCGGCAAGTGTTTCGATCTGCTGTACATAGGGTCACTATGAGTCGGACTCAACTCGACGGCACCTAACAACAACAACAACAACAACAACAACTCTGTGTGACATGGTAAGACAAAGGAGTTAGAACAGGAAGGAGTCGACTCTTTTCAAAAGAAAGAAGGTCTGGAGAAGCACATAAAGCACAGAGGAAATTGTGAGATGGCCCCAGGTTGCTGAACAGAGCTGAGCAGTGAAAGGGACTGAGCAGGACACATCTCTAGCTGTGGATTCCCATGGGGCAGGTGAAATGGAGCCCTTATCCAAAGAGGTAAGCCAGATAGCCCTGGCCATCAGACTGGCAGTCCCACAGGACAAGCCCATAGTCCTTGAAGTCCTTGAACTCTTCCAGGGACTTGGTGAGTTCAGTGGCTCTTTCTGTCTGGGAGGTTCAACATTGGAGAAGTGACTCTCTTTCCCAAGCTCCATGTCTCAGAGGGCCCTGAGCCAGCACCATCTTGAATGGGAACCTATTGTATGAGACCTAGTTACCCCAGTGCAGGGGGGGGCTGAAAACAGAGAATTATCCCTGGTAGAGAGCCTGAGGGTGACCTATCACAACCTCAGTGTGCTACACAGTGGCAGCAGGCAGTTACAGTGAAGGAGGGAGATGAGATGCTGACATGCTAAAAAGTTCATATAGCAAGAGGCTTGGGACAGTTGTTCAGAAGCAAGCCCCACCTCCAGGAGAAAAAACTACCCCATCTCCTGATGGAAATTACAGAGACTTCAAATTTGAGCTGTGATCAGATAAAAAGACTCCCTCTTCAACTGACCACCACCTTTGCCAAACAGACTCCAATATTAGAGGCCACAGAAAGAAGCCCTTCCAGTACTTTCTCTTCTTCTTTTTTACTCCCTTTCTTCCTGTTGTGCTGAGGATTGAACCCTAGGCTTTGCAATGGGGTAAGTGCTGTGCCACTGTGCTGTATCCCTAGCCTTTTTTCTTATTTTTGCTTGGAGATAGGATCACATTGAATTGTGCAGGCTTCCTCTGGCCTAGGGCTCAAGATCTCCCTACCTCAGCCTCTAGAGACACTGGGGTTCCAGGAGAGCAAATTGGTGTCCAGTTCTTTTATTTTGTTATTTCTTCTTCTTCTTCTCTCTCTTTTTTTTTGTTTTCCTATTCTTCTCTCTTTTCATTGTTAATTTTTCTTTCCTCATTTCTCTTTTTTTTAATGTAGTTTTTAAAATCTTTTTCTGCCTGTATATCTCTCCTTTTCTATTTGTACTTTAAGTCTCTAAGTCTACTACTGCCTATTGCTCTGCTTATGTTTACCTAATTCTGTTTTTATATCTTTTTCTTTATCACACAATCATCTTTTTAATCTTTTGCTCCTTTTCCTAACATTTATTTCTTTTCCAGATCTTTTTTCCCTTTTACTTCACCCTTAAGGCATCCTTCTGTCTCCCCTTTCTCTGCCCCCCTTCCTTACTTCAGGCTAATACTATTTATACTTTCACCCTAAATATATTGTAAATTTATTGTTGTTGTTAGGTGCCATTGAGTTGATATCTAACTCATAGTGATCTTACATACAACAGATGAAACACTATTGTCAGTGCTTCTCTGCTATTCATAGGGTTTTCAATGACTGATTGCTTATTTGGGATAGGGAGTGGGTTGCTGGGTCCTTCTCCCAAGCCTACAGTACCTGGTATATCAAGGTGGCCTCCCATCCGAGTACTAACCAGGCTCAACCCTGCTTAGCTTCCAAGATCTGATGGGATCAGATGCCACAGTGGTATGCCTGCAGGCCTTCAGAGCTTAATATTTATTATTTACATTCTTTATTCTATATGCACTGATGGTGCAGTAGTTGGCTTTAAGTTATTTTAAATGTATTTCTATATCTAGTTTGGTTGGGTATTGTACCAGTTTTAGTGGCTTGTCTTTCTCTCTGGGAGTAGCACTGGAGATTATGATCTCAAGAGAAAGCTGCTCAACACAACAAACAAGAACAAATGCTGGTGAGGATGGAGGGAGAAAGGAACCCTATTATACTCCTGGTGGGAATGTAGGTTGGTGTAGCCACTATGGAAATTAGTTTGGAGATTTCTCAAAAAACTAAAAATAGAACTACCATATGACCTAGCTATACCACTCATGGGTATATATCCAGAGGAATCTCAGTCAATATACCACAGAGACACCTGCTCATCCATGTTTATTGTGGCATTATTCACAATAGCCAAGTTGTGGAACCAACCTATGTGTCCATCAATAGACGAATGGGTAAGGAAATTATGTTATACATAAACTATGGAGTTTTATTCAGCTATAAAGGAGGAAAAAATTATGGCATTTGTTGGAAAATGGATGAAACTAGAAATCATCATTTTAAGCAAAATAGGTCAGGCCCAGAAAGACAAACATTACATGTTTTCTCTCATATGTGGATGTTGTTTTAATATATATCCAGTATTAAAACATATAGGCCATGAAATAAGAAGGGGCATTATAGAGAAAGATAATGGAATAAAGGGTAAGTGTGAGGGAGCAAGAAGAAAGGGTAATGGGAGAAAGGAAAGTAAACATATTTTGCCCTTAAAGCAAAATTGGGAGATACACACACATACACACAAATAAGACATGCTAGTAGAAGGTGGACCCTGGTGGGGTGGGAGGGTGGGAGAGGGGGTAATGTGAGGGTAATGCGGTAAGTGAGCATGAGCAATGTACAATGAATGCACGTACAGAAATGTCATAATGTGACACATTAAGGTGTACACTAAAAAGTACTAATAAAATGAGTTTACTTGGGAAAAAAAAGAAACAGACAACAATTTTATAGAAAAAAGCTATCTTTGAAAAGTGGCATTCCTGGAAGAAAGTATGGTAAAATTCATTTTTGGGTAGAGCTGAGGGATTTGGAATCACAGGTGGAAATATTGAGTGTCCCTCAGCTCAGATCATCAGGTCTCCCCATGCCAGGGGGAAAGGCTTGCTCAGGGGCTGAGATTCCTGGAGGGTCAGGCTCAGTATGGGCATGCAGATCTACCAGAGGAGGCCCCTGTGGTGGGCTGAGTACATTGGCTGCTGGGATTTTCCAAAGGTGTTTTGATTTTGCTGTCTGTCATGGAGAGTAGGATGTATGGAGAAGGCCCCATTTTGGCCTAGCAAAGTTGAAGAGGTCATATCTGATGGTTTGAGAAGTTGGCCTCCTCTGCAGACAGCCCTCATGCAACAATGACTATCTCCAATGCAGTTGCATTCTGCCAGAAGTTTCCCTGGCATGCTTTCCAGGAGGAAGAAGCTTCAGACTGGAGACTGGCACCCAAGACACCTGCCTGCAGGTGCTTCAGCACCTTCCTGGGTAGAGCATGCCCTGCTACTGAGGGAAGTCTGTCTTGCGGTTGGGATTCCAAAGCTCCGAGTGTGCCTGAGTTTCCTCCTTCAGAGGAAGAGAGAGAGAAGGAGTTTGTGGGGAGCCCAGAGGTGAGTCATGCAGAAGCCAGAATCTGGTGGGGTCTCTCTGACCTCTGAGGGAGGGAAGCATGCCTGGTACTAGGCTCCTTGAGCCTCCTTCCTACCTGTGGGCATGTGCAAAACCTGTCCTCTTCTCCCTCCTGGGAAGCCCCTACACAGCTTGGGCTGATTTAGCTTGTGTTAGTTTAATTGCTTTTGGTGGTGAGTTATAGAAACCTAGGAAAAAAAGGTAATTTTTCTTGATGCAATGAGCTTAAAATAAGACAAGGTCCAACTTTAAGTGGAACTTGACCCAGGGTTCAAAAGATATCCCAGAGCTTTCTTTCTCTCTTGGACTTCCTGGCTCTGCCTCTTAGTGTGGGCTTTATTCCCAGAAGGCCTCTCTCCACTCCTGGCCCAAGGTTCTCCCAGAAGTTGCTGGGCGACACTGAAGTCTCATAAGAAAGAAAGAGCTTCTATGTCCCTGACTCACCCCCTAGGAGCCCTGAGGTTCATTGCTTGGACAGGCTTGGTCATATGCTCCTTTCTAAGTCAGTCTTAGTGCTGGACGATGGGATGCAATGATTGGAAGAGCCAGGTCACATGCTATGCCCTAGATCATATAGGAGGGATGCAGTTAGCTTCCCAAGAACCTTGTGGGTCCTTCAATGGAAATCAAGAGCTATGAGGCAATAAGGAAGGGAACTGGATGCTGAGAGGGTCAATTGACACATGATCACTTCCTATCTACTGATGCTTTAATGAATGTTAATCATTTGGACTTCTGTACCCTTTAAAGATAATAATTATTCATGGGCTATATTTGGCAGTAGATCCATTTTTCCTTTTGACTCTTTGCCTTTTAAATTTATATTGTTTTGAAACTTAAAAAATATTTTTCACTATGGATATTTTCAAACACACAGAAGCAGAAAGAGTAGCATAACTAACACTCCCCCCTTGCCATCCAGCTTCAAACATTGTTATATGTAGAATTTTGATTTTCAAAAGTTTCAGATTTTTAGGTAGTTTAATCCTGAGTTTTTCCATTTTGGTTCTTCCCACTGTTTGTATTTAGGAAGAATCCAGATAAATATTCAGCTGTGTTTTCTTTTTCTTTTCTTTTTCTTTTTCAGTACTTGGAGGTTGAACCCACAGCCTCACACATTCTAGGCAAGTGCTCCACCACTGACCCTTTTTATTTTTTATTTTGAGACAGGGTTTTGCTAAGTTGTACAGGCTGCCTTTGGCCCCGAACCTGCAATCCTCCTGTCTCAGCCTCCCAAGTCATTGGGATTACACTTGTGTGTCATATTGCCTGGCTTGTTTTGCTTTTTGATATACTGCTATGAGGTGAGGTTCCAATAGGATTTCCCTGCAAGTATCCAATTTCCCCAACTCCCTTTATTGAAGCATCCATCCTGTTCCCACATCCTTGACTTGATAATGAGTTCTCACACACATCTGCATCTGTTTCTGGCTACATATTCTGTTTTATTGACCTGTGTGTTGCCCAATGCTGCTGTTTTAATTTTGCACACGTATACAAGAGTTTTCACAGCCACTGTGTTTAGTTCTTTATCACTGTGTTGCTTTGTTCAATATCTTCTTGCCCAACCTTATCCATTCTTCCAGATGAAACTTAGAATCATTATTTTCAACTTCTAAAGAAAATTCCCTTAGGATTTTGATTAGAATTGGTTCAAGTCATGTGTTGAGTGGAAAAAATGGACATTTTCTCTACAGTCCTCAAATCTGGAAATATGGCATGTCTCTCATTGATTCAGGTCTTGTAAGTCTCTGCAAAAATAGATAGTGTTGTTATCTCCTGTGAGGGTCATTCCTGGGTGGTTTATATATTTCACCTTGTTTATGGATGGGAGAGTTAAAACTTCCCATTTTATCTTCTTTATTCATTCTCTAAACATTTTTATTTTCATCAATTCTGAGTTGCTTCCAGAGGTTTAGATCATGCCATGAGGACCTTACCCAAGCAATTTGCCAGAATTTAGGTTTGCTCTGAAATGGAGTCCTCTGAGCTCTTACCACAGAGGAAAGAACATGGAATGGATGTCAGCACAGACCAGAAGTGCCCAGCTCAGCCTTGCCCTTTACTGGATGTGTGGTCCTGAGCGAGTCACTTTGCTTCTTATTCTTCCTTACTTCCAATGGGATGAGAATTGTTTCTTAATTTCTCATCTACTTCCTTCTGTAGTATTTGTTTGCTGACTTCACTTTCTTCTCTGGGAGAGTCTGAATTCCTTGGGAGCAGAGGCTGTCTCCTCCACAGCTACTTGTTTAAACATGATCGTGAGACAGTGAGTTTCAGTACAGTCTGGCTGTACTGACAGCCGAGTCTGGCCAATGGACACCATTTTAGTTTATTCCAAATGGAGTATATTTTGGAATAATACAGAGTCCTTGTCTGGATTATTGTTGTTGTTGTTACGTGCTGTCAAGTCGTGTCTGACTCATAGTGATCCTCATAGGGTTTTCAATAGCTGATTGTTTCAGGATTGCCTTGGGAGTGGATTGCTACATCCTTCTTCTAATTTTGTGGTGCTGGGTATTGAACCCAGGACCTCAGAGACCACAGAGTGGTGCTCTACCAATTGAGCTAAATCCCAGTCCTTTGGTTTTTAAATAAAATTTGAAATATGGATAATAGTTGACAAGATTAAGATAGTTAAGTTTGAGTTCTTAGCATGTATCGGGCACCAGGTGATCACATTCCAAGTATTAGCTCATCAGACCTCCCCCACCCCAGTTTCCTGAGAAAGATATTATTACCATGTTAGTGGAAAGAAGCTGAGAAACTAAGCTCACATAGCCAAGGCATGGAACTACTGTGATCCTAATCAAGGGCTCAGAACCAGCCACCTTGTGATCTTCCCTGCAGCAATCATGTAGAGGGTCCTAACAGTGTCCCTGATCAACGAGGAAGTGAGAAATACCAGTCTGTTTCTCCTTCCCTTTTGTCATCTAGGACTTGCTTTTAGTAAAGCAGTCAAGCCAGGAAGCCATTGATTGTTCTTAGTGCCTTTACCTCGTCCTTCCGTGTTTAGCATCCCCAGGCAGACCATGTTCCACCAGTGGTCACCCTGCTGTTAAACTTACCCATGTAGCTTGGCTGCCCCTTGCTCTCCTGATGACAGTGACAGCCTGCTGTGGTCATGGAAGACCCCTGGGTGGTGAGAAGGGTGCAGAGTATAACAATAATAGTAATGATGGCCAGCATTCCTGCTCTTTTACTGAGGGCCAGGCTTTGTGGGTTTTAGATAGACAATTAGATTTATTCCTCAGAACACACCTATGAAATAGGCATAATTGTTTCTCTCATTTTAGGGGTGGACAAACTAAGGTGGTTGTTAGGTGCTGGAGAGTCCCTGTCCGACTCATAATGACCCTATGTACAACAGGTGAAACACTATTGTTAGTGTTTCTCTGTTATTCATGGCAGATTCATAGGGTTTTCAGTGGCTGATTGCTTTTTGGGAGTGGGTTGCTGGGCTGTTCTCTCAAGCCTACAGCACCTTATATTCTCAGGTGGTCTTCCATCCGAGTACTAACCAGGTCCAACCCTGCTTAGCTTCTGAGATCTGATGGGATCGGACACCACAGTGGTACAGCCGCAGGCAAACTAAGGTTGTTGTTGTTATTAGGTGCTGTTGAATTGTGTCCAACTCATAGTGATCTTCATAGGGTTTTCAATGGATGACTGTTTCAGGATTGTCTCTGGAGTGGATTGCCACATCCTTTTCCCATTTTTGTGATACTGGGAATTGAACCTGGGACCTCAGAGACTGCCAAGCCGTGTTCTACCAACTGAGCTAAATCCCAGCCCAAACTAAGGTTAGAGGGTTTAAAGGTTAGAGGGTTAGAGGGAATGGAGATTTATACTGGAATGGCTGTGGAATTTAAGAAATCCTCAACGCTCAGCCACCCCTGAGGTCAGTGAAGTCAGGGTTCTGGGATCAATCTTGGTGGAAAGTGCCCGAGGGATTCCAGTGTGTGATAGGGTTGAGAGCTGCTAGACCCAGACGTCTCCCTGGTGGGCAGCAGAGGATGTCAAGGTGCTGGCAACCAGGGAAGGTGGATGTGAACTTGTGTAGGTTGGTGGGGAGTAGAGAGAGAGAATGGTCATTGCTGCACATCTGTGAGTTTGGTATCCTGGGGTTGGGGTCATGAAACCAGCCTCTACAGATGCTGAGGGACAACTGTATGTGTACGTACCAATGTGTGATTGGGTATTGAAGGGCTTATGTGTATGCACTTATGTACTTGTGTAATGTGTATATGAATATGTATGTATGTGAGGAAGTATGTATGTGTATGCTTGTATCTGTGTCTGCATGTGTATGTATGTGTGCACTTGCGTAGCTGTGGGCACAAGTGTGTGCAGTGTGTTGATTTGTGCATGGGTATTTGTGGGTGTGGGTGTGTGTATGGTTATGGGATTGTGGCTGAGTGTGTATGTGTCTACCTGGGTTTTTGACTATCTACATGAGTGTGTGTGTTTGTGTGTATGAGTGTGTGGGCATGGATGTGAGTGTGTACAGGGAATGGCCAGGGCTGTAGAGCTGGGGGCCTCCATTCACTCCTGACAGATGGTCCAACAAATGAGGCCCCTCTGCCACCTGCCTGCCACCCTCCCTTGGGCCCTGCTTCCTCCCTCCAGTCCTGCTGGCACCCCTGCGGCTGCTTCCTCCCTCTCTCTCCCTCCTTGACATTTGCCCCTCTTGGCTGGTGTGTGGGGAAGGCAGGGTTAGGAAAGAAGAGCTGGCAGGGGAGGCAGGCTTGGCCTGCGCCCACTTTGGCAGGGCCCAGAGGTGGGCGGGGCTCTGGGTGCTGCTCTGCTGGCGTGCGCATGTGTGTGCGCATGTGTGCATGTGTATGCATGGGCGTGTGTTGTCACCACGGCTGGGAGGCACAGCCCCAGGAGCCTCCTTAGCACCTGGGTTCCATTGGCAGGGTGGCAGGCAGCCCAGGGTAGCAGGCTTATGCTTTGTAGACAAAAATGCCAGATGGCAGGGATTTGGGGTGGAGGGGGAGCTCCCAGCCTAGCTGCCAAGGGCAAGGAGGCTTCCGGGGCTCTGGAGAGTGGGCCTGCGAGCTGCACATGGGCTGCTGCGGGAGATTTTTGTGTGTGGAGGTAGCATGTTTTTGCATATTTCAGGATATCTGTCCCTTTGGATTTACCTCAGCTTGTTAAAAAATGTGGTCTTAAAGCTTTAGATATTTTGATATAAGGAGAATACAGGTTCCTGCAAGGAAGCCAAAGCATTTTTTTTAAAACAGAAAATATTTCTTGACAAGTTATAAAAGCAGCACTAAATGAGACCGGCATGTAGACCACGTGTGTGGATTGCTAGCGAGCCCAAGGCAGGACAAGAGGTGGTTGTGTCTTTTAGAAAGTGTTTTATCTCCTGCTGGGTGGTTGTGTAAACCTTGTTTTCCTGATCCATATTATAGAGGAAAGTGTTTACCTGGCAGATCAGATCCACTCTAGCGAGTGCCATGTACAGTAGGGGATGCGAAGCTTGTCCAGGTGCCAGCCAGGCAGGTGTCAGGCCCGGCTCTGCCCCTCCACAATGCCACCCAGCACCACCTCTCCATGGGGAAAGCCCAGCGTTTTGTCCCCTCTAGGATGAGCATGCAGGAATGGCATAAACGTGGGCAGAGGCCAAAGGCGTTTCCCCTCATTGGCTCAGGAAAACAGGGAGGTGAGGTGACTGTGAGTGACATGCTGCCTGACTGGCGTCTGCACAGGACTGCCGGTGCCTCATTAGGAGCCTTGGCAACCCTGGGTGGAAGCAAGAAGCTGCATTGAAAACAGGTGTCATCCTCACAGCCTCACTGAATCATCCAGCTCTCTGCCTCTGGCCCCCAAGCCCTGTGCCCGGGTTGGATGCTGTTGTCACCAGGCTCCAGACCCTCATATCTTTGTGTTGAATAAAGCCCAAATTCCTTAACAGGGTGGTCCAGGTTGTAAATGTTATTTGCCTCTCCACTGCCTCCCCTTTTGGTGGTTCATCCATCACACTAACCTTTCCAACTTGCTCCAGGCTCTAAATGCCTTTTGCTTTTTTTGTTAAAGCAGGAAATATTTATTGACAAGCTATAACTGCAGCATGAGATAGAAAAGAGAATGAGCTGGGCATCACTCAGGCCATGTCTTCTGGGTATGATGCCCTTCTTGCTCCTCTTCCTGTTCTAGTCCCCTCTCTCCTTTTGGCTCAGCAGAAATGTCATCTCCTCCTTTCTTTCCCTGTGCTCCGCCCACATGTTCTGGACTAAAAAGCCTCCTGTGCTTGCTGTGTAATGATGGCTTTCTTTCCTTGATGTCAGAGGAAACATTTTGTGTCCATCTCTGTCACCCTGGTACTTAGCAGGTTCCGGAATTTGGGAAGTGCTCTGTTTGCTGAGTGACTAAACAAAAACTCAAGTTCTAACTTCCTTTTAAACCATGTACCACTGGGCACAAATATTATGAACTCCAGCTTGGAAACAAGTGCTGATCTGCTTGAGCCATTATTTTCAGCACTGTCGTGGTCGTTAGGTGTGTGTGAGTGTGTTTTTGAGGGTGTGTGCCTGCACGGGAGATAACACTGGCCTGCTCAGTGGGGGTGAGGTTGGCATGTGAAAAGAGACAAGTTTTGCTTAGGAAATAAGACATTCTGAACCCAAAGATTTTAGCCATTCATTCCACTTCCACATATTTATCTTTCCATCTTGAACCTGACATTCCTTAGCACTGCCTTGCATGAGGACTCTCCCCCAGCTTCCTTCATTACCACCTTCTCTTTCTCCTTGTAACACTCTTCTGGATGAGTACATTTCTGTCCCAGTGGGAATGACAGATCAATAGTTCTGGATGCTGAGGATTGAGAGGGGGCAGAAATAGCTTGCTTCCAGTTGGGAGCTCACATCCTATAGGGGAGACGTGTAAATAGATAATGAGAAAGCTCTCCTAATGCTTCAGTAGTGATAGAAATGAATTTTCTGTTAAAGCCCAGGGGAGGGAAACTTTCATGCCAGGAAACTCCTACTCATCATTTAAGGCCCAGCTCAAATGCCCCCTACTCTACAAAGCCTTCTTAGATTTCCCCAAAAGCAGGAGTTGAGATGGGGCTTTAAATGAAGTGAAGAACATGTGCAACAGCATGGAGTCTGAGGGAGCCTCGTGTGTCTGGCTGTGGGAATGAGCTGATGTGACAGATGTGTGTATTTGGGATGTGTGTGTATGCATGTGCAGGAGAGGGGAAAATGGGAGAAGAGGCTCAAAGGCAGAGAGGCTCATGTCATCAAGAACATTGAGTATTATACTAAGGACTTGAACTTCATCCTGCTGGGAGCCATTGTGGGGCTTCATATAGATTTGCAGTTCAGAAATTCTTTTCTGGTGTCTGTGTGGACGACTGGGCTGAGCAGAGACGGATAGCAGGTGTTCAAAGGAAGAAAAATTTGAGAGATCGAGTCAACAGAACTTGGTGACCATTTGAGTATGTGAGTAGGGGAGTGGATGTGTTCAGGCACAAGACATAGAAACCCTGACTTCTGATGGTTTACATACATAGGACTCATTTTCTAATGTAACAATATGTCTGAGGACAGATCATTGTAGGCAGTGGGTCAGCTACTGAGTAGGATCAGAGCCCACTTTCCTGATGTTCTTTCTGCCTATGCATTGTTGTTGCAAGATAACTGCTGGGGCTCATCTCATCTACCTATCAGGGAGGAGGAAGGGGAAAGGAACGTCAGTCCCATCAGTCCTTGGTTTCAGAAGTGCCAACTAAATGGTCAGAATTTTCTCCAGCAGTATTCTGCTGGTGCCTAATTGGCCAGGCCTCGATCACATGCCCTGCTAGCTGCAAGAGAGGCAGGGAATGTGAGGCATATGATTGCTCAGAACAATTGCAGTTCCTTTCTCTTGCTGGGCACATATCCATGCCAAAGCAAACCAGGGCTCTGTTAGCTGGGAAGAAGTGGAGGGTGGATCTGACAGTGATCCTCAGTGGATACTGGGGAAGTATCTGACAGCATGGGCCACAGGCAGTAAAGGCAGAGGATCAGGGATGACTCTAGACTGTGGCCCTGCTGGCTGGGGAGCATTCAGCCACATGGTTGGGGACATGGGTGGGTGCTGGGAGGTGGAAAGATGACTTTAGTCTTGCACATATAACTCAAACATCACATTAGATTACTCTGCTTGTTGAGACTTGGATATGATTTCCTTGAATCTTGGGTTCTTTGAGGCTTGGATATAGGAAATGTGACCCCAAGAATTCTCAAAGTTCCTGAGTAGTGCATGAGTATCTCTGATTCTAAACTTCTACTAAATTCGTTCAGTTGAGTGATGGCTTAGAGTCCCCTCATGTTTTTCCATTCACAGATATGGGGAACCAGATATAGAATCCAGCCCTTTCCCTTATGTCTCCCCCCACTCCTGACACCCCCACACACCATTTTTTGAAGGCATTTGTGTGCATACTTGTCTGCACTGAGGGGTTGTGAAGAAAGAGTGATTTATATTGCAAAAAATAACCTAAAGTTTAAGATTAGACCTTACTTCCTCCTTTCTTTCCTTCCTGCCCTCTTTCCTTTCCTTTTCTTCCTTCTTTCCTTCCTTCCTTCCTTCCTGCTTTCCTTCCTTCCTGTCTTCCTGCCTTCCTCCCTTTCTTCCTTCTATGTCTCTAGACAGTTGCCATGACTTGGGGTCTAGCCTTTCACCATGTTACTTGTCTTCCTTTCTCCTTGCTTGCGCATATCCTCTCTCTCTCTGGCCCCACCCTAGGCCTTCCCATTCCTCTGGAAGGATACATGCTCTGTCTCCAGCTAATGGTCTCTAGGATGTGCTCATATGTCCTTTAGTGGCTTCTGAGGAGTATCTGCCCACTTGGGGTGCTTGGGCCATCCTTGGCAGTCAGCTGCTTAGAATTGCCCTAGCTTAGCTCCAGACTCAGTTTTGGGTCCCTGCTGCACCTGTGGACTGGACTTGGCAGTACCTGCTTATGTGGGCCCAGCTGTTTATGACTGTTACCACTCTCCCCAGGCTCTGCCTGCCTGTTGAAGGAGGAAGATCTCTTGTGTCTTGTGAGATATGGATGGGCTGAGTTTGGGAAGACCCCAGAGCATCTGTTTATTTTGTCCTCACCCAGTTACTCCTAAGAGCAATCACACAGTGCTGAGAAGCAGCCCCTCCTAATGACTCTCACATTTGGCTGCTGTGTTGGAAGTGGCTGGGAGCAAGCTTGCTTCTCACACAGGGGTGGGGCAGGGTGAGGAAGTACCACAAATCTTCTCATAGAAAAGAAAAAAAGGTTGAACAGTGCAGTTCACTGGGCTTACAAGGGCACTCTGAAAGGGTCTCTTGATTTAGAGAAGATGCTTCATTAACTTCATCCTCTCACTTGGGAGCATGGAGAGAGCAGAGATTAATGGTTGACATCGCAGTGTTTCATGGGAAGGACAGAGACCTGAACAGGAGGAAAGAGGAGCAAGCAAGCCACAGAAAGGAGAGGTCACACAGGGACACAAAGGCAGTGGTGGCAGGAGGGCTAGTGCTTGTGAGTGCCATACTAGAAGTATTATCTATTAATGTGTAGCATAAAGTATTCTGGTGACAGTCCTCCAAGGCATCAAAGCAAGAATATTGGCCTGGGAGCTAGGAATCCTGAGTTTGAGTCTGGTTTCTTTATTACCTGCTGGGTGATTTGAGCAGGTTGGTGCCTTTCTCCAGATGGTTTTTTTTATCTCTGTAAAATACAGAGTAGGGTCTGGGGAAGCACTTGGGGATTTCTCAAGTTCTTCTTAGTGTTAGGATGCTTGACTCTTTATTAAGTACCTGTGAAGGACATCACCTGGGATAGCAGTGTGGCTTGTGGCTTTAAGGCAATACCTCTGCCTTTGTGGAACAGCCATACCTGCTCTAGAAATCAAATATGAGAAGAGACCTACATGAAGAAGATGTTAGGAAGCCAATATGCCAAAGGAGTATTATATGAAGATAGACTCTACTCAGGGAGGAGGGAGACTTCTTTGTAGTTAGGTGTGGGAATGACTATGGGAAGCTTCCTGGAAGAAGGGCCCTCATGGCAAGGGCTGGGCTTTTGATAGGTAGAGAGGATAGATGTGGAAAACTTCCACCTTCAAATTAGACTAAATATTTATCTTGGGGCCAAAAAGGAATCATGATATCTGGGATGTGGGAAGAAAAACCACTGGCCATGGAAGGTAACCCTAGTCACTCTGGAATAGCACCAAACCCTACTTCATGCTGCCTCACATGGCACCATTGGGCAGTCACTCCTGAGATTTGAAGGTTTTTCTTAGTTGCTTATCCATATCATAGCTTTGGGCCAGTGATGTCGTTTTTCTGAATCTCCTTTTCATATCCATAAAATAAGGATAATCACATGGGTAGTCAGATAGGTAATAAGGTGGGATTAAATGATTTAGTACGTGTAAATGCTTGGCACAGTGCCTGGCACATTACAGAACTCAATAAACATTAGCTGCTATCATATCATTGCTACTGATGACATTGTGAGAACTTACTGTTCTAATAATAATTAACACATTCTAATAAATAGCTTGGGGCTGGGATTTAGCTCAGTTGGTAGAGTGCTGTGCTGCAGTCTCTGAGGTCCTGAGTTCAATTCCCAGCACTGCAAAAATGGGAGAAGGACCTGGCAATCCACTCCCAAGGCAATCCCGAAACAGTCAGCCACTGAAAACCCTATGAGGTTCACTGAGTCGGATACCGACTCGACGGCACACAACAACAACAACAATAAATAGCTTGGGCTGGGGTTTAGCTCAGTTGGTAAAGTGATGGTTCACATTCTCTGAGGACCAGTTTCAATCTCCAGCACCACAAAAATGGGAGAAGGATGTGGCAGTCTACTCCTGAAGCAATCCTGAAAGAGACATTGAAAACCCTGTGAGGGTTGCTATGAGTTGGACCTGACTTCATGGGACATAACAAAACAACAACAACAACAACAAAATAGCTCTACAAGAAAATATCATTATCATTCTTATTTTATAGAAGTCAGAGGCACAGAGAGCTTAGGTTACTTGTTTAAGGCTGCATAGATAGTGAGTAGTGGAGGTACAATTTGATCCCAGCTACCTGTGCCTTATCCACCCTGCTACTGCCTCTTTTAGGACCAGTGTTGAATTTTCAATAATAGAGCTTCAAGTTCAACTGGGTATTGGGTGAGAGGGGTGAGTAGTGGAAGCATTCTGGGGACCCATAGAGAGATGGTAAGCCTGGGGAGCAGAATTACTACACACCTGTCTCAGCAGAATCTTTCTATATGGTGTGAGGTCAGAATGAGTGGTCCAGACGGGGCTCTGGGACAGGGTTACAGAGATAGGGTAGAGGGTGGTAGAGATGAGCTGAGAACAGTTCAGAGACGACCTTGCCTTATGTTTGTGAGGATCCACCTGTTCAGCTTTGGGAGGTGGTAGCTAAAGTGACCCTTCGGTCATTAGGAAGTCATGGTGTCAGACTTCTAGAGTTGTCCAGCCCTTGGGGAGCACCTAGCTCCATGTTTCCATGGACTCTTTAGCAGAATCTGAGTCCTGGGAGCCATTCTCCAAAGTATCATGATCAAATAAACCTTGGAAACCACATCTCTGACCCCTTAGAGCAGACATTATCAGAGCCTTACCATGCCCGATGTGTTGGAATAGATTTCCAATTCCAGAATTCATGCCTGTGCCTGAGGGCTTTCTGCAAATGCTGAGGAAAAAAGGTAAGTGATAGAGGATTAATAGCACCCTTCCCCAACCTGACACTCCTCTGCCCCCTGCAGGAGCAACCCCCAACCCACGAATGGCAGGTCTGGTGAATATATACCCCAGTTCCCTCCCTCCAAGTTTGGGCCAACTTTGTGGTCCACATTTCCACCATCGCCCAGGGTTCCTGTGGTGGTGGGGGACTAGGTCCATTTGCCCATGGAGATAACTTGCTTGATAACTTTCTTTACAGCTACTTTCTCTGCCATGCCACTTTTCTCCATTTCCCTACAAACTTTCCTGGAATTGCCTTTCAGAGAAACTACTTTCACTCGCATCCTTCCATCATAGCCTGCTTTGGGGGAACAAAGCCAAGACACATGTTCTTGGAGAATCCTGTAATATTCTGAAATGCTCAAGGCTTTGAGAGGGGGCTTCAAAGCTTTAGCAAGGGGGTCTTGGTCACTTTGTGCTGCTGAAACAGATTTCCATAGACTAGGAGGAGGCTTAAATGACAGACCTTCAATTATTTATAGCTCTGGCAGCTGGAAGACTAAGCTCAGGGTCCCAGCATAGTCAAGTGGATTCTGGGGAGGTCTCCTTTCCTGGTTGACAAATGGCCAGCTCATTGCTGTGCCCTCACATGGCAGAAAGCCAAGAGAGAGCATGGAGTAGTTTCTTTCCTGTGCTCCTTACCAGGGAGTCAATCCCATCTAAAGACTCCACCTTCATGACCTAATCACCTCCTACAAGTTCCACCTCCAAAAATGATTACACTGAGGATCGAGGTTTTGTTGTATCTTTCTCTGCAGGGCACACATTCAGTTCACAGCATGAGGAGATCTGTTTGTCATTAACACAGGGTTTCCCAAACTTGCATGGGTCCACATTGTGAGCGATCAGGATCTCATCCACCTAGCAGACAGCACAGTTGTCTGAGGTCCGAAGAGGGAGGCAAGGTGCGGTGCCCACTGTTGGCACAAGTGGGATTATGAATCAACCCTCCACTCCTGAAAAAGATATGTTCTCCAGCCACTCAGCTCCTCACCCTCCTCATCCATGAGCTGCAGAAAACAATACCGACTCTGAATGAGCTCTGTAAGGTGTGTGACAATCCCTGAGTAAACTGGAGAGGATTATACAAATGTGCCAGACAATTTATTCCATGGCAGAAGTGGTGGGGGCGCCATATGCAAGGACTCGGCTCACTGTGTTGAGTCTGTGTCCTTCCTGCAGATGAGAGGGGACGTGAGTGTTTTCACCCACCAGGTTTCCCAAAAGGGGACTCGTCCTCCTTGTCCCCATCATACCCACGGTCGATCTGAAATATTTGCCCAGAGAATGGTTAGGAAGCAGCTTGCCGAGGGCCACATCCATCTTGGAATGTACTTATCTCATTTTCATGGTCGCTGGAGACAGCCAGGGAAGATAACCAGATGTTCCATCATCCCCCTTGCTCACTCTTGCTGGCTCGCTCTATCTTTTTTGTAAATTGAATTTAAAGGGCCTGTTTCTTAGCAACAGCAGCAGTGAGTGGTTCCAAAGTCCTCCTTGGCCATTTTGGCGCCCAGGATTTCAGTGAGCAGATGGGCCTCTCTGTATAGGCTTGGGATCAGGTCAGGCAGCAGGGCCACCATGAAGTCAGCAACTCAGGCCTGTAATCTGGGGGCAGAGGGGTTCCCAAGGGACTCAAGATGAGGGCAGGAGGCCTGCCAGATCTGTCCTTAGCTGCCAAGCACATGTGGCATATGGGATGGTGGCTGGACATCGCTGGGTGATAGGAACATGGCTGCTCCAGCTCTGTCCTGGGGAAGCTGCCACCTCGGAAGATACGGCTATATGAAAAGAGCCATGGATGAAATCTCAGGGAGATCTGTTCTGGCCTCAGCAATACTGTGGTTACCTTGGGCAAGCCACCAAATTTTTTTGATCATTTAGCCTACACCTGTTACATAGGTAGGAACACCTGCCTTACCAAATTCAGAAAGTGTGTGGAAGTTCTTCAAGAGGTACCAGGAATGATGACAAAGTTACGGGTCAGGAATCTTTCTCTCTCTGGCATTCTATGCTTCCCCCCCACCCCTGGAGAAAAAAACAAAACAAAACAAAAACAAAAACAAAAAACAAAAGAAAAACCAAAACTAGGTCCTGGGAGCTCTATGACATCCTTCTCCTGCTTTAAGCCTGCAGCATGTCTGGGATTGTAGATAAGGTGAGGGAGTCTTCTTTTTTTTTTTTTTTTTTTTTTTTTTTGGTACTGGGGGTTGAACCCAGGGCCTTGTGCCTGCATGCTTTGCAAATGCTGGACCACTGAGCTGCACCCCCTACCCCCACCCCCCCTTTTTTTTTTACTTTTTGAGACAGGGTCTCACTAAGTTACGTAGACTGCCTCTGGTCTTGAACTTGCGATCCTCCTGCCTCCGCCTCCCAAGCCACTCGGATTACAGGCATGTGCCACTGTACCCGGCGTTAGGTGAGGGAGTCTTATGTAGGTAAGGGGAGGAGAAAGGTTGTCTGCACAGATCCAAGGTGACAGCAAGGAAGGCAGTCTGGAATCACAAAAAGGCAGAATATTAGGAGTGAAGGACCCTTAAGGCCTTTTATTTGAATCTCCACTAGTGCTTGAATCTTTGACTGCTGAGGTTGAAAACTGATGGCCCGCAGGTAAGATATGGCTCTCATGGTACTTTATAATTTGTGGAATTAGTTGCTAGCAATTATATATTAGAAGACTTCACATCACAGTCATGATTTCCAGCTCGTTGGAATAATCAGAGGGAGCCATTTTTGTACCATTCCTCCAGAGCTGACCAGAGGTTGCTCCATTTGGATGGGACAGCCACTGGCTTGTAACAATCTTTACTACTCCCAGCTGTCTTCTAACTGGAACTCTTTGCTCATTTCATGTCTATCTGGTCCACGTAGGTACCTGAGTTTGAGATTCCTGCTGTATTGGCAACCCCATGGTCACCTCAGGGGTAGGGTTTAGCTTAGTTGGTAGAGTGCTGTGCTGCACTCTCTGAGGGCCTGGGTTCAATCCCCAGCATGGCAAAAACAGGAGAAGGACCTGGCAACCCACTCCTGAAGCAATCCCCAAACGATCAGCCATTAAAAACCCTATGAGGGTTGCTATGAGTTGAGCCCAACTTGACAGCACCTAACAATAACAGTAACAATGATAAAATCTACAAGAAATCATTATTATTAAGATGAAATAAAATCATACATGTGAAATGCCTGATACATGGCAAGGGTTATGAAATATTGGTTTCTACCTGCCTTTAAAAATTTTTAGGACTTTGTGTCATTTGTATTAGCTGGGTAAATTTTAGGAGCCTAGAATGATTCTTTCTAGAGGACAATCTTTGTTTATACATGAATTACTTTTGTCATCCATCCATACATTCATTCACTTTGGCCCTACTGTGCCAGAGTTTGGCCTCAAAAGATGCAAGTTCAAGGCTTGGCTTGGCTGCCTATGAACTGAATGACCTTGGTGAAAGTGTTGATTTCTGAATTGTCCCAGTTGTATTCACACATGCATTCATGCGTAGAATTATTTTTGTGCTAGCAACATGACAGTAGGTGGCAAGCCTTCAGTGATGCATAAAACTCAGCTGCAAGAAAGTCTTGGTCCTGTTTCTTGGAGTCAGTGCCTGAGGCAGGGATTTGGGAGCATGTGCTATGTTAAGAGAGGGATCTTAAGAAAACCTTTAGCGGAGGGAGTAGAGCAGGATAGGGAAGGAGGAAAAGTCAATGTGAAGTCTTGCCTAGGTATGATCTGTGAGGGGGCAATGGGGCCCTGGATTGCAAACCACGTTGAGCCCCTTTCTTCCCAAGGCAAGAGGGGAGATCTTTTATACTCCTGTGTCCATCAATCACTGCTTTAGACTCCACTCTCGAGGATGGGTTGTTTAACTTCTGAGGGAAGCAACTCCCATCAGCAAAGAGAAATTTTTTGAAGAGGGACAGCTGAGGGCTGTGAGTAGTCAACACAGCAATAGGGAGATGGGTACCATGGCCCAGCAAAAAGGATCTCTGTAGGCCACCAACACCAGCTACCATAGCTCACCACTGCACTTTTCAGTTCCTCTTGAATCTTGTATTCAGTTTCTTCCATCTGGTCTCAGTGTCTCTGGAATTCTGTGGTCCCAATTCCTGAGGAAGTTTCTAAGACGAGGGTTAATGTGGTGAACTGCAGTCTCTACTGCTGTAGTTGGCTTAAGGCCAAATTGATCATCATTATTTTTCTCCTTTACTACCTGATTCTGATTTTTCTTACCCTTGGCTAGAATTTCTGCAAGGCTGAATGGGTTGCCTGGGGGTATGTGTGACCTAGCCATTCACCTATAAGGGGTTTGAAAACCTAGTTTCCATATCTTTATCAGCTGAGGTTGATTGTCTATAGATAATATTGGGTATATCTAACAGCCATACTACTCTGGCATCCAGTCTTGTCAGATCCCAGAAGCTAAGCAGGATTGGGTCTCCTTGCATAGGAGACTACCTGGAAATACCAAGTACTGTACGCTTGGGAGAAGGACCTGGCAGCCCATTCCCCAAACAATCAACCATCGAAAAATCCTATGAATAGCAGAGAAGCACTGATATAGTGCCAGACATGGCACAGTGTTGGGTACTGTTTTGTCTGTTGTACATGTTGTTGTTGTTAGGTGCCATTGAGTCGGTATCCAACTCATAGCGACCCTCATAAGGTTTTCAATGGCTGACTGTTTTTGGGATTGCCTTGGGAGTAGGTTGCCATGCCTTGGGAGTAGGTTGCCATGTCCTTCTCCCATTTTTGTGGTGCTGGGAATTGAACCTGGGACCTCAGAGACTGCAGGGCAGTGCTCTACCAACTGAGCTAAATCCCAGCCCCCTATTGTACATAGGGTCACTATAAATAGGACCTGACTTGGTGGCACCTAACAACAATATGAAATATGCTGGAGGGTTACTCAAATTTCAAACACACTTCTCCATGCTCCCATTAATTTATGCAAGCCACACTTCCTAATGATGATCAGGGCAAATTGCCCCTGACAATATAGTGGCTCTTCCTGTATCTTCTGGTCTACTAACCCAAGAAGCAGTGACCATAGCTAGATAAGCCTTGGTGGAAGTCCCTGTTATTGGGTTTATGCATAGCTAGTGGTGGGTTAATGCCACCATGGTTGCTCTGCTTACGGTCTCACTGTGCAAGTCAGCAATGGCCAAAAACTGAGGTGGCTAAATTGCCTGATGAAAGACAGTGGTCTTTCTCAGTAGATGGTCCATGGTATGTGTTAGCCTATGATACGAAGGCCTTCATGCTTTGTGTCCATTCTCCAAATCCCATTCATGTGCCTGTACTCCAGACTTCCTTTTCCTTCATCTTCAATCTTATTCCTTTCAGGCTCTTAACTTCCAAGCTATGCCATTTGCCACTTCCCACCAGTCAGTGGACTTTTCTGCCTCATGCCAACTCTCTCTTGGAATCTTTTCCTCTGCCCATTGGGAGGGTTTCAGGGCTCTTTGAGTGAGGCTGTATTGCAATCATATCTATTTTCATCTTGTGCCAACATTTATGAACCAAACTTGAGCTTCTCTTCTGCCATTGGCTGGTCATGGGGAAACACTATCAATCATAAGTGTGGGCTAAGGGAGAGATGTTGGTGCAGATGTGTTTGGTGATATGCAGTGTGGACTACCTGTTTATTTAGTTACTTCTGCTCTTTGCATGTGTTTGAACCTGATCTTGAATATATCACTTCCATCTTCTAACCTTATGACTTAGTAGGGCTCATATCCTCAGCTCATGGAGAGCAATTTGGGTCTCATGGTCACTTGGTATCCCATGATCAAACACTCTTGTCTTTTGGCTCTAGTATATGTCTATAGTAGCATGCTAGGAGCTGTTTTATAATGGTGCATGTTTCTCTACTACATATGCATGCTGTTGCTCCAGAACTCCATGGGTCTGCCAAGGCTCTCCTGTTAGGACTTGCCAGAGATTCCACATAGAGTCTCTGTCTACTATACTTACTCTTGGTGTCATGGGCTCAGCTGCATCCCATGTCACAAGTACAAGTGCTGCTTTTGCCACAGCATGAATCTGTTGACTGGTCTTTTTTACTCTGGCCTCCTTCAAAACTCACAGCCTCTTGACAAATAGTTGGAACAGTATTCCCAAATGTGAAATATGCTTCCTCCAACACTCTGTGCTTCTTTCATTGTGGTAGGAAGTACAAGGTACAAAAACTTGTTCTTTATTTTGGAAGGGAGGTCTAAGCATCCCTAAGACTTTGAGACCTCTAAAAATAATAACCGTGGCAGACTTCTGACTCTCTATAGGGTTTGTCTTCTTCCTTCTTGAGTATAAGTGGAGCATCCCTAATCTGAAAATCAAAAATTGAAATGCTTCAAGGTCTGAAACTTTTTGAGCACCAACAAAATACCAGCAGTGGAGACTTCCCCACCTGATCTTATGTGAGGGGTCTTAGCCAGACTTCAGGCACATGAAAAATATTGTGTAAGATTGTCTTCAGGGTATATGTATAAAGTGTATATGAAACACAAATTAATTTTAGGTTTAGACGTGGGTCCCATCTCCAAGATATCTAATTGTTGTTGTTGTTGTTGTTAGATGCTGTTGGGTCAGTGTCTGACTCACAGTGACTCTGTGTATAACAGACAAAACACTACTGCCATGCTTCTCTGCTATTCATAGGGTTTTCAGCGGCAGATTGTTTTTTGGGAGTGGGTTGCTGGATCCTTCTTCCAAGCCTACAGCACCTGGTATTTCCAGGCAGTCTCCCATCCAAGTACTAACTAGGTCCGACCCTTCTTAGCTTCCTAGATCTGCTGGAATTGGATGCCACAGGGCATGGCTGCAGGCCCAGATATCTAATTTGTTGTTAGGTGCCATCGAGTCGGTATCCGACTCATAGCGACCCTTTGTACAACAGGGGAAACACTATTGTCAGTGCTTCTCTGTTGTTCATAGGGTTTTCAATGGCAGATTGATTTTTGGGAGGGGGTTGCCAGGTCCTTCTCCCAGATATCTAATTAAGTATATACAAATATTTCAAAATCTGAAAAAAACTGAAATCCCAAATATTTCTGGTCCCAAGCATTTGGATAAGGGATGCTCACTCTGTTCTTCTATGCTGTTATCATACTCATTACTGCCTACTCATAAAGACCTGATTTATAGGATGTCATCAACATAGCAGATCAATGTGATGCTCTGCGTAATGTCCAGATGGCTCAGGCCCTTTTGGATATATTATGACTGACAAAAGAATGAACAGAGCCCTGAGACAGAGCTGTGGATGAACACTGCCATTCATCCCATGTGAATGAATGTGAACTGTTTGGATCGCTTCTTTCTGTTGGATGTTGTTGTTGTTAGGTGCCGTCGAGTCAGTATCCCACTCATAGCGACCCTCTGTACAACAGGGGAAACACTATTGTCAGTGCTTCTCTGCTGTTCATAGGGTTTTCAATGGCAGATTGATTTTTGGGAGGGGGTTACCAGGTTCTTCTCCCAAGCCTACAGCTTCTGGTGTTTCCAGGCGGTCTCCCATCCAGGTACTAACCAAGTCCGACCCTGCTTAGCTTCCGAGATCTGACGGGATCGGATGCCACAGGGCTACAGCTGCAGGCTTCTGTTAGATATGGAACAGAAAACATTTTCCAGAGCCATAGTTACATTGCACTTACCTGCTGTGTTACTTAGCTCGTGCAGTACTGTGGAAAAATACTTGACAGAAATAACCTATGAGAGGAAAGATTTATTAGGGCTGACAGTTTAGATGATTTCAACCTACAGAGTCAAGACAGGCATGGTAGTAGGACAAGTGGCAGAACCTGTGGCTGAGGACCTCACATCATAGCAATCAGGAAGCAGAGAGATCAAGTGGAACTAGGTGTTTTCCTAAAGCCTACAGAGACCTGCCTTCATTGACCTACTTCTTTAATCTTGGTCCTATCCCCCAAAGTTCCACAGCTTCCATGGACAGTGCCACCATATGGGGACCAAGCATTTAAATGACCTTTTGGGGACATCTTAGATTTAAACCATAACATCTGCATACCTCTCACCTGGGACTATGTTAATTTGCTCTAGGTAAGTATGTTACCTTTTTTTTGTTGTTGTGGCAAAATACCTGAGAAAACTACTTAAAGGAGGAAGGACTGATTTTGTCTCACAGTTTCAGAGGGTTTTGTGTGTAGACCTTGGCTCTATTGATTTTGGCCCGTGGTGAGGCAGAACATCATGATGGCAGGGGCATGTGGCAGAGGCTGCTCATCTCATCATTGACAAGAAGCTGAGAGAGATGCAAAAGAGCCCAGGGCAAGATTCATAGGTCTCAAAGGACATAGCCCAGTGACCTACTTCCTACAGGTAGGCCCCACCTCCCAAAGTTTCCAGCATTTCCAAAAATAGTACCACTAGCTGAAGACCTCAGCTTCAACACATGAGCTTATGGAGGACATTTTTATAGTCAAACCCTGATAATAAGATACCATGTCCAGCTCAGAAGCTGCAAATGGGGCTACTAACTGGTTTAGTTTGTAGGAGTTCATTGTTATCTGCCACGACAGGGGCTGACACATGTATCAAATGATAGAGACCATTTCCCCTGCACTGTTTAAGTCTTTGAGGCTCTCTGTTACTCCCTTGGGGAGTGATGATGTTTTCAGTCTGTCATCTTGGTTCTGGAAAGTGGGCAGTGTCACAGGCTTTCACTTGGCCTTTGTACTACAAGAGCTGTTACTCTACTGGTCAAGGAATCATTGTAAGGTTCTTCCAGCTGCTACATACGTATTATTATGTATTCTAGAACTGGAAAGGTCCACCCAGTGCTTATAGCTCCTGGGTCAGGATTCATTTTACTTTCAATGCCTGTACCATAAGAGGGGGCTTTGTGTCTTACTATATCAGCAACTGCTTAAATCCTGTATATAACATTCCACAGAAGATGTGGATTTTCCATTTCCCCATTGTAATTCCCTGGTCTAGTTGGGAAATGATTATTTTGTATATTGACTGTAGGGTCCTTTCTTATGGGGACCAATCTTTTTTTTTTTTTTTTCAGTTGATGGGTTCTGGTTCTGAGAACTAGTATAGGTCTGGAAACTTTTTCCCTTTAGGGGATCTAATCTCAGCCTTCTGTGCACAGTCTCTCCATCTTTTTTATTCTTCTTTTATTTAGTCTTTCTACTTCACTGCCCCTTACTCCAATTCCCATGAGCTCTATTCAATATTAAGCATAGTAATCATTCCTGATTTGGCATAATTTGTAAAAGCAAACTCTTCCTTTTATGGAAGTCATTGACATTTTCTTCATCTCTTTTGATTTCCTACCTTAAGCAGTACACTTGTTGGATCCCAGGAACCTCACGCGCTATTAGGCATTTCCATAGATTAGAGGTCAGTGAACTTCTTCTGTAAAGGGCCACAGGCTTTGCAGGTATACAGTCTCTTTCATGGTCACCCAGTTCTGCCATTGTTGCTCAAAAGCAGCCATGGATAGTATGTAGACAAATGAGCATGTTTGTGTGTGATAAAACTTTGTTTACCAAAACAAGTGGTGAGCAGGACTTGGCAGGCAGGTTATAGTTTCTGACACCTGCCTCAGAGGCCTGCAGGTAGGGGCCCCTCCTTCCTTCTAGCCATCCCAATTTTGATGCACATATGGTAATAATATCTATTTTGGGTTTCAAAAATTGAGTGCCAGCCCTCAGTCTCTGCTAGTCTATTTATCAATTCAGATTGCCACTAAGGATCTCAGTTATATAGCAGCATCTCCTCTCTCAGTACTGTAGGTGTCTCCTCCCCAGGGCACTCCTTAGTCCCTTGGAAGATGGAGAGTCCACTGGGCTCTTCCATGGATCCTAGTGTGATGGTGGTCTAATCTTGCCCTTTCACTCATCCATTCATCTCTCTTTTTCTTATAGCAATTTGTTAAGGTAAAATACACATAACATAAAATCAAGCATTTCAATGTGAAAAATTCAGTGACATTTAGGACATTCACAACATTGTGTAGCAACCACCTCTATTATAGTTCCAAAACACTTCCACATTCCAAAGTAAAACTTTCAATTAAGCAATTTCTCCCTTCCCACTCCAGCTTCAAGCAACCATCAATCCACATCTGTCTCACTGGATTTTTCTGTTGCAGATGTTTTATACAAATGAAATTATGCAATTCCATTTATTGAAATAAATATCTATTTATTGTGTGAAACAGTTTTTGAGGTTTATCTATGTTATACAATGTAGCAATACTTCATTCCTTTTTGTAGGTGAATAACAGTGCATCATATCTATCTGTTTGTATCTATGTATGTATGCATATCTATCTATCCATTTATCACAACTTGTGTATCTTTTCACCCATTGGGCAGTTTCCATCTTTTGGCTTTTGTGAGTAGTGCTTCCATGAACATTTGTGACATACACTTATTTGAACATGTTTTAACTTGTTTTGGGTATACATCTAGGATTGGAATTGTGGGATCACAAGGCAATTCTACATTTAACTTTTTGAGAAACTGCCAAATTGTTTTTCACAGTTGCTGTTGGAAACAGTTTATAGTCCCACCAACAATGTACAAGTCTTCCAATTTGTCCATATTCTTATGGACACTTGTTATTTTCTGGTTTTCTATTTTCTTTTATAATTGCCATTCTAGTAGATGTGCAGTGGTACCTCATTGTGGTTTTGACTTACATACTCCAGATGACCAGTGATACTGAGCATCTTTCCATATGATCACTGGCCATTTGTATGTTTTCTTTGGAGAAATGTCCATTCAAGTCCTTTGCCCATTTTTTGACCAGGCTGTTTGTATGTTCTGCTATCAAATTGTAAGAGTTCTTTATATATGTTATTATTTAAATTTAAAATGATCCCCAAAGGTCATGTGTTTAAACATGGTCCCCAGGTGGTAGAGGATGTGGAACTTTGGGAGGTGGGACCTGGCTTTTGGAAGTAGGTTACTGGAGGTGCCCTTTGGAAGTTGTAGCCAGACCCTTGTTTCTGGTGGTCTCTCTCTCTTTGCTTCCTAACCCCATGATGTGAAGAGGTCCTCTGCGACAGGCTCCTGCTGCCAGCTGCTCTGCCATTCCTCTCTGCCACATGGGACTGAAATCCTCTGAACTGTCTGCTAAAATAAACCTATCTTTCTTCCTTAAGTTGGCCTGTCAGTATTTTGCCACAGTGATAAACATGTTTTGGGTACTGAACTCATATCAGATATTTGATTTGCAAATATTTTGTCCCATTGTTTGTTCATCTTTTCACTTTCTTGATAATATCCTTTGATGCACAAAGGGTTTTAATTTTGGTGAAGTCTAGTTTATCTGTTTTGTGTTTTGTTGCTTAGGTTTTTGGTGTCATATCTAAGAACTCATTGCTTAATTCAAGATGATGAAGATTTACTCCCTGTTTCCCTTATAGAAATTTTATGATTTTGACCCTTATATATAAGTTGTTGATCCATTTGAGTTATTTCTTGTATATTATTTGAGGTGGGAGTTTGACTTCATTCTTTTATATGTAGATATCCAGTTGGTTCAGCAACATTTGTTGAAGAGAACATTTTTTCTCCATTGAATCTTGACATTCTTTTTGAAATCAATTGTCTATGGATAGGTGTGTTTATTTTTTGGACTCTATTCTCTTCCATTTGTCTATAAGTTCATCTTTATGATAATACTACACTTTTAATTAATGTAGTTTAGTAGTACCTTTTGAAATTGGGAGTTGTGAGTCTTATAACTCTTTTCATCTTTTTAAAGTTTATTTTGACTACCTGGAACCCCATTTGAATATGGCTTATCCTTTCTGAAAGTCATGTTGAAATGTGATTGCCATTGTAGTATTGTTGTTGTTGTTAGGTGCCGTCGAGTCGGTATCTGACTCATAGTGACCCTCATAGGATTTTCAATGGCTGACTGTTTTGGGATTGCCTTGGGAGTGGATTGCCAGGCCCTTCTCCCATTTTTGCGGTGCTGGGAATTGAACTCGGGACCTCAGAGACTGCAGCGCAGCACTCTACCAACTGAGCTAAATCCCAGCCCTGTAGTATTGTTAGTGGTAGGGATTTTAAGAGGTTGTTCGGTTGTTGAAAGTAAGTAATACCTTTCTCACAGGCTTGTAGGACTAGATTAGCTGTCTAGAGAGTGACTTACTTTTTATTTTATTTTATTTTTTATTTTAATTTAATTTAAATTTAATTTTATTTTGTACTGGTGGGCTGAACCCAAGGCTTTACACATATTTTGCAAGTGTGCCACTGGACTGCATGGCCAATCTATTTTTTATTTTTTGTCTCAAGACAGGGTCTTGCTAAATTACACAGGCTGCCTCTGGCCTCATACTCTTTCCTGCCTCAACCTCTTGAGTTATTGGGATTACAGGAATGTGCCACAGCATTAGGAGGGAGCGGGTTGTTATAAAATAAAATCGTCTCTCTTGCACACATATTTTTTTTCTTGCACATATGTTCCCTTTCCCTCCCACTTTTCTGCTAAGTTAGGACACAATACCAGACCCTCACCAGAAGGTAAGCAGTTGTCAGTGTCATGTTCTTGGACTTCTCAGTTTCCATAACTGTGATAAAAAATAAATACATAGTTTATAAATCACCCAGGGTCAGGTATTATGTTATAGTAGCAAAACATGGACTAAGACACCCTTGCAATTCCATGTGAATTTGAGGTTTAGCTTTTCCGAGGCTATTGGGATTGTGATAGGGATTGCATGGAATCTTTATCTCTTTTGATTCTAAATATTAAGCAATACTCTTCTTGTCTCCTGGAAACATCAAGTTTTTCTTAAACACCGTCATACATCAGTGATCAAACACAGTCATACATCACTGATCAGCTGATCAGTGATCAGCAACTATTTTCTGTAAAGGGCCAAAAAGTAAGCATGTTAGCCTTGAGAACCATATGATATTAATTAGTAGTATTGGCATCTGTGGACCTCTCACCCTCATTTTGTTGCAGTAGTTTCAGGTATCATCCCCATGTTAAAACTATCTTCTGTGATGTGAGGCATTCCCTTGTACAGATAACCTCTTCCTTGTCTAGCTTTGTATTCTGATTTCCCCTTGTTCCATCACCTTAGCATCTCCTTCCACATACCTTCTCCCTCTGCGCCCAGTTTCTGCTGGTTCTTATTAGCCAGGTCTTACAGTTTCTTCATCAAATAGTCCCTCTCTTCTCTTAGCAGGCTGAGCCCTTGCATCATGAAAAGATGCGGCACTTTGGTCCCAGTTATGGCTTTGGTGGCCAAAAAGGCAGATGGGGACATCCTGAGAGGGCCAGCATTGTGCACGAAGGCACTTGCCTTATGAGGTTTCTATGCAGACTTGTATCAAAGCAGTTATGGGCAGGAGGACATCTGTCATCTGAGAAAGAATGGACACATTCAGCAGGCTCTGGGACTTCAGGAAGATTGGAGATTCAAGGGGTTCAAATGTGTGTACTTAGCTATGTCTACCTTAAATCTGAGGGTCCTATTTTTTTCCCATGAGGACCTTTATTTGGTGTAAGAATTGCTGGGCTGATAAAGCAACTTTTTCTAAAGACTTGCTACTCTTGCATTCATGTCCTATGTCTGGTCTCAACTTTGTCTGCTGTCCAACTCTACGCGATGAAGGTCTTTAAAAATGTCATTCAGGGAGATCTCTCCCTCTTACAGTTGCATTAAATTGATGATTGATTGTCAAGAGCTTATTATTTTCTCTCTTCAAAGCAACAGCTACTCAATTTGATAGTCCTTGTACTTACTCTTTCTCCCCCCTCTCTCAAATTCTGATGATACTGCATGAGTCTGTGCGCGCCTGTCTATCTGTAGCCCAGCCTAGTGATATAGGTAAACATCTTAGCAAGTATACTATCACCACATGCTGTAGACGCCCAGTTCCCTAACCACCTCTAGGCCCCAGAATCCTGTATCTAGGTCTACTTCCCAGCAACACCTGTACCCCAACCGGCTTGGTTGGTTTCCTGCACTTGAGAAGGTCTTTGGATACTGTGTTAGTCAGACTTTTGCATCATTGTGACCAAATATCTGACAGAAATAACTAAAGGGAGGAAATATTTATTTTGGCTCACTAATTCAATGAGTTCAGTCCATGGTCAGTTTGCCCCATGCATATGGGCAGAGCATCATGGTAGAGAGCGTGTGTGGCAGAGGAAAGCTGTTCACATCATGGGGCTTGTTGTTGTTGTTAGGTGCTGTCAAGTCAGTGTCTGACTCATAGAAACCCTGTGTACAATGGGATAGACACTATTGTCAATGCTTCTCTGGTATTCATAGGGTTTTCAATGCCTGGTTGTTTTTTTGTGGGAGGTGGGTTTCTGGGTACTTCTCCCAAGCCTATAGCACCTGGTGTTCCCAGGTGGCCTCCCATCCAAGTACTAATGAGGCCAAATCCTGCTTAGCTTCTGAGATCTGACAGGATTGGATGCCACAGTGGTACAGCTGCAGGCTATCATGGAGCTAGGAAGTCCAGAAAGCAACAGGAAGGGGCCAGGGACAGGATACCTCTAAGGGCATGCCCTAGTGTCCTACTTCCTCCATCTGGCCCCACTACCTACTTTCCCCACCTTGCAATAATGCCATCATATGATGACTCCCTCAAAGGATTAATTTATTCATTAGGTCAGAACCCTCATGATCTAATTTCCCTGGAAACACTCTCACAGGGAAACCCACAGGTGTGGTTCACTAATCATCTAGGTGTTCCTTAATCCCATCAAGTTGATAATCAAATTTAACTACCATAGGTGCTTATTGACAGAGTAATCTTTAGGAAAAACTTGTAGGGGAGGAGAGAGGAAGGGGACGAGTGAGACAGAGTGTAGACTTGGCATCACTCACACTGTGAAGTCATCTGCTCTTGAAGCAAGGGACTGGATTTTTGATACTTATAGCAGTCAGTCAGTGGCTGTGGATGCCCCTGGGATATGGGTGTAACCTCCCTGGCAAGGTGACTCTTGTCAGCCAAGAACCATTCTCTGGAGAAGGGATGGCTATGAGCTGTTATCAGCCAATGGGCACAACAGCTGGGGAGGGTGGACATGGCGATGGGGAGCCATAGCATGTACTGCATAGAGGATGGCATGTTCTGGTGACAGAGATATTTTGGCAGGGCCGGGGTGTACAGAATGAGGCACTCAGTTGGTGGTAGACCTTGGACAAAGATAGTTGGCTGTGGAGGTGATGGGAAGTGGTTGGGATTGGGATATTTTATTTTGTTTTATTTTATTTTTGAGATAGGGTCTTGCTCTGTAGCCTTGCTAGCCTTGCTAGCCTCAAACTCAAGATCATCCTGCCTCAGCTTCCCCTGTGCTGGGATTACAGGTGTGTGCTACCATGGTTGACAGATCTCTCTCTCTCTCTCTCTCTCTCTCTCTCTCTCTCTGTCTGTCTGTCTCTGTAGTCATAGCACCTTAGCATCCGATCCCACCTGATCTTGGAAGCTAAGCAGGGTTGGCCTGGTTAGTTTTTGGATGGGAGACTGCTTGGGCATACCAGGTGCTGCAGGTTAGGGAGAAGAACCCAGCAACCCACTCCCTAGAAACAATCTGCCACTGAAAACCCTATGAATAGCAGAGAAGCACTGACACAGTGCCAGGTATGGCACACTGTTGGAAAATTTTGCATAGAAGGAATCACACAGTATGGACTTTCCTTCTTTCTTTGACTCAGAATTATTATCACTCATGTGATTGCATGTATCCATAGATCACTCATTTTCATTATAGAGTACTATTCAATTATATGGACATACCAGTTTGTGTATCCACTTACCTGCTGATGGACATTTGAGGTGTTTCTGATTTGGGGTGATTACAACTCAAGCTGCCTCGAACATTTGTGTACAGGTGCTTGTGTGAACATACAATTTCTTTTTCACTTGGGTAATTGGCTAGTTGTGGCCTGACTGGATCCTATAGTAGGTATGTGTTTAACTTAAGGAGAAACAGTCACACTGTTTTTCAGAGTGACTCTACCATCTTGCCTTCCCACTAGTAGAGTAGGAAAGCCGTGATTCCACACATCCTTACCAACACCTGCTATACTAAGCCTTTCACATTTAGTCTTTCTAGTAAGTGCTCTGGAGAGTATGTGGGATTTATAATGGGTTGGATCTGTGGGATTTGTAATGGGATATGAGGCGAGGCAAGGAGCAATTTATTCAACAAATCCTGAGTACCATCTTTATCCTGCCACTTGTCAAGGGGCTGAGAGTGCAGAAAAGACTAGAACAGAGATGATGTCTTCTGCATGACACTTATACCCCAAGCTCTGTCGGCCTGCCTGGGGAAGATGGCAGGTGTCATGGTGCTCTGGTGGGGGCAGGATGAGGAGGTGAAAGGGGAAGCAAGTGTGATTGATGGAGGCAGTGAAGAGCGAGTGGGAAGATGGTGAGGTCAGACTCTGTGGTGCAAAAATTAGCAGCCTTGGTCTAGAAGGATGCTGGGATGGCTTGTCTCTGTTTATTATTTATGTGACTCTGGCCAAATCATGCCACTGCCCCGAGCAGCCTCAGTTTCTTTCCCCGCAAAGTGGGAATAATGGATGTGTTAGGTGTACTGAGATGTCTTACTAGCAGCCAAATCCGCATTCTTCATAGCTCTACTGAAGTCAGGACATGGAATTTGGTCCCTAGCTTGCCTCTTGAGAGAGGACCACAGAGTCCCTAATGTTCTCAGAAGTCAGCGCATGGTGCAGTACATCATTCCCAGCCTCTCCTGCCTGCCCCCAGGTGCAGGCTCTCCACCTGTGGCCCTGAGCTGGAAAGAGCAGTGAGAGGCCTGTTGGCAGCTTTATTTTTAGTGCCTCCCTTGGAAGGTGGCTCAGGCTCCCTGACTCCGTGGGGAGCTGAAGTCAGGCTATATTTAGGAGGCACAGCTGTGTGCCACCATCCCTCCTGCGTCACTGGGGTTTAGTCCTCATGGTGTTTGGAGGGAACACGTTGCTTTTGCTTACGCTGTTTCTTCCTGTGGCTCTCCCCAGTGCACCAGACCCCCCTGATTCTGAAGCTCTGCCTCATGACAACACGATGGGGAGCAAGAGGGGCCCAACCTACCTGTTTTGTAGCAACCATAGTTTCTGCTCATTGTGATGCTCACCACTGGGAGTGTAGCTCTGAGTGTAGCCATAGCAACCATGATGATCCACATTTGCTCGGTGTTTCTTGTTTTCCAAATGCTTTTCCAACCATCGCTAATTGCAACCTCTAGATGAGTCTAGGGTGTGGCATCCACATCTCTATCTCCGTGTTCTGGATGAGGAAACTGAGGCTCTGAGAAGTAAAGGGTATTGCTTAAAGGCCCTGTGTGAGTGGGGACATGAACTCAGGTTGAGCATTTTTTCTGTTAAGTTGTCATTGTACTAAATGTGTAGTCTCATCCCCCTGGTTCAACTTATCCTGCTATCTGCCTGCTGAAATTCTGCTTCTCCTATGAGGCCCTGCAATGGGCTCAAATGCCACCTCCTCTGGGAAGTGTGCTCTGGTTCCTCCAGATGACCATGGAGTTCTGGGCATCTTACAGTATAATACAGGGTTCACCAGGGGTGGAGTGTGGCTTAGCATAGTTCCAGCAACCATATTATACCTTCTTCCACATCACAGGCTTCTTCAGGTCAGGAATCAGGATTTATCATCTCCAAATTCCCTGCATCATCCCCTGTAGCCTGCCTGAACACATAGTAAGTGCTTAACAAGTTCTGTTGGGAGAAGGACTTGGCAACCCACTGCCAAAAAACAGCCACTGAAAACCCTATGAATAGTAGAGAAGCACAGCAATAGTGTTTCATCTGTTGTACATAGGGTCACTATGAGTCAGGTACCAATTCAACAGCACCTAACAACAACAATAAGTTCTGACTGAGTTGAATTCCAACCAAATTTGATAACTGGATGGCCACCAGAACCTTCATAGTGGTTGACATTGGACAGATCCTCAAATTCATAGTCTGGCTCTGCCCCTGCTAGCTGGATGATCTGGGATATTCTCATAATCAATGGAGGCCTCAGCTTACTAATCTGTGATGTGGGAATAATCACAGAATGCCAAAACATTGTTGCTGTTGTTGTTAGGTGCCGTAGAATCATGTCCAACTCATAGTGACCCTCATAGGGTTTTCAAGGGCTGTTTCGGGATTGCCTTGGGAGTGGGTTGCCACGTCCTTCTCCCATTTTTGTGGTGCTGGGAATTGAACTCGGGGCCTCAGAGACTGCAGAGCAGTGCTCTACCAACTGAGCTAAATCCCAGCCCTCCAAAACATTAGCACATCTGAATTCTTTACTCAGCCATCTTGCCTGATGCACTTGGCAGGATCCCTGATCGGTTGGTGTGTGACATCAGCTACCTACCCGAAGAAGAATAGACCAATGGGCATACATCGCATACCTGCCTGGGATAGTCTCCCATTCCTTCACTCCTTCTTTTCTCCTTGAAGAGTTGGCATGGCTCATCTGGGAGCACCTGAAAAAGGTGAGACCATCCCTATGTCATCCCTTCTCATGGTTAAAGCTATTCTTTCACTGTAGGATGGTCACCTCCTGAGGTGAGGGACTGCCAGTGTGCTGGGAGGCACAGGCCCTCTCAGGTGGCAAGAGAGCAGGGATGGAGGCAGAAGTCTGCTGGGGTGGCCCTTCTTAGCTGAGTGACTTGGCTGGTCTGGAAGCAGAGGAGCCAAGGTGGGTATGCAGCTGGGACCAGGCCTTTCTGTTCCAGAACAGTGGGGTTTGGGCTTGACTCTGGAGCCTGAGAATGGCTGTGCTGGCTTAGCTATAGGTGGCACCAACCAGACTCATTTTTCTGTGGGGAGGCCTTCCCTGGCCTTATATAAGAGCTGGTCACACTGATCCTGGAGTTGCGTGCATAGATTGGCTTGCTTCTAGAGAATAGTCTTATGCAAGACAGGCTGGCTTTACTCTAGATCTCTGGGGAAGTGGGCTAGCTGAGTCTGTAGAAGGCAAAGGGAAAATGGGAGGCACCCTAGATTGCTGTGTTCTGGGATGTACAGTGTAAGTCCACCTGCTCCTCCACAACTGTGACCACTCTGGCCAGTGGGCTATGAGTGAAAAGGAGGAGGTTCACTCCTGGGGCTCAGCATGGAAAACCAGCTGGAAATCCCTGTGGCTTTTCTCTCCTGCTATAGTGATGGGGCAGGTTGAGGGCTTCAGGTAGAGACAGCTCTGTCTACCTGGGTCCCTGAGTGACTGTGTGGAACAGAGCCTCCTCAGACTCAAAGTGGCTGTATGAGCAAGAAATAAGCCTGTGTGGATTAGCTCAGAGATTTTGGGGTTGTTTCCACAGCAAAGCAAATACTGAGAAGTTTGAGAATGTTGTTGATGATGTGGGAATATACTGATGTTTCCTTGACGTTGTTAGGTGTCATTGAGTTGGGTCCAACTTGTAGCGACCCTATGTAGAACAGAATGAAACACTCCCTGACACTGTGCCATGCCCGGTACTTATGTCAGTGCTTCTCTGCTGTTCAGAGGGTATTCAATGGCTGATTGTTTTCAGGATTGTTTTGGGTATGAGCTGCCAGATCCTTCTCCTGTTTTTGCTGTGCTGGGGATTGAACCCAGGGTCTCAGAGAGGACAAAGTAGCACTCTACCAACAGAGCTAAACCACAGCCCTGATGTTTCACAGACTTGACAAAATTTTTAGTTTAAGTTCCATTTATATTGTATTCTAAGGATAAATTCCCACACTAGATCTCAGTTACCTTACCAACCTTCTTGCCTCAACATACAGGGTAATGAGGCCCAGAGACACTTAAGGTCACCTGTTTTAGTGGCACAACCATACTTTATAAGCTTTGCTTTAATAAGTTGTATGTAAATGGATGTTTTCTGTAAAGAGATTCCATTTGCCCATTGGCCTTAGTAAACCCCTCAGGGATGATTCATCATTTTTCTGATCATCTATAATTGAAGTTCAAGGTACCACAGCCAATGGAAGCTTCTCCATTCTGTGGCCAAGCATTTAATGTCAATCAACAAACACTTAAATGTGGTAGAAGAGCCTGCTTTGAAGGGGGAAGGGGGCTAAAAAGGAAGGGAATCTATAGTCCTTGTACTCTAGAGGCTGAGGCAGGAAGATGGTGAGTCCTAGGTCAGCCTGGGCTACATAGTGAGACCTTGTCCACTTCCTTCCAAAAAAGAGGCGGGGTGAGAAATAATGGATTTCTCTTTACTATGTTTTGCAAGGGGCTAGAATTTAGATCAGTTGGTAGAGCACCGCTCTGCAGTCTCTAAGGTCCATGGTTCAATTCCTAGCACCACAAAAATGGGAGAAAGGCATGGCAATCCACTCCCAAGGCAATCCCAAAATAATCAGCCATTGAAAACCTTGTGAGGGTCGCTTTGAGTCAGACATGACTTGACAGCACCTAACAACAATGTGTTTTGCAAACTAGAATTCTTGTATGTTGGAAATTTAAAAGATGATGATACCAGGTATATGTGCGTGCCTGTGTTCTTTGGTGTGTATGTGTTTTTGGTGTGCCCTGCAGGTGTGTGAGTACCAGCTGTCTGGATTTACAGAGGATGCTTTCTTAATCAACATATACCCAATTAGTTGATCTTTTAAAATAATGTTTAATTCTTTTATGAGAAGGAAGAAAACAAGGAAAAGCAGGAATTTGTTTTATAAAACTGTAAAATGTTTTAGTTTTTTGGAAGTCTTGAGTTTTGATGACATCCAGCCTCCTAAAACTTTGTTGTTAGGTGCCATTGAGTTGGCTCCAACTCATAGCCACCCAAAGTACAGCAGAATGAAACACTACCTAATACCATGCCATGCACATGATCTTTTTATGCTTGAACCTGTTGTCATGGCCCTTGTATTTCTCCTCATTCTGAGTTGCACCTAAGTCTTTAGATTGCATCAATTATTTATTTAATGCACAGTTATTGGACACCTACTGTGTCCCATGTACTGGGGCTCAGGGGCAAGGCAGTGACAATGACCTACAGGAGGCTAGAGTTGCCTAGGGGAGACAAGACAGAAAACTGTATCTCTATGGTAAATCTTTTCTCCAGGGATGCCCCAAAAGGCTAGGACCACTAAGGAGAAGGATTTTCTGCATGAGAGCCTGGGGATCTGGGCAAGCCTTGGGGCAGAGGCAGCATTTAAGTCAACTTGGAAGAAGAAGGCTATGTAGATTTTCATTTAGACCTTGGGAGAGTCTGTTCCTAACACAGACAATGGCTGGTGTTAACTGAATGCACTAGGGAAGGAGTAAAATTAACCAAATGCACTCTAAGGAGGTTGAAATACAAATAGCAACTGCAGGTTAACCTCTACCTGGAAAATGCCAGTAACTGGAACCATTGATGGAAGGTGTTTCATTAACTAAAAATTTCCTATGTTTGTGTATGGTGAGTGAGGCTACACAGTCACAGGTATACCCACACCCCTCTTCAGCCCCAAGCTCCCCTGAGGAGCCCCTTCTGCACCCAGTGGGAATGGGTCTTTGCACTCCTCTGTGGCAGTGAGAGGTGTGGCCTGTCAGTCTGGAAGACACATTCTCAGCACGCCACACTGCGGCCCCACGGAGGCCCCACTCCAAGAGGATTGGAAATGTAATCACAACAGTTTTTATTAGCAAAAGAACAGCAGGATCCCTTCTGCTGTCCATATGGACAGATCCCGATGGGTATTCATGAAACAGTTTGCTGCGGGAACAGCCGTGCTTAAAACTCCTTGTCCAATTACCTTTGAACTTACCTTTTTTGCTGTGGTGGCTGCTGCTACTGCATGGGAAACATCTCACACACTCATTTCTCCTGCAGAGGGAGAGATCTGCCTTTCTTGGTGTGGGGTTCCTTTGCCCTAGAGGCTGGACAGCACTGGGCCAGACAAGACCCAAGAGTTTGGGGCCTGGTCACTCACTATGGATGTCATGGTGGTCAACTCAATCTTGTCTTCCCTAGGTCAAACTGTCTGGTTAACTGGTGCTAACAACAGCTTTTGGAAAAGCCCCTGAGCCCTGTTGGGTCTTAGGACAAGGGATCCTTCTGCAAGGACAGTTGGTGAGAGAGTGAGGAGCTTGCTCATTTGATTACTGTTTCCCGACTGTGGCTGTGTGCTGTGCAGGTGGAAGACAATGGGAATCATTACTGTATAGCCTGGGTGCTTGGAGACATTCCTAATTCCAAATATCCTTCCCATTGTCCCTAGTGGTACTTAGTAGTGCATATCAAATGATATGCCCCAATTCTGGGAAAGAAGGTATAGTTTTTATATATAGAGGACAAGAATATATGAATCTGAAATAAGATCACTGTTAAAGCAGCAGGAAGCCTGTGCCTTGTGCAGGTCATAGGGCGAGACCTTGGACTTCTTTGACTAGAAGAGGACAGAGGAGGATTAAGCAACTTGAAGTCAGCACATGTGTCTTGAGAATCCATATCTGGAGAAGCATTCAGCCAGGCAAACACAATTCTATCAGCTGGTGCCTTGTTGACTGAGCAGGTCTGCCATGGCGTCCAGCTCCGGGAAGCTGAGTGGACATCTGTTGTTCTGTGTGCTGTGCGGACCATCTTCTAGAAGTGAGATCTCTGCTTTCCTTGGGGATCCATCGTCTCTTGCTTCAGTGAGTGGGGTTGGTCCAGGCTGGCTTCCTTCCTTTGCCTCTGGGAGCAGATATGGGGCTCTCCCAAGCCTGGTCAAATGGAGCCTCATTTGACCTCTACAAGGGCCTACTTGGGACAAAGAGAGGCTTCTTGGGACTTTTACTGGAACTCTCCTTACAAGGGGTTTCTAAGCAGGGGGATGGTGGGCCTGGAAGTGTGGGTGACCATGTAGATGTCACCTGGGATGAGGTTGCTGAGATTGACTCCACCCTGATCCTGTGGTGTCTGAGCTACTTCGCCTCTGCCCACTCAATACCAGAACTGACAAATCCTCTTTTGTGCTTAGGTCAGTGTGAGAAGCTTTCTGGGGTTAAGATTCAGCCAGATGCTCCTCCTCCCAAAGAACTGGCTCTCTCAGGTTTTCAGTTCATCACCTTCCTGGCCGGGGCATGGTTTTCCACACTGGCTGGAGGAGAGCTGGGCCTCTCCTGGGTGTGGTGTCACATATGGTGATGTCAGATGGTGCTGGGCACAATCCTGGCTCACTGGATGGGCTCATTAAATCATGCTAATAATCTGCCTGCACACATTTCCAGGACTTCCCCATTTCCCACCTCTGAAGGCTTTGGAATAAAACAGACCTGTACTCTTGTCTGGCACTGCCATTTCTAGCAATGACTTGGGTAAGTTATTATACGACTGTAGACCTCAGCTCATCGGGAAAATGGGTATAATGATACTCTTCCTATGCTAGATGTTTTGAGGACTGATGAGAAAATTCATGTATAGCAAAGCTTAGCCTGGCCTGCTTCATGTGGAGCTATTGTTATTCTTGTTTCTAGAAACTCCTCCAAACAAGCTTTTAAAGCTACTAAACCAATGCCCAGCTATTGTTATTCCACTATTTCTCATTGCTCGTGCCCTTTTCCTTTTCTTTTTCTCTTTCCCCCATGATATCCACTGAGGTCTGGGTTTGGTCTGTTCTGGATTCTGCAGTTACCCAGGTGGGGAAGGTATAGGCTCTGACTAGGAGCTCTCCTGGACAGAAACCATGTCTGACATTCCAGAAAGACCAAAGCAAAGAAAGTACTGTAGTGGAGGGACAAGAGCAGTGCTCAGGTGCTCAGAGGAAGGGGACAATCTTGCTGAGGGCTCATGTGTCCATCACCTTGATTCTATGATGCTTTGTTTGAAAGACAAAACAACTCTTATTCCCTCTTGGAGACAGGAAGATTGCTTCTTGAGTTCAGTTCAGTCATCCTGAAAGTCAGATTGTCAGAGTCACGGGATCCACCGCAGCTCAGATTCTCCCACTTATCAAATGCTCCAAGTAGAAAGGGGTATATGGCAGCGTGGAAATTGTACAAATTGGCAAGCTGATTCTATAATTCATACAGGAATGAAAAGGATCTAGAATAGCCAAGCCAATTTTGAAAAGGAACTCACAATACCCAACTTAAAAGATTATTATACAGCTACAGTAATCAACACAGTGTAATAGTTGCATCAAGATAGATGAATAGCCAGGTGCAGTGGTACATGCTGCTAATCCCTGGAACGTGGGAGGCTGAGGCAAGGGCATCCCCAAGTTCAAGGCCAGAGGCAGCCTGTGTAACTTAGAGAGGCCCTGTTTCAAAATAAAAAATAAAAGATGGGCTGGGGGTGTGGCTCAGTGGTAGAGCATTTGCAACCCTCAAGTGTCAAAAAGGGAGAGGGTCAGACAAGAAGATCAATGGAATGGGATGGAATGAGGAATCCATAAATAGACACACATATATGGACAACTGATTTTTGATAAAGGTGCAAAGAAAATTCTGTGGAGAAATGGTAGTCTTTTTTAAGTTGAATAACCATATGCAAAAAATGAACTTTGATTCATAACTTGTGTCATATACAAAAATTAGGTCAAAATAAATGACAAACCTAAATGTAAACACTAAAGTGTAAAACTTTTAGAAGAAAATATCTGTGACCTTGGTTTAGGGAGTGTTCTGAAGTATGACACCAGGAGTATATTTTTAAAATCATATTTTGAAATATTTATTGTAAGATCCCTGGGTGTAAATGTTGTTGTTGTTAGGTGCTGTCGAGTCGGTATCCGACTCATAGCGACCCTACATACAACAGGGGAAACATTATTGTCAGTGTTTCTCTGCTGTTCATAGGGTTTCCAATGGCAGGTTGATTTTTGGGAGTGGGTTGTCAGGTCCGTCTCCCAAACCTACAGCACCTGGTGTTCCCAGGCAGTCTCCCATCCAAGTACTAACCAGGCCTGACCCTGCTTAGCTTCTGAGATCTGACGGGATCAGCTGCCACAGGGCTAAACACTGAAGATAAATGTTATCAAACTTCAACTGTTTTTTTATATAGTTATCAAAATTTTCTTCAAATGATTATAAACTTTGCAACATCATAAACAATGTCTGACAATTGGCAAAAAAGATGCCAAGAGCATAATCTATAAAAGAAAAAAAATCAATGTTATACTTCATCTGAATAAAAAACTTATACTTTTTGAATGAAACTGTCAAGAGACTTAAAAAGGCAAGTCATAACCTGAGAGAAAACACACACAAATATTATATCTGATGAAAGACTTGTATCCATAATTACATAAAGAATTTTCAATAATAATAAAATGACCTGACTTAAAAACAGGCAAGAGATTTGAATAGACATTTCACTAAAGAAGATATGCAATGATAATAAGCACATGAAAAAATGCTCAACACCATAGTCATTAAGGAAATTCAAATTAAACCCACAATGGCATAGCAACATACATTCTAATGTTATTGTTAGATGCTGTCGAGTTGGGACATACCGACCTTGCACACAACAGAATGAAACATTCCCAACACTGTGTCATGCCTGACACTGTATCAGTGCTTTTCTGCTGTTCACAGGGTTTTCAATGGCTGACTGTTTTTTGGGAGTGGACTGCCAGGTCCTTCTCTCAAGCCTACAGCACCTGGTGTTCCCAGGCAGTCTCCCATTCAAGGACTAACCAGGCCTGACGCTGCTTAGCTTCTGAGATAAGATGGGATCTGATGCCACAGTGGTATGGTTGAAGGCATACATCCAATTGTTGTTGTTGTTAGGTGCCATCGAGTCGGTATCCAACTCATAGTGACCCTCATAGGGTTTTCAATGGCTGACTGTTTTGGGATTGCCTTGGGAGTGGATTGCCAGGCCCTTCTCCCATTTTTGCGGGTGCTGGGAATTGAACTCGGGACCTCAGAGACTGCAGTGCAGCGCTCTACCAACTGAGCTAAATCCCAGCCCATACATCCAATAGGGTGGATAAAATGTCAAAGAACAACCATACCAGGTGTTGGTGAGGAAATGGGGAATTGAAACTCTTGTGCACTGCTAGTGGGAAGCAAAATGCAGCAATACTTTTGACAAAAGTGTGACAATTTTACAAAATTAAATATATACCTATCATAAGATCTGGCTATTTCACATCTAGCTGTTTTCCCTAGAGAAAAAACCTGTATGGCTGTAAAAGAATTATACACAAATGTTTACAACGGCTTTACTTATAATCATCAAAACCTGGACACAACCCAAATGTCCATCAACAGATGACTGGACACACAAACTGTGGTATGTCCATATAATGGAATACTGCTCTGTAATAAAAAGGAATGAACTATTACCATATGCAGTAATAGAAATGGATCTCAAAATAATTATGCAAAGTGAGAGAAAGAAAAAAAAGTAATGGTATGTGATTCTATTTATATAAAATTCTAGAAAATGCAAACTAATCTATACTAACAGAAAGTAGATCAGTGGTTGTCAGGGGATGAGGGCAAGGGGTAGGAAAGGAGGGGCAGGAGGAAAATTCAGGGGATGATGGATAAGTTCATTATCTTAACTGTGGTGATGGCTTCCTGAGTGTCTGTGGATGTTAAAACTTATTTACATGTACACTTTAATTATGTGCAGTTTATTGCATGTCAATTATATCTTAATAATTCTGCTTAAGAAAAAGAGAGAGGATATGACTCTCCTACTACCACCTGGCTCAGATAAGGCAGCCCAAGTAAGAGCTGTCCTGTCCAAGGGAAAAGGAGAGATGGACCAGGCCACTGGCTCCAACGTCCTCTGCAGTGTACTTGTGCTTCTCTGCCTCATCAACTCCTCTGTCAGGATATGTCCTCCCCATCCTCATCACCTTTTTAGATACTACTTGTCCTTCTAGGTCTAGACTAGAAATTGCCAATTCCAAGAAGCCTTCCAGGACCATGCACCTACTGGTGATTTCCTTCATCAGACAGCATTCCTCTTGCATATTACTTCTCAGATCGTCCACACTGAGTCTTCTTGCATGGAGGACAATTAAGTGAACCATCCATTCGGCAACAGGAGCCTCTCTTGGCTCTCCTGAAGCTTTCTGGGTGTAGACTCTTGCCTGGCTGTTTTTCCACCTCGCCTTGGAAGAGGGGGAAAAATGTGCATGCTAGTTGCCTATCTGCCTGCAGCTGTACTGTGGCATCCGACAGATCTAGGAAGCTAAGCAGGGTCAGACCTGGTTAGTACTTGGATGGGAGACTGCCTGGGAACACCAGGTGCTGTAGGTTTGGGAGAAGGACCTGGCAACCCACTCCCAAAAATCAATCTGCCATTGAAAACCCTATGAACAGCAGAGAAGCACTGACAATAGTGTTTCGCCTGTTGTATGTAGGGTAGCTGTGAGTTGGACACTGACTCCACAGCACCTAACAACAACAAGTTGTCTATCTCTGTTTTATTGGCTATACAAAGGCATTTTACTGTGTGTATCACAACAAATTATGGATAACATTGTGCAGAATGGGAATACTAGAGCACTTAATTGTACTTATGAGGAATCTGTACATGGACCAGGAAGCAGTCGTTAAAACAGAACAAGGAAACACTGCCTGGTTTAAAGTCCAGAAAGGTGTGTGTCAGGGCTGCATCCTTTTACTGTACATCTTCACCTGTATGCTGAGCAAATAATCTGAGAACCTGGACTTTATGAAGAAGAATGTGGCATCTAGAGTGGAGGAAGACTCATTAACAACCAATGTTATGCAGATGACACAATTTTGCTTGCTGAAAGTGAAGAGGATTTGAAACATACACTGATAAAGCTAAAAGAACACAGTATGATTGCACCTCAACATCAAGAAAACAAAAATCCTTACAACTGGGTCAGTAAGAGACTTCATGATAAATGGAGAAAAGATTGAGATATTCCGAGATTTTACTTTATTTGGTCCTACAGACAAATGTGGAAGTGGCAGTCAATAAATCAAAAGATGCATTTCATTGGGAAAAGCTGTTGTGAAAGACCTTTTCAAAGTGTTGAAGAGTAAAGATGTCACATTAAAGATGAAGGTGTGCCTGACTCATGCCATGCTATTTTCAGTCGTGTCATATGCTTGTGGAAGCAGGATGTTGAATAAGGGAGACAGGAGAAGAATTGATGCTTTCAAATTATGGTGCTGGGGACAAATATTGAATATGCCATTGATTGTCAAAAGAACCACCAGATCCATCCTTAAAGGAGTGCAACCAGGGTTGTTCTTGGAAGCAAGGATGGCTAGACTGTGTCTGATATATTTTGGGCATGTCAGGAGAGACTAATCTCTGGAGAAGGACATCATGTTTGGGAGAGTGGCGGGTCAACGAATAAAAGGAAGACCCTCAACTAGATGGATTGACACAGTGTCTGCAACAATGGGCTTAAACATAAAAAAGAGCATGTTTCTGGCACAGAATCAGGAAGTGTTTCGTTCTGTTGTATATAAGGTCGCTATGAGTTGGATCCAACTCCATGGTACCTAACAACAGCAAAGTATTTTCTCAATAAACAGCCACTCCACCTGTCTGAGCCCTGACATGTCTGTCTGCTTGCTGTGCTGTGGGGGCTTGCATGTTGCTGTGATACTGAAAGCATGCCACTGGTATTTCAGGTACCAGCTGGGCTACCCATGGAGGAGACCTGGCAGCCCACTCCCAAAACAATTAGCCATTGAAAACCCTATGGACAACAGAGAAGCACTGTCAAATATAGTGCCAGAGAATGAACACCCCCAGGCTGGAAGTGATTCAAGAAATGACTGGGGAAGAGCTGCTTCCTCAGCGTAGAGTTGACTGACAGTAATGGAGTAAAGTCTCTGGGACCTCCTTTTCCCGATGTGGCTCAAACATAAAAAAAGATTGTGTGCATGGCACAGTATCAGTGTTTCATTCTGTAGTATTTAGGGTCGCTTTGAGTTAGATGCAGCTTGATGGCACCTAACAGCAACAAAACAAACCACCTATCTGAGGGTCCGGGCTGGGATTTAGCTCAGTTGGTAGAGTGCTGCTCTGTAGTCTCTGAGGTCCCGAGTTCGATTCCCAGCACCACAATAACGGGAGAAGGACCTGGCAATCCACTCCCTAAGGCAATCCCGAAACAGTCAGCCAGTGAAAACCCTATGAGGGTCGCTATGAGTTGGATACCGACTCGACAGCTCCTAACAACAACAACATCTCAGGGTCACACCTGTGCCTGCATGCAGGTTTCTCTCTCTCTCTCTCTCTCTCTCTCTGATACCCAATCAATCACAGAAGGCTTTTGGCTTGCTCCAAATTGTGACTTTATCTTCTCTCTCCTCTGCAGTGACAACTCTAGCCCCAGCTACCAGCATCCCTTGCTGAGATTACAACAAAGCTTCATTGCTGGCTCCCCTGCTTCTGCTCTGCCCCTGCTCCATGCAGCTTATTCTCCACCCAGGCCTGGAGGATCCTTCTGAGGGCTCTGTGGGCAGACACTCCTGCTCTGCAGGAAACTTCTCTCTAAGCTCTGCTAGTCACACTCAGGTTAGAACCAGAACTCCTCTCCATGGCCTACTGAGCCTGCTGCCTGGTTCTGGCTGCCTTCCTTGGCCTGGCCTTCTAGGTCTCACACACACCCTGCCTCTTCCACTTCGGGGCCCTGGTACCTGCCTTTCCTGACCCTGGAGCTGCCTCCCTCGCCCACCCTCCCTGGCAGGTTCTTCAGAGAGGCCTTCCCTGTGAATCTGCTGAACGTAGCTCCTTCCTCTCTACTCTTTCTCTCAAGGCATCCCATTCTGCTCTTTCTCGGCATGCATTGCTACTTGCAAGCTCACATTTGTTTGTTTTACTGAAGCAATGGCTGCCTCAGGAGAGCAGGGAGCCAGCCAGCTATTTACACTCTGGGCTGTGTCCTAGCACTGGGTTCTCAAGAAATAGCCACTGAATGAATGAGTGGATAAATCTCTAAGGGAGTTTCGAGGGCCTGGCTCTTTGCTGTGTCCTTTGTCCTGTCACCTTACAGTGTGAGGATATATTCTTCTATCTTATAATGCACATTTCTGAAATCAGGTTGGCTCTTATCATTGTTGCACATGTTTAATGTAGCAGTATTTTTTCTCCAGAAAACTGCAAACTTAGTGATTCATTCTTGCAATGGGATGTCTTATGTCTGGGAATTGAAGTAGCAGGCAAATCTTTGTGATGTCTAACAAATGACATGTGTCATAGGTGAGGGCAGCTGACCCTTGGTTTCTGGAAATGTCTCTGATTTGTGGCCTCACTTCTGTTGATAATCGAGTATTGAGTATTTATATTGTTTTTATATGCCTCTAGCTTCTCCTTAGTTCAGGTTGTGAGCTTTCTGAGGGCTGAAGTGGTGTTTCACCCTTCACTTCTGAGGATTCAGATTGAGCACAGAAGGGGAGAGAAGGTGAAGGAACAAACGAGGCAGGTCTGATTCCTGGCCCTCCCTGTGCATCCATCCCTCCAGCCACTACAACATCTAATGGCATAGCTGATGGGCCTCTTGAACTGCTCCAGCCTCATGGTCCAGCCTTGTCTTAAGAACCTTAAGATCTAGGCTGGAGATCTCAGTGCCCTTAGACATCGAAGGTATTGGGCCCTTTCTAATGTACTGTTTGATTCTAGTAACTAGGGTTTTGCCTTATTCAGCAGTTGAGCTCCCCACCCTTCCTTCCAATTCTACTGCCTCTCTCCCCTTGAGCCCATGGCCCTACCCAACTAACCTGAGCAGAGGCCTCACTTTACTCCATTCCCCAGGACATGGAGTCCAGTCCCTGCTACCAGTTCTTGGACTTCCATGTTGATGAGAAACGGTCTGGCCCAATGGTTAGCAACACTGGCTTGATTTGGGCTAATCTTGGCTTCATTCTTGCTCTGCTTTTTTTTTTTTTTTTTCCTAGCCATGTGCCTCTGGGAAAGTTGGTTTCTTTCTCAGGACCTAAGTTTCCTCATCCATAAAAAGATGATAAAATACCTAACTTGTAACATAATTGATAACAGAAGCTATGGTGAAAAGATTGAATAGTTTGTATTACTTGACACTGACTGACCAGCTAGTGCCATAGCAGGGGAAGAACTTTGGTAGCATTTGGGGAGGAGTGGAACATTTGGTGAGGAAGAACATGTTATGATTTGAATGTAAAATACTCCCAAACATCATGTGTTTGAATGCTTGGTCCCCAGGTTCATGGAGGCTGTGGAACTTTGGGAGGTGGGGCCTAGCTTATAGAAGTAGCTCCCTCTGTTCCTGATCCACAATGTTGTGAAGTTGTCCATCAGGGGCCCTGCTGCTGTTCCACTGTGCCTCCCTGCCACTAGGGACTGAAATCCTCTGAATCATGGGCCAAAATAAGCCCTCCTTAGGTTGGTTTGTCAGGTATTTTGCCACAGTGACACACAAGCTAATTAACATAGAAAATTGGATCATTGCTGTGCAGAAACTTGACCAAGTAGTTTTTAGATATTTGAAACTTGTTAGTAGGAGGAGTTTGGATGAGTTTGGAGATGTGGGTGGGAGAAGTCCTTGGGTACTATATGTAGGGCCTGAGAAGTGGCTCTGGTGCAAGTTCAGAAGACCAGAATGCCAACAGCAATGCAGGTAATAGAGACAGGGCTCACAGAACTTCAGTGGGGAATGAGGGCACTATTGGGAATTGGACTAGGGGCCATTCATGTTACTTTCTGGCAAAGAGCTTGTCTGCCTTTTTTGTGGATCCTAAAGATTTGAGGAAGGCTAGCCAGGTGCGGTGGAGCATGCCTATAATCCCAGCGACTTGGGAGGAGGGGGATCACAAGTTCAAGACCAGAGGCAGTCTGAGTAATTTAGCGAGACCCTGTCTCAAAAAGTAAAAAAATGGGCTGAGGTTGCAGCTCAGTGGTCTAGCACTTGCAGAGTATGTAAGCACAAGGCCCTGGGTTCAACCCCAGTACCGGGAAAAAAAAAAAAAAAAAAAAAAAAAAAAAAAAAAGA
>VMDO01001908.1:0-77294 GCA_007922755.1 Pedetes capensis | reverse complement strand
CATGTGATTCTAATCTGTATCTGATTTGGTAGCCCTTTAAAACTGTTGAAAGGGTATAGGTTAGAATTGAGAATATATAGTTAGTTGGCAGAGGAAATATAAGAAGAGTACAATATTGAGGCTGTGTGTTGGTCATTATTGGATGCTTTAGCAGAGCAGAGCAAAAAGCAGAGCAAAAATATTTGAAAAATGAGCAGTTTGGAGCTGGGTCTGGTGGAACATGCCTGTAATGCCAGCACTTGGGAGGCTGAGGCAGGAGAAGCAATGTGAATCTAAGGCCAGCCTTGTCTAAATAGAGACTTCCAGGTTGGCCTGACCCTGTCTCAAAAAAACAAAAACAAAAACAAAAACAAAACCCCTCAAAAACAAATAAACAAACAAAAATGACCCCCCCCTAAAAAAAAACAAAGCAAAACAAAATAAACAAAGCAAACAAAAGCCCTACATTTAAAGTTTTGGACAGATATTGTATAAACAAAATTGATTTAATAGTTGCATAATGGATATATCAAATGACTTATTACTCTCTATTAACATTTTTCAATAAAATAAAAGAAATAAAGTTGTGGACAAAGTGAGTTCAGAAAAAGAGGCTGTAATTGTTAAAGAGATGCTGTGCAGTTTGTGCTAGAAAAACAGGAGGAATGCCCTGGGGGCAAAAGCAAGGGTTAGCTGGACCCCTCCCACCTAAGGCTCCAAAGTGTGAAGTACAACTCATTTGAAAGACTTTCCCTTGAAAGGAGACTGTCTGAAAAGTGAGAGCTCAAATGGCACCCTGATGGAAAGGTGCTGCCTAAAGAGGTTTCCTGGCCCAGGCACACAGAGACTGCTGCTGTAGCCATGGTCCAGTGTCCTGGGTTCGTAGGCCGGCAAAATGTAAGAGTTAAGGGATTATGGAGGCTGCCACCAACGCTCCAGAGAGTAGCCTGCAAGCCTAGGCACTGTGTACCAGCATCAGATTCCCTGTGCAGGTCCCCTGACAGGCTGGGATGTGGAGCTTTGAGGGTAAAGCCTCAGCTGCAAAGGAGACCCTAGGATGTTAGAGATGCCAGCAACATGAAATTTCTGCTGCGGGAAGATGCTGGTAACAAGTGAACAAGCCCAAGAGAGCCATGTGGGCTGCAAATGGCAAGGACATAGATTTGGGGCCACCCAAGCCTGTATGAGCCCAGATGGTGCCACCATGTGTGCCAGATGCCAAATATGGAGCTATGGGGTTTGTGTCCCCTGCTGGATATTGGTCTTTATTTGGACTGATCTTTCCTTCCTATGCCCAGAATCCTCCCTTTTGGAATGGGAATGCTTTTTTTTTTTTTTTTTTTTTTGTATTGCAGGGGTTCACAGTTAAGATTACTTTGAATCTCAGTGGAGATTTGGACCTGAACTTTTGAACAAGGTGGAGACTATTAAGACTTTGGGGACTTCCAAAGTTGGACTAAATGCATTTTGCATTTTGAGATAGCCGTGAGCCTTCAAGGGCCAGGGGTGGAGTATCATGGTTTGAATCTAAAATGTCCCCCACAGGTCATGTATTTGAATGCTTGATCAATAGTTGATGCTGCTGCTTATGGAGGCTGTGGAACTTTAGGAGATGGAAGTAGGTCACTGGGGGAAGGCCTTTGGAGGTTTTACCTAGACTTCTGCTTCCAGGAAGTCTCTCTACTCCTGATCTGCCATGATGTGAAGTCATCTACCACAGGCCCTACTACAGCTCTGCCATGTCTCCCTACCACTATGGACTGAATTCCTCTGAATTGTGAGCCAAAATAAACCTATACTTCTTCCTGTAGTTGGTCTGTCAGGTATTTTACCACAGTGGCACACAAGTTGACTAACACAGGAGATGTGGAGGGGGCATGGGTTAGGAGCTATTTACCAATCAAACTGAAGCAAAGTCAATGTTTTAACAACTAATAGACCACACAGGTGTGTACTGCCCAGTTAGGAATGTATGAACATGAGGTATCTGGCATAGTGACAGGTAGGAAAGAAGTTTGAGACTCAGGGTAGCATTTACAAGTAGTGTGCTGGTAAATGCTAATAAACACCAGCTTTCCTTAAAAAAAGATCCAACTTTTAGCTTTACCAGTTTTTTGGTGTTAATACTACCACCGTGGCCAATTTCAAGCTACCAATATGGCATCCCTGAATGCTATGTTGGGAAGAGATATGTGGCAGCCACTATTATACAGAATTCTCATGACACAAACTCAGTAGACCTAATGAATACAGCAATACAGACTAGAGTAAAATCTAGCAAAATAATTGGACAATTTTTTACTTTTGTTTTTACTATTATTTAATTATAAGCTTTTTAAAATGCTGGCTGTGTTTAACAACTTACAAAGTTTGTGAAAATTTAACAATCGCCTCTTAAGAAGCAGCATAAACTGCCTCCAGTACACCTGTGAATAATAATGACTATTCTACCTGCCAATCCACAAGCCTGTTTGCATTTCTGAGATGTCTGATCACACTCTCTTGCTTATTTCCTGTAGCTGGTCCTACCTGATACTCATTGTTGCCATCCCTGCCCCTGCTTCCTGCCTTACCTGCGTACCTGTGGATTCTCTATTCCTGGTAGGGGAGCCCAGGTATGTGCCCCACCTAAAGGAACACATCTTGTTCCTAGGTCCCCTCCACAGTGTCCATGCCACTCTCTTCGGGAGCCCAACTTCCCTCCTGGGCTGCCCTTAATGTGGCAATGCTGGCTTGAAAAGGAAAACACAGGGTGGGTCAGGGAAAGTGACATTCAGGGACATAAAAGAGAAATGTCAAATTTCTCCTCAGGGTAAGAGAGAACCAGTTACAGAAGAGGGTTTGCCCCCCTTTTCGAGGCTGCCTGCTCCCCCCTACTCTTGGCTGCCATCCTTAGCATTTCTGTTGGCATAGATGCTTGGCAAATGAATCCCCCAAATGCACAGAAATCTCTCCTGCCAAATTCAGTCCTCCAACCAGCGATAAATGCTCACCGCTGGCTTGTGCAAGCAAAAACAAAGCACAAACCCAGCAGCATGAGCAGTGGCACTGCGGATGGGAAATTTACAGTCCTTTGAAACCCTGCAGGTCTGCACATCATAGAGTTATCAAGTGAATTAAATGACCAAAGAAAAGATATGGGGTTTGCTAGGCAGGAATAAATGCTGCTGAGGACAGGGAGCCCCACCTTGTTCCAGATTCTCTCAAAAGGCAGATTTGTCATCAAACCTTTATCTTAGGGACACCTGCTGGAGAGGCATGTGCAGGGATAGGGGACACTATTAGCTGACTGGCCTGTCCCTTGTTTTCTGTGTCTGGGATAAGAAGAAGGAAGGGAGAAGAAGAAAGCTAGGTTTGGGTGAAAGTAGTGCGGAGTAAAAAGAATGAAGGCATTGGAGCAAACTGGCTTGATTCAAATTTAGGCTTCATCACTTTCTATTTGTGTGAGGTTGGACAAGTTAGGTGCCCTCTTTGAGTCTTGGGTTCCTCTTCTATGAAGACAGACACGGTAGTAATGCAATGGATGCTGCTGGTCCTTATCCATGTCTTACCATGGCTCTTACCATTTCTCAAACTGCTGGCTTCTGACAAGCACCTGTGGCTATTTGTCTAAGGGCTCTCAGGTCAGTCTGAGCTGACACATGGCATGGGTCAGCTGTGGTGGGGAGCTGATGTCCCATACTCTCCCACAACCACCCTCAGTCTGTGATGGGCGGCCGTTGGAGGATAAATGACCCCTCAGTGTGATGTCTGGGATCTCCAGAGAACCCCAGAGGGTGAATCCTTGCAGGCTCCTAGTAATCGGGAGCTCCATGCCACCTCATTTATGGACTCATTTCCCTGCATTCACTGTCTCTCCTTCCTGCCTCAGCTGGTGCTCCCTGAGTCACACCCCAAATAAACGGCTTCCTTGGCTCCTTGTCCCAGGAATTCTTCCCAGAAGAATCTAATCTAGGAAACTATGTATGCTATAGGATAAGCTGAGAGTCAAATGGGAAGACATTTCAAATCCTCAAGGAAAGATAAATCCCCTGCAGGAGCTTGAGTAGATACTGGGCTCTGTCCCTTTGTCTTCCTATCCCTTTCTCAGGAAGGATCAGTCACAGAAAAACTATCTTCTCTCAGTCACCTGTACTTTGTGCCCAGCAGCTGCTGGCGCTCTGCACACCATGGGAGTGGGTGAGTGGCTGCTTGCAGGGCTGTCTCCCTCCTGGCTGGCTCCTGGGCCTCAGCAGGGTATGGAAGTCCCACCCAGGGGGTGGAGGTGCCGCCTCCGGGAGTTCTTCTGGGGGCTAAACAGACTGAAGGATTAATTAGCTAATGCCTGTGGAGTGCCTGGGAATGTCAAGTGCCGAGTGTGAAGAGCCATCATTGCGATGGCTCCCCTCTTTAAGCCCTCCACGAGAGCTGCGTCGATTACCACGTGTGGAGGAGCCATCACTGCGACTCCAGTTGGGGTTCTCGACCAGGCAAATATTTACGGTCCCCATCAAGCACTCGGGGCCTCCCAGCTCCCAGGGGCTATGGCCCATGGCTCCTCCCCAGGCTCAGCAGACAGAGACTTGGGAGTGTTTCTGGGCTCCTGGCTCTCCCATGGTGCCCACTTAGAAATTCTAATGCCAGCATCCCCAGTCCGGACCATCTTTCCCTCCAACCCATGTAGCCAAAGTTTGAAATCATTCAGGAGTCCTGCATCAATCATCTTTTGGGGGCAGGGGTCTGAAATCATCTGCTTCCTCCCCCCGTGCCCTCTTCCTCTTGAGAGTGACACCATCACCTTCTCTGACATTTCAGTTGCTTTTGATCATCACCCCCAATGTCTAACCACCTACTAACCTGTTGAGATTCTTTCTCTGTACCATTTCTGACATCCATTCCCCGCTTCACCCCATCCATTGACACTGCCCTGTCACTGGCTGTCATCCACATCCCTGGGTTGTTGCTTTCACCTCCTAGCCACTCTCTTTGTCTCTAATCTGCTCTTCATATGGCCAGGTGAGGCTCATTCTAAAACCTAGTTCTCTTGGAATCCCTGTCGATGTACATTTAACAGCTGCTTATTGCTTACTGAATAAAATCCAGACTCTTCTATTTGCCTAGTACCCATCGTAATTTGGTCCTAACTGGCCTCTTTCACCTTATATCCAACTCTCCTTTTATGTTCCCACTGTTCCAGCAGCCTGAACTACCCTCGATTGAGGACCACTCCCCCAATGAACAGTCTAAGCCATCCCACTTCCCCATGCATGTCTAGAAAACAGACCAAAAATCACTTCTTTCTTCTCTCACTTCTCATAACAATCCGACTCATGTCCTGGGAGGGCTGTAGAGGCTTTTCCAGTTTGTATTGCAGTGATGAGGAGAGAGTTGGCCTTGTGCTTCTTATATGAATGCTGTGTCAGGCCGGCGCGTTTCTGACAGCCCAGCAGTGTACGATCACAATCCTCCTATCAAAAGAAAGGAGGCTTGTGTTTAGCACCAGATTGCTTGCTCTCTAGTTGTTATGTAACTGAACGTCTGTAGGAGAGTCTGACTGTCTTTTCTCTTAGCCTTAAAGGAACTCCTTGTACCTAATATTTTCCTTGGTGCCAAAAAATATTAGTTGTTCGATACTTGTTGAAATAATATGGACTCGTGGCTTTTGAGACTGCTGTATGCATTGTGAAGATGTGGCATCTCTTCTGTAGGATTGAGTGTTACAAGCCGGGTTGATGGGCCATCATAGCTGGTGTGGGCTTCTGTGGAACTGAGGTTGGCTTGAAGTTCCCTGCAATCCCTTCTGGGTCTCAGGCTCCCTGTGTGGCAGTCTCTGGAGATGCCTCTCTGGAAGGGCTCATATCAGTAAGGCAGGCTCTGGAGACTGAAGCCCTATCAGTGCCTGGATAGATAAGTGGCACCTCAGACAGGGGAATCATTTCTATGGCCAGGGAGGGGTGTATATGTCAGGAATCTAGGGGCCTCATCTGGGTTGAGGGGCAGGGGCGAGGAGGAGGTGGGACCCAGGAGGCTCCATAAGAGTATTTCTTTCATCTCTGGAAAAGGGGCCAGTCTTGAATTGCTCAAATGTTGGATGGCAGAATATTGGAAAGTGCTGGGCCCAGCTTTGGTCAGTTCCTTTCTCTTCTTTTTCCTTAAAATAAAATCCAATGGGGTGTCCTTCCCAGGATAAGCTGTTGAGTTCCAGCAACACAGAATTGCCTATTTCAGGGCGGTAGGTAGTAGAACGCTTGGAGTAGAACGTAGGTAGTAGAACGCTTGCCCATTAGCTTATCAGGGCCTGGCTTTGCAAGCTGGAAACTTGTCCACTAGGTAAGTCTCCCTGGGTAAAGTCCTCTGGTCGTTTTTGTTTGACCTGTTGGTATTTATAAGTTGAGGCAATATTTTAAAATTGTGGCTTTGTGCACAAGTTCACATTTCTGGTTTCTTTAAAAAAAAAATGGGAAGACTTTGTAAGACTGGTCTCCCTACGTCTATAGGACAATGAGACTACGCCTCAGGAGGGCCTGTGCTCCGGACAGGTCAGTTGGCACCAGCAGGACATGGGAATCCCCTGGCTTGTGTCACTCATATACTGCCCTGACCTGTGACCTGCTCTTCGTTATGGTCATGGAGAAGATCACTGATATGGTGGAGGACCTTAACAATCAATAAATGAGGCCGGAACAATGCATCAAGCTGTGTGTATCTGAGTCATCGAATGTCACACACTGTTGGAAGCCCTCCGGAAACTTTGTTCGCATCTCTCTTATCTGCAGGTGTAGACAGACTTGCAGCCTAGAGCCAGAGAGGGATGTTCCCATGGCCACCCAAGCTGATGGCAAAACAGAGACTAAAACTCAGGTCTCCTTACCCACAAGCAGGGGTCTTTCTGGGCAGAGATGTTTCTTGTCCATGCTTTTCTTTGTGTGTCTCATTCATGGCCATCAGCTCCCTAGCAGACCTGGATAGGAACCAAGGACAGACTTTGAGGGGAGGGCTGGGGAATAAAAGGTAAGGGAGGCCTGGGGCTGCTCGGGAGAAAGGCTGAATGCAGGGGCGTTAGAAAGCCACGGGGCCCTGAGCGAATTAAGCCATGCCTGTCTCTGTTGCCCGGGTACTCTTTGTGTACTGCATAATGCCATTGTTCAGCCAGAGCCGGGGGCCAGAATACACATTATCTTTGCAGGTAGGCAGCCAGAGCTGGCTCGGCAGCAAGCGAGGGTGCAAGAGAGGCCAGAATATTCCAGCTTGGAAACAGCAGCTGTATAAGAAAGGCAGGCTGGTTTGTCTCTGGGCCCCACTGTCCCTTCTTGCCACCTTAGAGTAGCAGCGTGAATCAGTTCACTGCGGCAATGGTCCAGGCGATGTGACTTGCATCCCCATCAGCTACCTGATTGCAGTCTGTGGGTGTGCGAGGCACCGGATGTGCCTGGCATACCAAACCGCCTGCCTCTGTGCCGCAGCTGCTGGTAATGAAGATCGCCTGCCCTGAGTGGCCCTGCAGAGAGAGCCAGGCATCCTTCAAGGCCAGTACTGGCCTTTTATCTTGTCCAAGACTCTGGGATAGTCACTGAAATCCTGGGGCCGCTTTTGACGGGGCCACCAGACTGTCTCAAAGATGTCCTGACAAGCCCCTCCGGCCCCAGTCAGACAAAGGCTTGAAAGGAGAGAAATTGCACATGGTCCAGATGCTGCTGTTACTAATACGTTATTTTGACACACAATGAACTGAAGAATTTGCTCTGAGCGTAGAGCGCAGGCTTCACTGTGTTACGGCATAGTTCCTGCAGAATTGGTCCTGGAAAAACCTCACCCTTTCCAAAGGACTGGAGGTCACCAGCTCCACAGGATGAGGCCACCACTTTCCGGGCAGGGCAAGGGCACCTATCTGAGAGATGCATCCACCCGCCCAGGGCCCAGCACGGAGCCAGGAGAACCGTGGCTTGGAGCGGGCAGGGGGAAAGCCTGCACAAAACCTGTCAGCAGCACAACAATCCTTGCTAAAATGGGGGCGCTTATCCTCTGCTGACAAAAGACTGATTTGAGCTCTCCCCGGAGGTGGGATGAAGGCGCACATTGCCTTTTCATCTCGGGGTTGCTTTGAGAGGGAGATATCGGCCACAGAGCGTGGTGGGGAGCCCTAGAGAAGGCACTCTGCAATGAAAAGCGTAATCTCTGGCTCCCCAAATCAGGAGGGGAGGCGGCTTTCATCCTCCTCACGAGGCTCCCCATCCCAGAGGCATCTGAATGGGAGCGGGGATCTCCGAAGGAAGCGGCACAATGCCAGGCGATATTGCTTCTCCCCAGGAGCCCAGAGCAGGCCACAGGCACACAGCGTCTTACTTTGAAACCAAGCCTCCAATCAGTGATTCAAATAAGAAATATAATCTCATTGAACACCGAGAGCTGCCACTCTGAGCCGCTTCCATTTGTGAGGCACTTGAGGAAAGTCCCTGAGTCTCCAGTTTATCAGGGCAGCCAGCTTAGCACTATTTACTGGGGAGAGGGGTGCTGGCAAGCAGGGCAAAGAATGAAGTGGCTGTGGGCAGCTCCGGGTGAGATCTGCGTGCATGTGCTGGTGCTCTGCATGAAGGATGTGGTGAAGTTCACTGCCAAGGTGATGCTCTAGGAGGTGGCTATGGCTCAGGGCGGGAGAGGGCACAAAGCCTTGCCTATCACCCTTTTGGAGACATCTTTTTGAGCACCTACTAAGCTTATCATCACGGCATTTTTAGCTATAGCCAAGTGGCTATTCAGTGGACAGCAGCCCCCGATGCAGACACCTGCTCTCATCCCGCTTGGTACATCAGTGGCCTGGGCTCAGCTGCCTGCATCCCTTCTTGCCATTGTCAGCCAGCAGACAGTTTTCTGGGCGCCATGTTCTGCAATCTGCACGCAGCCAGGGCCCTTCCTATGTTGTGGCCCCTCCTTGTTTCTCCCCGTGGCTTGTTAGTTTCCTCTCCCCAAGGAGGCAGAGAGACTGTTCCGGAGCCTGTGATTATTGAGAACCCTCGGCACTTCTGCCTTTAGCCTGGCTCCCAGGGACCCATGCCTGTCTTCACACGGGGTCTCTGCACCTTCCTCAAGGTCCTCACACGGGGTCTTGGCGCCTGCCTCGTCCTCACAGGACCGCTTTCCTGGCCTGGTGCCTGGCTGAGCCCTACTCCTTGCTCAGACCTAGCCTAGGTGAGCCTCCCTGAGGCCCTGAGCTGGGTGGGGGGCATAAAAGGGCACAGAGCAGAGTGCTCCCAGGCGCTCCCTGGATGATCTGCCACCCTGCCATCGCCCGGTCGATCTGGGGAGGCATCGTGAGCTCCCATCTGTCCCTCAGTCTAGCCTGGGGCCCCTGCATAGTAGCTTGTAGGAGCCAGTGAGTGGGGACACAGTGCCTGCCATGGACTAGGTGGCGAGCTGAGAGGCCGAGGGGCTGAAGAGGGGTTAGGCTCACACGCAGGTGGCAGCTTGCAATGAGGGAGGGGGGCACAGGTGGTGCTTAGAGCCTGAATACCGGGGTTTAACCAGATCCCAGTGCTGGCAAATCATGGGTCCTGCAGCTCAGCCTCGCCCAGCCTCAGCTGGCTCACCCGCAACACAGGAACAGCAGTAATTCCTTCCCTGGGACCCATGGGGAGAGCCCTGGTGGTACCAGCAGCACGGTAGCAGTGCTAGGTGCAGGAGAGGGAATGTGGGGTTTCCTCTGTGGCCCCTTAGAAGGGTGAAGCTGCTAGATGCTTCCCTGAGACCAAGGTCTGGGGCTGGTGGGGCTGGACTCTGGGGCCACAGGTTCAGCTGAAGATTGGGGTGCTGGTACGCAGATCCCCTGCACTCTGGCTAGCTCCTCCTCCATTTGTACCCAAAGTCAGAGTTGACACTGGGCTTTTGCTGTGTAGGGAAGTGAGGTCTGGGTGTGGGGGGTTGGAATGTGTGGCGGGCGTCTGAGGGGAGACAGAGGAAGCTGCCCGCCAGGCATTAGTTACCTGTGACAGTGTGGCAGCTGCTTTCAACCTTCCTGAAATTGCTAGGAACGACCAGCTTTGATGTCACACAGGTGCCCCAATGCCTGGATGTGTGACAGTATAAAAGAGGCACAAAATGGCATCTGCCTTGGCCCTGTACAGAGGGTAGGTGACAGTGTGCAGAGGAAACGCCACACACCTGGCGCTGCTCCCTAAGGGAAACCTGTGCAGACGGAACCTGGTGGATCCCATTATCCCTATTCACAGGCGAGGTCCTGAGGCCAGGAGGGCTGCAGGGTGGAGCCAGGGCCACCTAGCCACCAGGGACCAAGGACAAGTGACCTGCCCTCCAGCTCCATCTCAGGGAGCTTGGCCACCAGGAGCCACATTCGCAGGGGCAGGGCTTTTTCTCATCACATCCATGTTGTGTTTCTTAATTTAAAGTGGGAAATTCCATATCCGGCACCTCATCAATCATTTTTGTGAGCGCCGCTCCATGGAGAGCACGGAAAACATTTATATTTGCAGCTCAAACTGTTGAAAATGTAAAACAATTTAAATAATATTAACATTTTAACAGCTTCCACTTATGGCTCTGTGAAATTCACCATTATCTCTTGGAGTGTTTGTTAAAATTCAGCAGCGGCTAAGTGGTGAGCCCTGTGGGCAGCCTGCCTTTTAGACTTGGGAGGAGACCCCAGGGGAGGCCTCTGGGGCTGGTCCTGCCCAGACAGGCTGGCTGCTCTGTCAAGTCCATGCTGTGCAAATAGGGCAGCCCCTGCAGTGGGGACCACAGCTCCCTGGGCCTGGGATGGATCCCCCCATTCTGGGCACAGAGGAGAACATGGTGCAGACTTTGTCCTCAAGGGACCCAAGTGCAGTGGGAGGTAATTGGAAAAATGGTACTTGAGTGGGACATGGTCTACACACAAGAAGGGAGTGCTGGTGCCCTAGGACCCTGAGGAGGGAATCTGGAGGACATCTGGGAGGTGACAGCATCTGAGAGGATCCTTGGTACCAGGCACCCACTGAATAAGGGACAGATTGTCTGCAAGGCCTGGCCTTACTCTAACCTCCAAGAGCCAAAGAGGGTCTGCAGGTTATGCCAGGCAGGGAGGACAAAGGGGCTTCAGGGATTTGGCTGGGTTCTGTGATGGGTTAATGTGGTTTATATGCAAAAGAGAGGATGGTCAGTGTGGACACTTGCTGGACAGCTGGGTAGCCCAGGAAAGCCAAGACTCCAGGCAAGAAGGACATTATTCTCATATAATGGGATGGAGGGGCGTGCTGTCCCCTGGGCTTCAGTGGGAAGAAGTAGGCTTTGTGGACAGGTGTTACAAGGTTATGGGCACCTCTTACCAAAATCTTATCTGTTCTTTCCTTTGCTCTCTGCAGCCATAAAATGGTGGCCTCCTCACCGTCGAGGGGTGTTGAGCAGATGCTGGGTGACAGATGTGTTGGGGACTTGTGGGAAGGCACTCCTGCATAGGACATTTGCCCAGGTTCTGGCTAGACACAGCCTCCTTGGACAGACCAGACCTGACTGCTGTCCTTCACGATGGATTTGTGCCACCCTCCCAATGCCTTTGCTGAAGCCCTCGCTCCCTCCCACCCTCTGTGGCCCTGGATTTGGAGATGGGGCCATTAAGGAGCTTTTCTGAGGTTAACCAAGGTCATAAGGGTGGGGCCCTACTCCACTAAGATTGGTGGTGGCCTTGAAAGAAGAGGGGAGACCCAGGGATCACAGTCATTCTGAGAGACCCTGGGAAAGGACCTATGAGGACATAGCAAGAAGGTATTGCTCTGTAAGCTAGGAAGAAAGCCCTCCTTAGAAATGAGCTCAACTGGCAGCTCAGTCTTGGCCTTGAGACTCCAGAACTGTGAGAAAGTAAATTTCTATTGTTGAAACCATGGGGTTTGTGGCATCTTACTCTGGCGGCCCAAGTAGACTAATACAGGGCTCAGGTTTATATTGCTGATGAGGACACAGAGTGAAGCAGGATGGAGGAGAGGCATGTGCCTGGAAGGTGGGCCTGGCTCAGCCAGGTGGGTATCATGGTGGGCTCCCTGGAAGAGGTGGTGGTGTTGGAGCTAGGTGCAGAAGAGTGAGGAGAAGCTGGTCAGGAGGTGGGGGGAGACGAGTGTTCCAGATGGAGAAGATGATAGGAGCAAAGACATGGAGATGTTAACAGAACAGCAGGTTTAGGGACATGGAATGGAATTCTAGCCCACAGCACTCACCACTTACCCGCTGCTAGAGAGCAGGATTACCTGGGGTTTAGCTCAGTTGGTAGAGTGCTGCTCTGCACTCTCTAAGGCCCTAGGTTTGATCCCCAGCACTGCAAAAATGGGAGAAGGACCTGGCAGCCCACTCTTGAAATAATCCTAAAGAAATCAGCCATTGAAAACCTGTGACTAGCAGAGAAGCACTGACATGGCTCCAGGCATTGCACAGTGTCAGGGAGTGTTTTGTTCTGTTGCACATAGGGTCGGTATTCAGTTGTACATAGGGTTGCTATGAGTCAGCCTCGACTCAATGGCACACAGCAACAACAATGGAGAGCAGGAAAAGAAGGGAGAGCGAGGGAAGGGAGGAGCCTAGGGAATAGGTGGGGCCCACTGGCACTGGAAGGCCCTCGTGCAACTTTCAGGGAAGGCCATTTAGAGACTCCTACCCACCAGAGGACTCTGCGATTAGCAATTAACTTGCTGTGTGACCTTAGGTAAGTCACTTAACCTCTCTGTACCACAATTCTCTCATTTGTAAGATGAGGTGAAGGACCCCTGCCCTTCCTACCTCCCGCATGCTTTGTGGACTCAATGAGCCAATGCTTGTGAAAGCGCTCTGGTAAAAGCCCCACAATAGCCTTGTGGAGATGGAGGGTGTTATTATTATGTAACCACCCTGACTCCCATCAGAGGAGCGTGGAGTCAATTGGAGTCTTGAGGGATGTCAGGGAATTGGCTGCTCTCTGAAGCTTGTCATAGAGACCTGTCTTTTCATTGTGCTCCTTTCATATCACTGTTGGCTTGAAAGAAGGGGAGAGAGCCTTTGATATGTCTAAATATTCCGCTCCCACCAAGACGGGAGGAATTCCGAGGCAGAGCTATTATTAGAGGCTGAGCCTTTTCGGATCAGAGCTGTCAGCTCGCATAAACAGCCTCCTGCTCTTGGAGCTGGCCAGGCGCCGCAGACTTCAGCAGAGGCAGGCGCTGTAACCCTGCTGGTAGAACTGCAATGATGCAGACCTGGGTGGCGGGGGACAGGGTTCGGTCTTTATACTGCACTGACTTTGCTAGGCAACCCAGGGCAAATCACTTACCATCTCTGAGCCACAAAATACAATATAGTACTTACTAACCAAAAGGACTTTCATGAGCATGGAAAAAAAGAGGCCGCACAACACAGAGGTCTGCCGTGCTCAAACATAGGCTGCTGACGCCCTGGGTATGATGACGCCAGGGACTTTCCTCTCTGGGGAGGTGCATGAGGGGTTGGCTCTCCTACACCTTGTCTCAGATCTGCCTGGGAGTCTGAGCCATCAGATTCCCAACATTAGAGAAAGGATCTTCGGAGTTGGCCGGGGACTGATTTCAGCAAGTTCCCAGGAGATATGCACAAGGGTGGCCTGACACTGGTCCACGCTCGTGGACCTGCGGGGTGGGTCCTCCATGTGGCACCATGGGGACAAGGTTCCTGCCTGCTCCTGTCCTTTCTCTGCATGCGTCTAGGCCACCTTTGGCCTTCTAGGAACCTGAGGGTGCTGGGACCTCTATTCTATGATCCATGGAGGCGGTGGGCATGCCCTGGCTCCTGGCCAGCTCTGGCTGGAGACAGAAACTTCCACACAATCCCTACCTCCATTGCCCTGTGTCTGGCTCTTGAACCTTGTGGAGACCAAGTGGGGGTGGCTCGGCTTCTGGCAGTGACCGTGGGCTGCACCAGGCTCACTTGCAATGACTTGTCCAGGTGCTGCACTTGTGAGGAGCCTCAGAGAGACAGACAGACCTGGAAAGGCCTGGGGATGCCACCTGACTCCAGCGCTGGCTGCAGGGGAGGCCGCAGGCTCAGAAAGGCCAAGCTGGTTGGTGACTTTCAGCAGCTCGCAAGCCCTCCTGGAGTGGCTAAGGCTCCTCTGCAGCCTGAGTCGGCTGACACGCGTTCAGAGCAGGGGCCTGCTCTAGGTGCTACTGTAGGCCAACATTCTGGGGCAGTGACAGCCTGTGCCTGTCCTGCCTCCAGTGGGCCTATGTCATCCCCAGGCGGAGGACAAGTGACCCCTTGCCTGGGGCCATGGCCCTGTCGCCACACCAGTGGACTCCCAGGAAGAGGTGGCGCCATAAAAGCCCTTGCCTTGGCTGCCCCCTCGAGCCCCCAGGGAAGCTTGAAACAGCCTGATGTCCAGCCATGCTCCGGGTAAGTCAGTCAGTGTTATAGGGGTGAGACTTATGCATTTGTTGGCACTTTTTTTTCCCCTGTGCTTGGGGATTGAACCCAGGTCCTTGCACATACTTTGCAAATTTCTACCACTGAGCTGCACCCCCAACCCATTTTTTAATTTTTCATTCTGTGACAGGATCTTGCTAAGTTATGCAGGTGGCCTCTGGCCTTGAACCCACAACCCTCCTGCCTCTGCCTCTCGAGTCCTTGGGTACCACCACACCTGTGTAGGGCTTTTTTTTAATCTACCTATGATTTTATCATGCAGCCACAGGGAGAAATGCTATTTTAGAGTAGCAACTCTCAAAGGAGGTGATTTTGCCCCCCTGCCCCAGGGACACATGGCAATGCCTGGGGACATTTCTGAGTGTCACAGCTGGGGAAGTGCTGCTGGCATGGATGGAGGCCAGGGATGCTGCTCAGTGTCCTATAAAGCACACAGCCACAACAACAAGGGGTCATCCAGCCCAAGTGTCCACAGCGCCGAGGTTGAGAACCTGTGTTGGATGAAATGGGGGTAGGGAGATGACCTTGCTCTCGGTTCAGCCTTGTGGACTCTTGTCACCTCCCTCCTGCTTTCTTCCAGCCCCCTCTGATCAAAGCCACTCCAGGGCCATAGATGGCTTTCCTAGCTGTGAGCTGCTCTCTACATATTGGCCCCTTGGGTCTCTTGGTTACGTCCAATGCCAGTCACTGAGACAACTATCAAAACCACAATGATCTTACATATTTGCCAGATGGGAGGTGAGGGCAGACTGCTCCAGGACCAAGTGGAGGGGCAGAGGGCTGTAGCAACACCTAGAAGCGGAGAGAGAGGATTCAGGGGCATGAGACAAACACCGGAGGTAAGAGCTTACTTTCTCTCACATAGAGAAACTTGCTGGTGGACTCCGGGGCTGGAAGGACCATCCATGTGTCAGGGACCCAGGCTCCTTCCAGCTTGGTGCTCTTCCTTACTTGGCGCATACTCCCTGTGTTTTACGACAGCTGCTGGGAAGGACAGGGCCAGCTTGGCAGAGGCCCTCAGCACTCCTGAGTCTTCACTTTACTTTTAGGACAGCTTGGAAGGAATACAGTGTGGGTCTTGTATCTGTCCATTTTAGAGATGAGGAAACTCAGGACTGAGACTTTGAGTATGCACCTGAGTTAGGACTGGAAGCCAGGACTTCCTGCTCTCCAAATGGGGTCTTTCTCCAGCAAGTAGGGGGATGCCCCCTTCTTCATCTAAGCCTTTTGCTTCTCAGCTCTGGGTGACTTTGTCTGAGGTCTTTAAGGCAGCCCCTAGACATCCGTGTGTTTGCACCCTGAGTTTCAGCTACATCATGGCCAGGAGACCGAAGATAGGGTCCTCTGAGTGTCCTGACCATAGCATCTGCATTGCCTGGAAACCTGTTGTTAGGTGCTGTCAAGTTAGAAGTGCAAATTCTTATCCTTCCAGACTCACTGAATCAGAAGCTCCAAGGGTGTGGCCAAGCTCAGTGTCTGTGCTCTAACAAGTCTCCAGGCAGTTCAGAAGTTTGAGAAACTCTGGTCAGAGATCCTGAAGCCAACTTTGCAAATTCCAGGGGGTGGTGTGAATTGCAGAGGCTGCGGCCAGTCAGACCCAGAGAGGCATGGGAATCCAGACTTGGCCAGAGCCGAGGGCGATGTGCTGTGTCAGTGATGCCAAGCTCAGCTAGGACAAAGCGACACCAAGAGTTGGGAGCTAGAACAGCGCCTGGGAGAGAGGGGCAGCTCTGGCCCTCACAAGCTTTCAGGAGCTCTCTGTCTCCTGCACAGAATTCAGATCCAGTACGAAGGATTCCTCCATGGAAGATCCTCTCTCTCATTGCATAGATTGTTGTCTTCCTCCATCCAGGGCACACTGAAGAAAAGCACCAGAACATTCCTAAAGTGCCAGAGTGGAAGTGGCAGTTTCTACTTTCACCCACATTCTAGAACTTCATCATGTGCAAGGGAGGCTGGAAAACTGGTCCAGCTGGACAGCCCATGCCCAGCTACCATTCTACCCCCACCATTCTGCCCTCCTCCTCACTTACCACTTTCTGACCGCTGAGCTCACAGTCCACCCAGAGGCCTGTGCTTCTCCTGCCTTGGCTTTGCACATGCTGTTCCCTCTGCCTGAAACGCTGTGCCCTTTCTCGTCACGCTCCCAAGCAGCTCCAAGCAGTCAGTGCTCTCCTGCTGTTCTGCGTCCATTACCTGTTCGCTTCTTCCCTGTGATCCAACCTGGGTTTGCATCTTTGATTACTAAACAGTTCCTTGGCCAGTTCATCTCATAGCTCTAACTAGGATCCACAAGTATCTGCTTTAGCCAGGACCTTGTGAGGAGTGTGAATTCTCCAGCTGCACCCCAGACCCTCTAAGCCCCACTGTGGGGTGAGATCCACCAACTGGGTCTTTAAAGACCCTCCAACTGATTCTCACTCACAGTAAAGTCAAGAAACAGTTCTTTGAGGGTGGAATCCAGGTGTCTTCAGTCTCTTGGCCCATTGGTGAATCTTAATGGGGTGCAGTTGGTCTCATAGTCACCTGCTCTGTGGGGAGCCACATGGAGAGAGAGAGTGGGGGAAGATGCGACTGTGAGAATCGTTGCAGAGGTGAGGGGCAAGGGTCTGCTGACAGACCCCTAGGGAGACAGCACACTGAGGAGTTCTGGGAGGAGAGACAGTGGATGGTCAGCACCAGGAGATGGCAAACACAGAGTCAGCAGAACCAGGGGATGGGCCAGTGCTCCCCAAGCTTGCTGGGACCCTGGGGCCGCCTTCTGTTCTGATGTCTGCGAGGCATCTCTACAATGGGTGAGAGCAATGTTTCACAGCCTTTCTAGACCAAATGGACCAATATGTGAAGAGTGAGATCTGTGAGACTCCTTTTGCTGCATACCTGCTCCATGCCAGGCCTGGGCCTCCATGGTGCTCAGTACGACTTCATCTTCACCTTGGTCTTTTGAGATAGAATCTAGATTGTTCCCAAATCACAGATGAGGAATCTGGCACAAAGCTCTTCAGTCACTTGCCCAGGGAGACCTCAAAGCAGTAGCTGGGTGGGCTGGGTAGAGGCAAGGGGACATGGTGCTCTCACTATTTCTGACAGCGATTCTTTTCTGTTCCGGCATTGTTCTTCCAGCATAGTCCACCAGGAAGGCAAGAAGAACCAGCTGTACTGGGCTTGGCCATGGCTGATCCTTGTGTAGGATGCAGCTTTATGATGCCTATTAGGTGGGACAGGGCTATGTTAGGAGGGTGCCATCCCCAGCATGGAAGCCCAGGGAGGCTGTCTGTGCAGTGCTATGATATGTGGCCTGGCCACTATCTGCCCTGATCCCTCCCTATCTCTAGCTTGTTACATGGGCGGTGTTGTCCTGCACAAGGTTACCTGGCTCCACGGAAGGGCACTGCTCTGGAACCTGTGTGGTAGGGCCCACTCTGGCATTCTGAGAACCAAAATCAGCTGTCACCTTAATCTGTGTTCTGTTGATATCACTGAACACCACAGATGGGATGATTTTTAAAACAAAACAATTTATTTCTTACAGTTCTGGAGGCCAGGTGGTCCTAGGTTCAGGGTCTGTCTCATGAGGACTTTCTTATTGGTGGGGACTCTGCAGAGTCCCAAGGTGGCTCAGACAGAGCAAGCTTGATAACTTGGGTCTTTCTCTGTATAAAGCCACTAATGCTGGAAGGGGGGCCTGTCCCTCATAACCTCATCTAACCCTACTTACCTCCCAAAGGTCCCATCTCTACGTGCTGTTAGCATATGAATTTGGAGGTTAAATTTCCAGCACCCAAACCATAGCAGGGGTAGAGAACAGGGAGCAGGACTCTTGCTTTTAGCAGATGTTCCACTTAGCAGTCACTCATTCATTCCTCAATTGCTGTTCATCCATTCCTGCTGTCCTCAGCTAGCTCACTGACCTGATGATTATGTACCTGTATGTCTGTACGTCTGTGTCACACTTACACACATATGTGACTAACTGGAGTTCAGAACACTGGGGGTGGGCAGCGCAGAGTATAGATTATTTTCTGCCCTAGGGTGGGGTGTGGGCAGTATGTATGGAGGCTGCAGGGAGGCCTCTAGGAGGAGGTGACCTTCACCAGCATCTTAAAGAGCCTTTCTCCACTCTCCCCTGTTCTTACTCTGCATACCAGCCCAGCCTCTGTGCCGGCCTCGTGGTGCTCACCTGTGCAAGCTGTCTCCTGGGTCCTGGCAGAAGTGGTTGATGTAACTCACAGGTGAAACTACACCCCTACCTGGGTTTTCCTTGGCTCACAGCATTTAAAAAACTTTAATCTGTCTATTAGCAATTTACAAGTCAGAAGATTACATATGGAAAATCAGAATTTTTGCTTTCTTTAGAAAAATGGGAAGTACCTCAAGCAATACCTGGAGCCCTGGCACTGAGGGTCCCACATGGTGGCTATGCCCTTTGGACAGTGAGTGAGCCCCAATCTGCTGCTCCTCCTGTCTGCTGTGCCATTTAGAATCTCCCTGGGCTCTGGAGACACTTAGCTCCGAGACCTCTGGGTCTCTAGCTGCGTCTGGTGGAGTTTTCTTGGGATGGCTATAAAATGCCACTACTCCTGTTGTTTCTGCTAAAGAAAGCATGTCAGAATGGCAGTCACACGGAGGGAAACAGGAGCAGAGGGGAAGGGAATGTCCCCTGGGGGGCAGGACATGTAGCCAGACCTGAATGGAGAGAGATAGCCCGTTTAGCCAGTAGTGGGGCCCTGTGTCTCTCTGGAGTGACTCGGAGGGAATAGATGGGTGGTTTTCAGCCTCCCTGAAGATTACCAACCCCAGCATGGGATGAAGGCATAATTCGGAGACACCTAAAGGGGCCAAGGCTGGGGACAGTGGTTGTATTTATTGCATGCTAGTGACCTGAGGCCTGGAGGCCTTCCCTAAGTTGTAACCTTGTATAAGACCCAAGGACCTTTGCGTCATTTTTGCCTGAGATGAAGAGGACCTGGTCATGCATGATTACAGTGACATATCTGGCCTGTATTACAGGTGTGGCTCAAGACCTCAATATTGCAATGATTTATGGGAAAGGCTAAATGTGACTCTTCCTATAAACCTGAGTTTGAAGATTGACGTTCTTGGCCTCAGAATAACGAAGCTGATCGGTTCCATAAGGGAAGCGCTGACATCAGAGAGGGCAGGCACTGATCCAAGGTGCAGGCTACCTAGGGCTCTGGGGTAAGAGGGATTCTGAGGCAGACACTTTTCTCAGGGGAAGCAAGACTTTATTAATCACTGAGCTGTAGCATGTACTAATATTTGATTGTGCTTAACCTTTTCTTTTTCTTTCTTTCTTTTCTTTTTCTGCAATACCAATGTTTGAAACCTGGGCCTCACGCGTGGTAGGCAAGTTCTCTATCCCTGAACTGCACCCCCAGCCCCTTTTCTAATGATTTTATTTTGATACAGGGTCTCACTAAGTTATCCAGGCTGCCTGTGGCCTTAAACTCCTGATCCTCCTGCTTCAGCCTTGCCAGTTTCTGGAATTACAGGCATATGCCGTGGCACCTGGAAACATTTTCATTTTATAAACAAGGAAACTGAGGTGCAGAGGGGCTAAGCATTTTGCCTAACATAGGGGCAGAGCTAGAACCAAGGACTCTGGTTGCAAGCACTCTTTAATGACTGACCATCCAATGGGACTTTTTGGTTCCCTGTTTATGCCAGGTTCTGGGTTAGGTGGTGAGGCAGTTGGAAAGAGGGCGATGATGTTGAAAACCTATTAGCTGGGCATGGTGGTGCACAACTATAATCCCAGAAACTTGGGAGGCAGAGGCAGGAAGATCACAAGTTGAGGTGAGAAGCAGCCTGTGTAACTTAGTGAGACCCTGTCTCAAACTGAAAAATAGAGAAAGGACCCGGGGTGCAGCCCAGTGGTAGAGTACCTGCCTAGTGTGTGTGAGGTGCTGGGCTCACCTCCCAGTACTGCAAAACAATACTGACAACAACAACAAAGACTGAATAAAACCCCAAACCTGCTAGTAAGTGCCTCCCATCACTTTTCTAATCCTTATCAGAACACTATGTGTCTAGGTTTACTGCTTTTTGTAAATGACCTTGATGCCTCATGAAATAGGTCCATGTGCTCTTCCACGGGTGAGACCTCCTTGTAGTCCCCAGGGACCCAGGAGCTTGCCATCTTGAGTTTGGCCACTTCCCAGGGCCCTACCATTCTCTGCTGGCAGCTGGGGAAGTGAGAACGAGCGCAGAGGACTGTGTAGGTGTGTGGGCCAGACTGGGCATGTCACCTCCAGCCCCAGGCCATTGGCCAGAACTCAGCCTCCCATCCACACCTGTCCACAGGGCTTGCCTGCTGTGTGTGTGGTGATGAGAAAGAGAAAGGAACCTGTGGTAGGTCTGTTGTTCCCATTTTAAAGGGGAGGAGCCTGGGGCTTAGAGACTTGAGCAGCTTGTCTGAGGGCAGCCAGCTAGCATGAGGCAGACACAGAGCTGGTTTGAAGTTCACCAAGGCTGCCCTCACAAAGGACCACCACCTGGTTACCTTCAACTGACAACAGAAACGTGTTGTCTCCTGATTCTGGAGATGGGAATTCTGCAATCAAAGTGCCACCAAAACCAGGCTGGCTCCTTCTGAGTGCTCAAAGGGGTCTGTTCCAGGCCTCTCCCCAGGCCCTTGAGGCCTCAGCAGGTCCTTAGCTTGTTGTTCACCTTCTTCCTGGGTCCTCACTTCCTCTTCCCTCCTTGTGTCCATCTCTGGGTCCAAATTTTCCCTTTGTATAAGGACATCAGTTATTGGATTGACACCATCCTATTGACTTCACCTTAACCTGATCATCTACAGAGACCCTGTTTTCAAATAAGGTCACATTTCCAGGTCCTGGGGCTAGGACCTCAACATTTCTCCAGGGATGGAGGGGTGGGGAGTTCAATTCAACCCACAGCAGAATTCAAACCCAGATTTCTCCCAAGGTGGTGAAAAGGGTGTGGCAAACCAGCCTGCAGGATTCAAGGCCGGCTTCCCAGAGAAGGGGACGTTCAGGCTGAGCTTTGAGGATGGGCCAGGAGTTCTCCAGGTGGAGGAGCTGGTAGGAGATTCCAGACAGACGCATGATGTCAGGCTATATTCACATGCGCCGCATGTGTGCAAAAGGAATAACCTGTATTTCTTTTTAGACATCCCAGAATTCAGTTATGGCACTAATTCACTCTTCCTCCCTTGAGTCTAAATTGGCAAGGTCTGACTGCCCATTTAGGGGCAAACAACAAATATGTATTGAGTACCACTTTGTGACAGGCAATATGCTGTCCTCTGGGGACTTGGTGTTGAATAAAGCAGTGCTTGCTTCTAAGAGCTCACAGTGCAGGTAAGCATATGGTGATCCTACATGACAAGATGACTAATGAAATTAGAATAAGACACATAACCTACATCTGCAGTGAGACAGAAAGCCTTCTAGTGGCCTGGAGCAACTATGGAAAGCTTCCTGGTAGAGGAAGCCTCTTGGGTTGGGATTTGACAGAGGGCTTGGCTACAGAGAAATCCAAGAGGAGAAGGGCATTCTACTCAAGGGGAACAGCAGAGCCAGGATTGCTGAAAGCTGGGCTGAGATGGAGAATGGTAGGGCCTTGAGTGTCAGCCCCACTGGATTTCATGCTGTCTGAGGACCCAGGGCCACCACCTAGCCACTGGCCTCCTCCTGCTGGTAGGCAGTTGGCATGTGTGTGAGGCCACTCAACTGGAGATGTACCAGGCTTGGCGAGGACTGTGCCATGTCCTGTTGACTCAGCTCCTAGGGCCTGCAGGGACAGCAGGGGCCCAGCCAGAGTGGCTAGGTAAGGACAGGTGTCCAAGCCGCTGCAGGACATCCTGGGTGGGTGGTCCTGCTCAGAGCTTAGCCCAGCTGCTTCCCAGTGGGGGCCACCTAGGGATGGCATGTTACCACTGTGGCCTCGGGTCAGAGTTATGCGGTCAGATGACTGTCCTCATGGAACACGATGGGCTGCAACGGTGGTCAGGTCTCACAGCTCCTGGGAGCTGCGTGGTTGCTGTCTTGGGGCCTCCGCGCCTCCCTACTGGCCTTTGGAAGGTGGCAGAGAGAGGCTGTCCTGTGGGAGGAGAGCTGCTGACGATGTACCCCAGCGGCCCCCACTGCACTGAGAGCCAGTCAGAGGCTGCGGGTGGAGTCTAGGGCTGGACAGCGGAGCCCAGACCCCAGCCCTGGCCGGCAATGTGCAGGAAGCATAGTACCAGTGTCTCTCACCGGCCTCTCTTCCTCTCTAACCGCTGGGGAAGCTGGCATTGACATGTGGATCCAGTGTCTCGGTATTGGGTAAGAAAGAGCATTCAAGGCGATATTCTGCCTTTTGGCTGTTTGGAAAAATTTATAAGCAATGAAATTCTGGACTTGGGAAACAAATATAGGAGGGGAGAGGTGACCGAGGTCAGCAGGCCTCTCACTTGCATCACGGGTCCCTGACATGAAAAGTCTCCAGTCTGAGCCCCTTTCTGCACTGGCTCACAAGCCTTTAACTATAGGATCCAGGAAAGGGGCACCAGGCAGCCAGAAGCCAGATGCTCCCAACTGATAAGCTGTTGTACCCAGGATGCAGGACTAAGGATGGCAGGCTGCTGATGGGCACCAGTGGGTTGTCCTCTGCAGACCTTGCCAGTTCAGCCAGGAGAGTGCCTTGGAAGCTTGGCTCCTCGGGGAAGGCCTCCAGCTTTTTCCTCCTGCCATACTTTTGCTTTCACCTCTGCATGGGAAGGTTTGCTAGTGTGTCTGTGGCCTTCCCAAGCTGTGCTGCCTCTATGTCATTTTTGTGCCCCCAGTCCCTGGCACAGGGCCTGGCAAGCAGTGCTTGGAATCAAGTGTGAATGAAAGTTCTTGCTAAGTCCCTGCCATGGGGCCAATAGCATCAGGCACGGTGGGTACTGGGGATTGGCCTGGTCATGGCTCCCAATGTGTCTGGAGGGGGAAACTGAGAAGGGCCAACAGGCTGGGCAGTGTGGACACAGGGAGCACAGGGGGGACCTGGGAAGGAGCACAGGGGCTTCTTGAGGAGGGGCCTGGAGGATGGACAGGAGTTGAGCAGCCAGTGGGAGGGACGCAGACTTTCTGGGGATGGAGATGCCACCTGTGCCCATGGAATGCTGGGGACTTTCAAAGCGTGTCCTGTCCTGTCCTCTCTGCACTGGTTCATACAGAACGCAACACCTCCTCCATCTTCTGGGTGAGGAGGCTCAGGCTTCACGAGGATAGGAGGTTTCCCACGGACACCCGCAGAGCTGGGGTTGAGCTCTGGTCTTCTCAGGCCGAGGCCAGGCTCCCACAGGCCAGGAGGATGGCAGGGCATGGGTGGGGATGGGAGTGGGCACAGCCAGGAGGCAGCAGAGGGACAGGGGTGGGCATAGTCATGACACTCCATAGGGCCTCTCCCTTCCAGAGGTTGTTTCCCAGCCCTCCCTAGGCTGGCGGCTTCCAGGGCTGTGGGTCCCACTTGCTCCCAGTGGGCAGATGAGGGGACCAGACTCAGGAAAGGGGTGTGCTGGGCTGTTCTGCAGGGTATGACTCCGGATGGCCCTCCAACAGCAAGGGGGCGTCTGCATGGGGGAGCGAGGTCAGCTCCATGAGGCTGGAGACAGAGCTGCCTCACTCCCCACGGTCCCTCTGGGGATAGAAGAGAGCCTGGCTCCTGGGGAGTGCTCAGTAAATGTTTGCATGCATGAATGGATGGGCGAGGGCCTCCCATGCAGTGAGTGAGTGAGTGTGTGTGTGCGCGTGTGTGTGAGCATGTGTGCGTCTGGCTGGTAGTGCTGCTTTCCATTAAGACCTGCATGCGCTCAGAAGTTCTGCCAAGGGCACCTTTTCACCCATAGCTCAGGAAGCTCCGGGAGTGGATTTGTTCAGGGCCTGCTTTGTCTGGGAACTGTGCTCCCCTCATGGAAACTGTAAAAGACAAACACCTGCTCACCCGACAGATGATAGAGGGATGAGGGAGTGGTCATACTGGAGTGGTCATACTGGAGTGACAAAGACAGTGAAGGTCCCTATCTTCAGAATGCTTATTTCCTAGTTGGGGAGGATAGGGAATAAACCAGAAACCAAAGCAGAAAACAACAAAATAAAACACAAAAGCAGACCTGTAAGATGGTGATAATTGCTGGAGGCCAGTAGAGCAGAGTGAGGAAGGTGGGCCTGGGGCTGTTTTAGTTAGGAGGCCACCCTGCACCCTCACCTGGCAGGTACCATTTGAACTGAGTCCTGCTGGGTGCATACAATCCAAATGGGGAGGATCTGGAGCGGTTCAGGCAGAGCAATGTGTACATGCAAAAGCCCTGAGGCAGGCATGGACTTGCATTCTGGAGGAACAGAAGGAGACACCCGGGGCTGGAACCCAGTGGCTGCTCAAGGGCAGAGAGGGAGGTGAAGAGACTGGGCTGGGATGGTGGGACTCGTGAGGCAGGGCTGTGCTCAGTGAGGGCCACGGGTCGGAGCTTTTGTTCCAGGAGGTTTGGGACAGGCCAGCCACAACATTCTAACACGTAAGTGTTGACAGATAAGAAAAACCACTAAGAAAGTGCTGGGAACCTGATAGATGCCATGAAGGAGAAGCGTGGGAGGCCAGAGGAGTGATGGGAGGGCAGCAATGGGGAGCCACAGGACCCTGGGGCTTCCGAGGATGCACCAGAGGGGCTGAGTGCAGCAGCGGGGAGCCCAGTGAGGAATCTACTGGACTCCAGAGCCAGGGAGGTGGCCGTGGGGAGACAATGTGGCCAGACGGAGGAGATTGCTAGACTCTGGTAGGATCTGTGGGGCTGGCTGGTCCAAAGACCTTAAGAAAAGGAGGGGACGGTGGCAGAAGGTTGAATGGAGTCCCTCCACAAGCTGTGTCTGCCTAGGACCTCACAATGTGACCTTACTTGGAAGGCAGGCCTTTGAAGGTGCAGTTAAGGTAAGAATCCGAGGTGAGATCATTCTGCGTTAGGCTGGGCGCTAAACCCAAGGACAAGCATCTCATAAGAGACAGAAAAGACATGGGACCCAAGGAAGAAGTTGGCGCAAAGGCAGGAGAGGCTGGCGAGATGTGGCCACAGGCCGAGGGACTCCATGGCCCCCAGAAGCTGGCAGAGGCAGGGATTTTGGAGGGAGGGAGGCTGTGCTGACCTCTTGATTTCAGACATCTGGAAGCTTCTGGATTTGTGAGAGTGCATTCTTGTTGTTTAAAGCCAGCAAGTCTGTGGTCATTTATTATGACACAAGGTGGGAAAACAAATATGATGGCTGCCAAGAAAGCTCAGCTCCTGTCGCTCCCCTGGCGCCCGGCACCCTGTTTGAAAAGCTCAGCTCTGCTCCAGTCTCGCTGCACTTACCCCTCCCACTCCCCATCTATATTAGAATAAGATTGAATTTTCTAGCTTGGGTTACTCAGCTTTCAGATCTCGAAACTGTGGCCATTCATCAGCTGTCACGGGATGTCGTAAACAAGGGGCTTTAAAAACCGTGTTTGCTTTTTAGGGTGATAATACTTGGAGGTGAAGCTGGGAGGGTTATACATAATGCATGCATTTTAATGGGCCGCACACTACAGCCCTCTTTAGTCAGAATGATTCGTTTTAATGTTCAAAATAAATATCAGAGACAATTTGCCAACAAAGCTGATTTTCTCTGCCCGCCATTAACTTAATCTTTATACCTCAGCCTAATGACAGAGGGGCCGGGGGTGGGAGGGGGACTTTGTATTGCAAGTCAGCGGAGAAAGGCAGTTGGTGTGGCCTTGAGCCATAGGGTGGCCACATGCCTCGGTTTGTGCAGGACAGTCCTGATGTGTCCCCAATGTCCTGGAATAACTGTTCTGGTGTTGCCAATATTCAAATGTTTTTGACAGACCAAATTGCAATTTCATGTGGTTTAATGTAGACGTAGAGAAGTTTTCTGGTCTGTCCAATATATTATATGTTGTGCTAAATATGTCCTTTACCAGTGGGGAAACTGAGGCCTTGTGCACCCAGGAGTGTTGTCTGGGGACACTGAACTCCACAGGGGCTGAACTCCAGGCTCTGCAGAGTATACCTGTTCATCTCTCTGCTTAGGTGTCTTTGCCTTGGGCTGTATCCACATGTGACTGTCCCCTCTCAGCCCCCACGCAGTTCTGCCTACTCCTGTGTCCTTAGCCCCAAAGGCTTCTTGTTGCATCTTTGAAGGCAAACTGTGAGGGCATGTCTTATCCAGCCCCAGTTTCCTGGGTTGACAGCACTGAAGGAAACACCTGCAAACCCGTGGCCTGGTCACAGCCCTGCTGTCTACCCTAGAACGTGGAACTGAAGTCACTGATCACACACACTTGCCATTAAGCCAGGTACACTTGGAGTACAATGTGATTATGCTGTCTTGCAGTTTGCTGAAGGTAGGCTGGAGATAGCATGAGCAGCCCTCCCCGTTATGGCTAATCCTCTGACTCCACCAGTCCTCACTCAGGGGCAGCTGCCGGTGGATAGAGGAGGCAGGTATGAGCAGGGGACTCAGGGAGGGACTTGCTGAACACAGCCATTTATAAACCCCAGAGTTCCCTCACCAAATGCCATTAGTCTCCTCTGAGTTGCCATAACAGAACATCACAGGCTAGGTAGTTTATAAAGAACAGAAGGTTACTTCTCAGTACTGGAGCTTGGGCAGTCCAAGATGAAAGCACAGGCCTGTGGCAAAGACCTTCACGTCACATCATTCCCCTGGTGGGAGGTGGAAGGGGAGAAAGCTGGAGAGCAAGAGACAGAACTTGCTTCATAGCCAGCATGCCTCCACCTCAGGTGGCTGGTGCTCAGGACAGTGAGGTCCCCAAGCTCCCTGCCTGCTGATCCAAGTGCGGAGAGCTACGCCCCGCCTCCCAGCTAGTGCAGCATGGATGATGTTTCCAACATCTGCCTTAGGAGGCCAAGTTCAAACCACAGAGGAGGAGCTGCCCCCCACTGCCCCCACCCCTGAGACCCAGGGAGCTCTCAGCTCCTGGGCACTGGCGCTGTGGGGAGGGAAGGAATCCTGCAGGGGCCTCCTCTGGGCGTCATTGTAGCTGAGGGCACCTGCGTCGAAGGAAGCCCAGGCCTCCTTGCCCAGGTGACCGGGGCCTCTTGTCCACTGAGCTGCGATAAAAGAACCTGACTTTGGAATGATTTGTCCTTTCCTTTATTCATGAATAGAAATGGAGTCCTCAAGTGCCAGATCTTCTGCTACCTGTCAGAATAAATCTACCTACAAATCTCTGCTTTTGGCTTTTTGGAAAAATGGTACTATGGTACTTGTGGCCCGTGTGCTTTGCCCGCAGCGTTGGTGGCACTGAGCTGGGACTGCCCTCCGATGCGTCACCTTCATCCAGCCCTGGTCACTTGTCTATGTAGCCTGCTTGGCCCTGTCGGGGCACCTGAGTTTGACAACCCTCACATTAGTCTCTGCTTTTTAGTTACCAGACTGGGCGCATAGGAGGTGACAAAGGAAAGCTTGGTGTTTATGGTGGGAATGGATTCTCGATCGCTCTCCTTACGAGGTCCTGGTTTTTGGTCACGTGTTTCCACACCACCAGTCAGTGTTGGAGGGGGAGGTCAGCTCCTAGCCCCTCCTTCTGGGAGCTCAGCTCAGGGAGGGGACTAATGGGCCCATGCCACCTTGGGTGTCCTAGAAGGGAGTTTGCAACACCATGGGCACAGTGGCCTTGGTGAAGATGTGAATTCAGCCAGGAGCCTGGAAGGCCATTTGGTGCCACTGATTCTGGTTAGAGAGCCAGACATGGGCTCAGGTGGTCCAGGCCACACCCCATAGACATGTTTGCAACAGTGCATCAAGATACAGGCACAAACCACACTGCTGCAGAACGGCTTGCCAGGGCAGCTAGAAATACCAAGTGCCTGTCAAAGAGGTGAGGATGTGAAATGTGGGGCTTGCAGGCTCAGCTGCCGCAGGAGAGAAGGGAGTGAGTGGTTTTGTGCTGATACAGAGAGATTCAGAGATGCATTTGCAGCAGAATAAAGCAAGGAGCAGAACAGTGTGTGCCCACAAACATGTTGTGTGTGTAAAAAGGACAGTTGGCACCATGGCCTCTGGCATAGCCCCCTGGTATGAATCCCAGATCTTCCATTTACCAACTGTGTGACGTGAGCAAGTCACTTAACCTCTCTGGGTTTAGCTACCCACACTGTGAAATGGAGCGCATGATAGCATCTCATCAGAGAGTCATTGTGAGGATTCAATGTGCTCATGCATATAAAGCACACACAGGGCTGGACCCAAAGTAAGTCCTCATGAGTTATTATTAGTGTGCATGCATAGTGAAATCTTTTCTCATTTTCTGGAAGAATACACAAAATGTTAGTGGGGGCTGGTTTTGGTACTGGGCGAGGTTTGTGTGGATGACAAGACTTCTCTTTAGTTTTGTATCTTTACAAACTGTTCAAATACTTTATCAAAGGCATTTTTATCTTTTATTGCAAAATAAGTTCAACCAACCAACCACTGGGGAGGATGATCTTTCTGTGTGGGATTAAGTAGAGGCTAGGAAAGTTAAATGAAGTAGTTACACTGGAATGCACCTTAAGGGATCATCCAGACAGGGGAAAAGGTTGGGGGATGGACATCCAGGGTGGAAAAACTGGCATATGCAAATGTCCTTGGGCAGGAAAGATCATAGGGAGTAGTGAGGAGAAGTTTGAGAGTCACAGAAGAGTGGCTAAGGAGAGCCTAGAGGGGAGAGGATCCTTGAAAGGGCTGATGGATTGGGTCTAGACTTCATGTATTAAATTGTGCATGCTCTGTGGTGGTGGAGAATGGATGATATGTATGGATGTATGGTATTTTCCTGGGTTCGATCTCTCTCTCTCTCTCTCTCTCTCTCTCTGTCTGTCTCTCTGATGGATACAGAAGTGCAACATTCCAAATTCAAGAACAAGAAGACACCAAGAGCCAAGAAGCCCTTTTTTTTCCATTTTTTTATTAGAAATTTTTAAGGTATATCATAATGTGATTCATTTTGACATGCTCTTCATTGTGACAATTTCCATATATGCAATTTAATAAACATTATTCACATAGGTTACCCCTTACCCTCCTCTGTGTTTCCCCCCTCCCTCCCTTCCCATCTAAGTTTCCCATCCAAGTCTTCTCTATCTTTTACTATGTAGTATTTTTCTATATGTCCTTGGGTTCCATTTCTGTTTAAGATAGAAACTTTTCCTGTAGTGGTCTTTGTTTCTATCTTGTTAGAACAATTACATGCGATTTCTAGTCCATTTATATTGACCTCATTCTTATCTTCCCTCCCCTCCTTTTATTATGATCTGACCTTTGAGTAGGATTTTTCCTTCCAAGAAGCCCTTTGAAGCTATAACTTGCTGGGTGACCTTGGAAAAGTACCTTTGCTTCTCTGGACCTCAGTTTTCTTATCTGGGAGATGCGACTACTTCCTTCCCATATCCAGCTGAAAAACATATCATCTGTCACCTAAGAGCATTCATGTTTTTGTGGGGAATGGGGCAGCATGGGGATGAAGGGCAGGGTCCAGAGACTGACTGCCCAGGTCCAAATCCTGTTCTTCTGCACCAACTTGTGTGGCTGACTGGGGTGAATCACACACCTCTCTGGGCCTTAGGTTTCTCCCCGAGATGAGAGCTGAGGTGAGACCGACCTTCCTCTTAGTCTGCAGCGAAACTAAAGGAGGCCATCATTTCAAACACTCGGCCGTTGGTGGGGTGCTTGGTACCTGAGTGTTCTGGGACTGTGACCACAACTGGCACAACCTTTCCTGTGCTGAAGCTGCCCACACCTGGCACCAGCAGCTCCCAAGAGGAAGTGCTGGGCACTGAGCAACCCACCTGTAGCTTCTGCTGCCCTCTCTGCCTGAAACGCCCCTACCTTCGCCCTGTGTGGGAGCCCTGCCTGCTCACCCCAGCCTGCCTTGTTTCCCAGAATCCCTCGGGATTCTGTGTCTCATCTCTGGGGCCCCAGGGCTCTGTGGCCAGGCTGCAGGGCCCCTCTCTGCTGGGTACCACCCACTGGCTCCCTGCTGCTCCAGGGGCCTCGGTTTCCCTTCTGCCCCTGGCACAGCCGTGAACATTTCTCCCTGCCTGTGTTCCCTGGACCAAGCTCCCTGCAGCCTCACCACATGGCCAGGGGCCAAAGCTCTGAGGAGCAAGGCCTGGCTCTGATTCCCAGCTCTGCCACTTCTGTTCTGCGGCCAGGGCGTGTGGCCTCCCCTCTCTCTACCTTCATGTCCTGTCCTGAGCAGGGAGTTGCTTCCAGCCTCTGCCTAGTGGGGTGGCAGTGGAGACCGAACTAATGTCTTGGGGGAGCTCAGGTGAGTCCTGGCATTGGGTGGCTCAATGGAGGTGCAGGGGGGGCTCTTGCCTGTACTTTCTGTGTGACTTCAGGTGCTGCCCCTCACCTCTCTGAGCCTTGGTTTCCTTGGCTGGAATGTAAAGGGCTAAGACTCTGGCTCCAAAAATGATGATAGTTCTTTTCTTCCTTTTCACGAGGAAAAGAAAAGAGGCTGTCACTCAAGCTGTGGTGACGGTGATGGTGGTGGTGGTGTGTGTGTGTGTGTGTGTGTGTGTGTGTGTGTCTTCCACAACCTTCCCAGTCTGGCTCCCCATGGCCCCTGCCTCTGGCTCTGTGGGCTCTCAGGTCCCCCCAGTGCTCCCTTCCCCCTTTGCTCCTGAGCTGTACCCCTGGGGGCCTGCCTGGGTTCTTGTTGGGAGGGTGCTAAAGTATGGATATGGTCTGAGTGTGTCCCCTCAGGTTCATGGCTTGGAAGCCTGGTCCCTAGTGTGGACATGTGTGACCTAGAGGGGGGTGTGGTCTAGTAGGAGATAGGTGTGTCCTTGGCAGGGGCCTTTGGAAGGGGTTAAGGCAGTTCTCAGGGAAGCCTGGTTAGTTCTTATGAGACAGTTGTTATAAAAGAGCAAGGCTGTCCCCTCCTTGCTCTCTGGCTTCCTTTCTCACCACACAATCTCTCCCTCTTTCACTCACTTCTGCCAAGATGCCCTCTGCATGCGACATGGCCAACGATATCTCTACCAGAGCTGAGCAGATGTTGGACCATACTCTTATACTTCTGAAACTATGAGTTTAGTAAACGTCTTTACTTTATAAAGTATCCAGCCTCTAGTATTTTGTCATAATACTAGAAATTGGACTAATATAGAGGGCATTTCTCTGTTCTACACCCTCTAAGACCACCTCTAGAGATAAGAGTGAAGAAAATAGAAAGGTTTGGAGCCTGAGAGATCTGGATTTAAAGCTTAGTTCTATAGGTATTAGCTTGAGAACTTGGCCAACCCACTAACCCTCTCTGGGTCTGAAGTTCTCTATCTAGAAAATGGGCATAAAAGCACCCATAGAGTAGCTTCAAGAATGGTGAATTAACATGTGTGGCCCTGGACAAGCATTGTCTACAGAGTGTTCATGAAAGAAATTGAGAACAAAACTTAGAAACATGTATAGCAGTTCGATATTACTGTGACACTTTAGCTTGCTTTACAAATGTATCTGTAATACACTGAAAAATAAACAGATTGGACATGAAAAAAAAAGTAAAAACAACAACAACAACAACAACAACAAAACCCCCAAAAAACAGGTCCTTCCAAAGTTTTAGAAGTCTCAAGAAATAGTTATTTCCATCCACCCCTCATCCCTTCTTCCATCCATCCAGCCATCTCTCCCAAATTAGCCCCTCACTGTGGATGCTCACAGGAGCCGAAGCTGGTTTCTGGTTGTGACTCCTCATTTACTGAGCTGTGACTGGGTAGGAAGAAAGAAAGTTCTGACCCTCAAATTCCTTCAGCAGGTGTGCAGAAGGCGGCTTGCTCAATAAAGCTCAGGGAGCTAGACCACATATTATACTTGGGGTGGGGTGAGAAGGGCCAGGAGAAGCCTCACCCCTAATTCCATCCCTTGCCCTAGTTTGACTCTTGTCTTCATTTTTGTCAGGAAAACCCAGGCAAGATTTACTTGCTGTCCTTCATCTTCCTCAAATTCAAAGTCAGGAGTTTATTCCCCCCACTCTACCCCACGATGTAATTTCCTTTTATTATGGAAACCAGGAAAATGACAAGTAATTGCTTGAAGATGTTAGAAAGATTGCATTTTGTTTTGCAACTATCAGCTTAAAAATAATGTTTAAGAGATTATGAATGGGTGATTAACTATTTTCTCCATTACTTCTCTCTCAAAAGCAAAACCACAATGCTTGTGATGTGCACAGTAAAAGCGAGGCCTCACTATGGAAAACCAGCAAGAAAACAGAAATCCCTACCTCACAAGGAGTCATGACCTTTTCAGGGAGAAAACCATACACTCAGGTCGTGGAGAAGACCTAGCTGAGTAAGGCACTGAAGGTTGCTAAAGACCACTGGGTATGCACGTGCTAATTTCTCTGCTCTTCCCCTCCCTCCTCATCCTTATGGGAAACAGCAGTTACAAGGACTGCAGTCAAATTCCCTATTTACTGCCTCTCATGAGTCAGTTTGTTTTGGGTGGAAACATTCTCTGATGCAGCTCTATTGCGCCATTTCAGGGGATGTTTATCATTTAAAAGGAACAATTTTAATACCTACATTTGCTGTACAGTATGAGCCATAAATGTGATTTAGGCTTCCCTTTATAATAGACTCTACGGGCGATTGCACAGTCTTCAGAAGTGTTCTTCCAAGGGGTGGCTATGAACGCAAACGGGCTTCTCTTACTTTTACGAAAGTTTTCCCTTTTAATGCCTCTTGAAAGCAATTGAATGGAAGGGAGGGCCATGGGCAAGTTGCTCATCTTCCTTGCAGGGAGGCTGGAGGCCTTGGGGATGTCTTAGGACAAGACCAGTCTCAGGGCAGCCAAGCCCCAGAGGCTGCTGGGCTGGTGCTTCATGGAGGTTCAGGGCTGTCTGTCTGTCTGTCTCTCCAGCCTCTTAGGGCCCAGCTTCCTCATCTGCAGTGGTGGGTGGTGGTGGGGATCATAATCCACCTCTTTGTCTCAGTGCTGTTCAGCACTGGGTGCGTGGCCCTGGAGCACCAGCACAGGTAAGAGCTTGCTAGAGATGCAAGGTCCATGGCTCTGGCCACGCTGAGCAATGAGAATCCCTGGGGCTGGGGCTGTGGTCTGTGTCTTAGGTAGTGCAATGGTGCTGGTGCAGGTGAGTGTGTGGAGCAAAGCTGGGAGTCTATGGATGGGTCAGAGAAAACGGCTCAGAATCCATGAGCTCCCTTCACCCATTGTCCCCAGATCCTGAGGGCCTTAGGATCCAAGTTGGTGTTGGACCAAAATAGCAAGTCTAGTCTTGAACATCACAGACTGGTTGAAGGTTGACAGACTGGGGTGGGGGTGGGGTGTCCCAAGCCAACCAGCAGGAGGGTGACAAGTTGGAAGAAAAGGGCAGCCTGGCTTTTTCAGAATTGCCTGATGGCCAGCCATTGGTGCCCAGGCCCTTCCTACACACCTGCTCCCCCTCTGCCTCTTGAGTGGGGCATAAAGGCACGGACATGTTTAGCCTGGAGAAAAAGATACCACCGGTGAGGAGACCTGGACACCTTTCCAGTTCCCAGAGGGCTGACTGTGAGCAAAGTAAGGGATGTCTACACCGTCTTGGCTGCCTGTAGTGGTAGACCTGTGGCATCCGATCCCGCCAGATCTCGGAAGCTAAGCAGGGTTTGGCCTGGTTAGTACCTGGATGGGAGACCACCTGGGAATACCAGAAGCTGTAGGCTTGGGAGAAGGACCTGGCAACCCCCTCCCAAAAATCAATCTGCCATTGAAAACACTGTAGACAGCAGAGAAGCACTGACAATAGTGTTTCTCCTGTTGTACAGAGGGTCACTATGAGTCGGATACCGACTCGATGGCACCTAACAACAACGACGACACTGTCTTGGAGAGCAGAGCTAGAAGGATGTTCCAGGCTGGAAGGATGTTCCAGGGGAGAGGAGGTGTGTCTGAGGGCTCTGCTCTGCAGATGGAGGTGCACACGCTGCAGCGCCTGGCTGTGATCCCATTTGCCTTCCAGGCTGATCTGACATTTGGGAGGCTCCTCTGTGGTCTGACATTGCATGTCCTGTCCCTTCTGTTTTGTCTTGTGTGCCCGCTTCCCCAGTGTGGGAAGGCCATAACCTCAGGAAGGAGGAAAGCCCTTCTGTGTGAAGATGGGTTTCCTGCTGAGAAATGCCTCCATTTGGGGGAAAAATGGGATTAATTTTTAGCGGAAGCAGCAGTGGCTGAACGTGCAATTTTCAAATTGTTGACTATGATATTAAGTAACAAGCAGACTCCTGTCCGATGGATGTTATTAAAATTAACTGTTTTAGCACTACATTTAGAATCAAAACCAATCTGTCACTCCTAAATTGGTTTCTTTCAACTGCTATTTATGGGTAAAATGAACAGTTTTAACAATTACATCTCCAGTGCAAATCATAAACTTGATTTACAGGAAAACACTTAATTCGCTGCGTTTGACTATGCACCAGGGCTGCCAATTATCAGACGGTAAATTTCCTCGCTTGGGTATTTGCTTCTGAGACAGCAGCCTTAGCTCTGCTGTCTCACTCACCTGTGGGAATAGAAGCAGGCAGGGGCTGGCTTTCGTTTGGGAAGAGTTGGGTGCCTCAAGATCTCTCTGGAGCTTGGTACTTGAGGACTCTCTGCTGCATGCTATTTCAAGTTGTAAAAAATTGGGTGGACGATCGCTGCTGTTTAACACAATCAGAGCTAGCTATTAAGGAGGGAAAATCAGAATGAGCAGGAAGATCCTCGAGGCTATAAATCATTCATACATTCATTCATCAAGCATTGCTTAAGCAGCCATCTCTCCAGATCAAGTAGCTGAGGCTCTGCCATGATGGATCCAACCCCCATGGTCCCTGCCTTCAGCAAAGACAAGTGCTGGACAATGTCATTTTGTGGCATGATAATTCTCCCCTTCAAACCTTTGGCCACCAATTTCAAATCAAAATATATGACAATGAGTATTTTATTTCCAGAAACTCTGCATTCCAAGGAACAAAATAAGAACATGATTAGTAAAATAATTGGAATGCATAATAGGAGTTTGTAAAATACTTTTTTCCCACCACTTTCTTGATTTTCTGTCAGATTTACACACACACTTTTTGACATATGTGTCCTGGTGGTAGCCAAAGGGTTTTAATGGTTGGCCATCAGGGAGCTGAGAATCAATGCTTTTTCAGAGGTGCTAGGGTGGGTAAGCGCTGGGATTTAGCTCAGTTGGTAGAGCGCTGCCCTGCAGTCTCTGAGGTCCTGAGTTCAATTCCCAGCACCGCAAAAATGGGAGGAGGACCTGGCAATCCACTCCCAAGGCAATCCTGAAACAGTCAGCCATTGAAAACCCTATGAGGGTCGCTATGAGTTGGACTCGACTCGATGGCACCTAACAACAACAACAAGGGTGGGTAAGCTAATGTGTAGAAGCTTCACAGAAGTCCCATTTGAAGTGGGTTTGAAGGCTGAGTAGGAGTTTTCACAGGTAGAGGAAAAGAAAGGGGCCTTGCAGGGACCAGCATCAGCCAACTCTTTGTGACATAGAAGAGCAAGGTATTTTCAGTGAGGGGTTTGTGGTCTGGCCTGACAGAAACAGAGGAAGGATGCTGGAGCTGGGTGTTTTTTTAAAGCTGTTCAGATTCCATCTGATGGGCAGTTGAAGCTCTTTTTTAGCTTACCAAATGGAGGCCTGCAGCACTGAATTGCCCCATGCCAGTCATGAGGGACTGTAAATGCTGAGAAGTTATAGGTTGGGGGTTGCTGGATGGTTCCTTGGCATTGTGAGAAGTCAGAAAGCATATGCAAACCACATGCAAATGAGATGCAAGCCAGCACCTGCTGTGCATTGTGTAGTGAGCCGGCTGTCTGCAGCAGGGAGCCCTGAGCTTTTCCTCAGAGGTGAGAGGCCAGCTCCTTGGGGCTCTGGCTGGGCTATGGGGAGCATCACGGGATTGAATGAGGGAGAAATTACCCTAAAACTTTGCTGGGCACGGTCCTGCTTTTGGAGAGAGTGTCCCTTGGGAGAAAGAAGGACCAGAAGGGCAGACTGAAGGCCCAAGGTAGCCTGGCTCTAGGGAGCCTCAGGACTTGAAGGGTTGGGTCTTGTCGGTGCCAAGAGGGTGACTGGGAGGCTGACCTGGTGGGGTAGGGGATGCTCATCGCCCTCCGCCCAGACCCCACTTCTCTGTGCTGAGTCCCTACAGGGAGGATCAGTGGGGGCTTTTAGAACACATGCCCATGATTCAGGGTCTGTGTTTTCTCTTGGCCTGATGATTGTCAGCTCTGCCCCCGCCTGAGCCCCAGGGCTGGTTGTTGAGACAGTGGTGGCAATGTCACAGACTGTTTCCTCCAGGGACTGAGGATCACCCCATGCCCTACTCTGCCTGGAGAGGTGTCAAGGAGCTATTGCAGACTGGGGTTCCTGGGCCCCCTGAGATGGTAAGAAAAACCTGGGATTTGACCAGAAGGAATTTTCCACTAAATTTCCCTCCTTCCTGGGGAACTTAATGAAGAAACAAGAGGACGAGGACCCTAACAGCAGTTGACGTGGGAGTGTGTGGGAGGAGGGCTGTGCCTGCCTCTGGAAGCTTCCAGGGCTGACTTGGCCTAATTCACTCTGTGGCCTTGGACCCCTCCCTTCTCTGGCTCTCTCTCTGTACCAGGCCTTCCCTGAGGGGAATCAGTCCTGTGTCATAGCCAGCAGGGTATGCATAGCAGGGCCCAGTGACAGACATTTGGGAAGGCTCAGAGGACATTCTGGCTCTGGATCAGCACTGTGGCCTCAGGGCCCTCGGCACCAGCAAGGCCTGCTTCACTCACAGGCCCGGGCCAGCGTGGGGAGGAGCTGGAGGCTGCTCCCGCAGTCCCTCTGTCCCCTTTCTGGCTCTCCTTTTCTCCTTTCTCCCTTTCAATCCTGCTCTGACCCCTGTCCATTTTCAGGCATGCCTGGCCCTCGTTCCTGGGCCCCTTCTTCCTGCAGCCTCTCTCTCTCTCCGGGGCTCTTGGTCCCCCTTTCCTCCCTGTCTGGCCTCTCTTCTGTCTCCCATGGGTCCCTCTCCCTCGACTCTGCTGCCTGCCTGGGTCTGGAAGCGGCTTCCGCGCCCTTCTCCGTGACTCTGTGCTCCAGACATCCTCTCTTCTGCCCTTCTCTGCCCTGCCTTCCCCCGCCCAGCAACCAGACCTTGCCCACTTTGGGGAAATTGAGGAAGGGTCTCAGCCTGCGGAGGGTGGGAGGGGCAGGAGGGGAGAGAATGGAGAACAACCAGCCTTCAGCAGGTGGCACTGTTGGGTGACTTTTTGCTTGGGAAAACTTTCAGCACTGTAAGGAAACACACTCTGGAATCGATTGGCATTTGAGACTTTTTTTTTTTAATAAAAATAATGACTCTCATTTCCCGGGCATCATTAAACAAGGTGCAGTGTTTGTGTGATGTGTGTTATGAGAATGTATGAACGTGCGTGTCTGCATGTGAGTGTATGGGGCTGGAGTGTCTGGGTTTGTGCATGCATACGCTTGCCAAGAGCATGTGTGACCACGTTTATGTGTTGGAATGATCTAGATGTGCACATGGGGGTGTTTGTGTGCAGCCACAGGTGCGTGGGTTTTCAGAGTGGATAGGAGCACACCCACGCAAGGGGATTCTAGTCATGGGCACTGTCAATGTCAGGGTCCCTGGTCAGTGCCTATACGCATGTGCAGCTGTGAGTGTACAGGAGTTGGGTCATGTGGGATGCCCAGGGTGATGGATTTGTGTCTGCACACGTACTCACTGATGGAAGTTTAGTATAAAGGATAAGCGGAAGAGCCACAGAATCGGGCCTCCAGGTTTCAATTCTGGCTTCACGCTTACAGCTGTGTGATTTTGACCTGGTCAATTTAACATCCCTGAGCCTCAGATTCTTCACCTGAAAAATGAGATACTAGCATAGCTGCCTCTCTGGGTGACAGTGAGGATTAACAGGATTGTGTAAAGTGCCTGGGGTGGCACTGGACACAGAATAGAGGCCAAAAAGCTCCAAGCCATGATGTGCGTGTTTGAAGGTCAGCAAGGTGCAGGCTCTTGCTGCCCAGCTGCCCTGCTGGCTGGGCCGGCCTTGCTGGACCCCAGGCTTGCAGTGTTGGATCCTCTAGGGGTAGGGGGCCCAAGGGTGGGGATGACCTCGGCGCTCCAGGGTCTGCTTGGCCCCAGGGAACTCAGCTGCTAGACAGAACCAGAGCTAGAACATCCTCACGGTGGAGACCAAGCTGGGAAGGACCTCAGGGGTCATTGACTCCAGTTCCTAAGATAACAGGAGAGGAGAGAGCAGCTCAGAGGAGCCAGTGGCCTGCCCTGAGTCCCACAGCAAGTCAGGCCTGGCACACAGGGCTCTAAATCTGCAGACCAGCATCCGAGGGCACTAGATCAGACTGTTCCTCGCTGGTGCTCAGAGACAGAGAGTGGGGGTCTGTGACTCAGCTCTGTGCAGGCCCGACCTCACTCTCACCCTCTCTTCACTCTCCTAATTTCTTCCTGGGAGCCAGCTGTCTCATTCTGTTGGTGTGCAACAGTCACCCCAAATTTTGGGTCTTTGAACAAGTTACTATTATTGTGCCCAGTCCCCAGGGCTGGCTCCGGGACTCCCACACCTGGGCCCTTGTGGTGCTTGGCCTCTCCCCATACCGCACATGGCTTGGGCCTCTCCCTGCGGGTGGGCTCAGGGGGTAACGCTTTTTAGGTGGCAGCTGGCTCCCAGGAGACAGGAAGTGGGGCTGTGTGGTCAGTTAAGGGCCACGTCTTAGACCTGTAGTGTCACTTCCTCTGTCTTCTATTGGACAAAGCTGTTGTGGACTGGCCCACATTCAAGAGGGTAGAGGAAGAGAGCCTGCTTCTTCCCAGAGGAGAGCGAGGCCGGAGGGCCAGAGAACCTGTGGGCTGGGGAAGTGCTGTGGGCACCTTTGGAAATGAGTATGCCTAGCATCTGGTGGCAGCGGACAATAAACAAGCAAAGGCTGGTGTCAGAACATCTCTTTGCCACCATTCAGTCCTCTCAGTAGCCACCTGTGCTTCACCAGTCACTCTGTGACCTTGGTTTCCACACCGGTAGCAATGATAGTCATAGTGCTGCCCCATGCAAGTGGTAAGCATGAAGAACTCGGTGTTATTACTGTCTTCAGCCTTCTCTGCCCCTCACATATGGGGAAACCGAGGCACAGAGAATTTCAGGGACTGACTCAGGGGTGTACAGCTTGGAAATGCCCTACCTGGGGCTGGAAGTCCAGCTTTCTCCCTCCAAATTGCACATGCTGCCCCCTCTGAGGCTCTACAAGGACAGGAGAAGGGCCAGGACAGCTGGGGAGGAAGAAAGGCTGCAGAGAGATGGATTTGGATGGCAAATAGTGGTCCCGTCTCAACTTCTAGGTTGTATCAAGAGACCTGCAAGCCTGGCACCGTGGCATGCTCTTGTAATCCCAGTGACTCAGAAGGTAGAGGCAGGAGGGTTGCAGGTTTAAGGCCAGAGGCAGCCTGGATAACTTAGTGAGAACTTGGCTCAATTTAAAACAAAACAAAAAAGAGGGCTGGGGCTGCGGTGCAGCTCAGTGGCAGAGCACTGGCAAAGTGTGTGTGAGGTCCCCAGTTTGGCCCCCCAGTACCACAAATGAAAGAGAGAGAGAGAGAGAGAGAGAGAGAGAGAGAGAGAGAGAGAGAGAGAGACAGATTTGCAAACTCATGCTGCTTTTTCCTGATTGACCATTCATCCTTCTGTCCTAAAGCTGACTGCTGTCTCCAGTTCATACTCCTATGAGTTGGAGTGGAAGGTTCTAGACTCTTTCACCTTCAACTGCCCTGGAAGGGGCTGCCACCCCTTCCACAGAAAGGAAAACTGAGGCTCAGAGGAGGCATGAGGTTCCCAATGGCTGCCCTCCTGGCTCTCCCTCTCCGGTGCCTACCGTACATGGCCTGCACAAGCTTCCAGACCCACGTCCCTAACCCTGGTTGCACTGTGCTCCTGACTCTGTGAAGAGCCTTCCACGCTGCCTCACAGTCACGTGGAGCAAGCACAAGGGAGCCTTGTCCTTTGAGGGATCCTCCACCTTGGGCTTTGAACTCAAATGGCTTGGGGAGCACTCTTTCCTCACTCTTCCTTCTCAGTTGGCCAGGGTTCATGGTGTCCCTCCATTTTCTTATGTTTCATGAGATTAAGTTTAGCACTCTCCTTTGTGACATTCTTTATGCACTGTGGCCAAACAAGTGGAGTCCAAATCTCTGTTTTCGGCAAAGAAGGGGCTTGGTCATCGGGTCTCAACCCTGTTTTCCATTCTCCCTTGGTCCCCAAAGAGCACTTGTCCTCAGCATTCCCTACCTCTCCCTGATTTTGTTCAGACTGTCAATTTCCCCCAGATTTAGCTTGGAGAGCTGGTTCTCCAGGGACCCCTCTGGCCAGGCACCGTTGGCAGTGTGCTGATGGCCATCTCACACTGCGACAGCTTGAGTTTCCCCCCTGTGCACAATTCTTGGGCCCCCAACTCAACCTTAAGCTCTCTGAGGGTGGTGATGCCACTTTGGCTGCAGTATCTTCTGACAGTCGCCCCAGGCCCAGGGCAAACGTGTACACGAGTACCCTCCTGGCTGCATGGACAGGCAGCAGGAGCGTGAAGGAAGGCAGGGTGTTCAGACCCCTGGACGCCCCAGCTTGGCTGGGGTTTTGCCCTGAGGTGGTGAGGGCTGTGTTGCCTCCTTTTTGCTTGGGTGTGGGAAGCTCAGGCTCTCAGGACAGTTGATGCCACCAGTTCACACATCCACCCCATGTTCAGTGGGATTTGGATGTGGACCAGCAATTCTCTCTTTCTTCTCTCAGGGGCATGGTGGGAAGGGGACTTTGGGTGGAGCGGCAGAGATCCCAGCTAGAGACGAGGAATGACTTTCCGCCACGTGAGGCCATGGTCGTTTGGCAGATTGGATCTCAGGGCAGGGTTTAGGCTTGGGGGCCTTCTCTGTCACACATAAGGACCTGGGGTGGGGGGTAGTGTACCTCCCAGTGGTGGGAGGACATGGCCTTTTCTGGCCCTGTCCACACTCCGTGATTTCCAGGGCTGCCAGTTTCCAGGGCCCTGAAGGTCCCCAGGGGAGGAAGAATTTGTGGACCCAGGGAATGAGGGTGGGGAAGACTGTTCAGAGGTCGTGTGGTGGGGACAGATCCTACTAACATCTATAATGGGGCCTGCACTGCCCGCATGCAGGGGGCTGACATGCCCGGCTGCCCCCAACCCCCCTGGCTCTCAGAGCCACTCTGGGGCCACTTCCCTACTCCTTGCGCCACAGCTATTTTTAGCATTGGGATGTGCAGAACATGCTCGGAGAAACAGAGTGGAAAATCTGACACTCAGAGCCTGGCTGGGAGGGAGAGCCAGCTCCCCTGCCCGGGCTGCTCACGTGTCTGATTTGCATCTTGCACGTTTCCCCAAGCAGCCCCACGATGGCTGCAGTGGACTCTCTGGAGCTGACCCACAGTCTCCTGGGCAGTGTCTGCGGCCCTGGGACTTGGCCGGTGGCAGTGGCCCCTGGTCAGGCTTGCCTTGCTGCTGCTGAGCAGCAGAGCTGTGACCTGCATACAAGCCCAGGGTTCTCTGCAGAAAAGCCCACTGTCATTCCCCAGGGGCTTGCCGCCCGTGGGGGGAGGCAGGGCAGGTTTTAGGATTGGGGTAGGAGAAGAAACCCAGGCCCAGAGGGAGTGTGGAGGGGGCTGAGGTCAGAGGGAGAGAGAGAACAACAGAACTGACCCTCAGGAGCGTTGGGTCTCTGTCCTTGGGTGTCCTAGTCAATGCAACGTCTAAGAAACCTGCGGTGGGAGTCCCAAGCAGCTTGGGAAGGCCACTTGGAGGAGAGGACACCTCCCTGCCTGGGTGGTGGTGGTGATAGTAGATATTTAATTAAAAATTAGTTCATAGTTTCCCCCCTTTTATTACAAAAACAATACTTGTTCTTTGTTGTTATTGTTGTTGTTAGGTGCCCTCAAGTCGGTATCCGACTCATAGCGACCCTCATAGGGTTTTCAATGGCTGATTGTTTCGGGATTGCCTTGGGAGTGGATTGCCAGGTCCTTCTCCCATTTTTGCGGTGCGGGGAATTGAACTCAGGACCTCAGAGACTGCAGCGCAGCGCTCTACCAACTGAGCTATATCCCAAAACCACACATAAGTAAGCAGCAGAAAATTGAAAACACCCATAATCCCAGCACTCGGAGACAAACCTTGTAAATATTTTGGTATTTTGGTGGCTGCACCACCAGGCCTTTCCTCTCTTCTTTAAAACATTTTCATTTATTTTTAATTACACGTATAAAATAAGAACAACTCCTTGTTAGAAAAGTTCCAACAATACAGATCAAGCTGAAGTCTCCCTTGTCCCCGGCCGGGGTTTCCCTTTGCTGAAGGGGTGATCACAGGGGCGATTTTGATGTGTAGAGCTCCTGATCTTTTAAAAGCATACATACACCTTGATATCTGTTCCCACACACACAGAGACATGGTTATATTTTTAGCATGCGTGGAATTTTTTCCTCACGGGAAATGGAATCATGCCATATGTATTGTTCTCTTTGATCTTGGCCTCTAACTATTTGTCTCAGGCTCTCTTAATGTCAGTGGCCACAGCACTAACTCATTCTTGTAACTCCTGGGTGAAACTCCCTGGCAGGGACACGTCAGGCTTTATTTAGCCATCCTGTTATGATGGGCTTTCTGATTGCTTTCACTGTGGTTTCTCCCTCCCTCCCTCCCTCTCTCTCTCTCTCTCTCTCTCTTGCTGCTTTGCTGTAGTCAATGCTCTTGTACCTGCCTCCTTGGTAAGAGCACTTGTCTGGGTCAGAGTGAGAAACATGAAGTGATTGGCCATTCTCCTTTTATGCACATCGAGAAAACGGGAGCACTTTGGACCAAGTGCTGTAAGAAACTGCCCTGTCTACTCTTCCAACAAGAAGACAGCTATGACATCGTTTCCCAAACTGCCCCAGCGGCACTGGCATGCAGAGACCATGATGGGTGTACCTAGGGAGGAAAGACATCAGGGTAGGTGTAGAGGTGAAGACATTCAGGGGATAGTCAAATAGATTCATGGAAACGCTCTTGGAAACGTATCAGTGCCCATTAGTCTGTCAGGAGGCATCCTGAGGCAAAGAAACCACTTTGTCTTCATTAAGCCCAGCTTTGCTCAATCAGACAGGTGCAGTGCAGGAAACACTGGGTGTAGTGGGCAGAGGCAGCACCCTGACTATGTCCCCTCGGTCCTGACCCTCCAGTGCATTGCTGGCCCCAATGACACCTACTGGCATCTGTGATGTATTATCTGAAGGTTGGCTCTTGCTGCAGGGGCCTGTGGCAGGCCAGAAATGCGGGGACTCAATGCTATCCCTGAACCCCAGCAGCCCTCAAGTAATGGCTGAAAGGATTGGCATAAAGATCCTTCAGCTCCCTCAGCCCTCGGGTGGGGTGGCTTTGAGGCAGATGGTTTACTGGATGTCTGACTTTCTCCAGAGGGATCAGGATTCAGTTCCACTGCAGTTGCTGTCTTGAAAATGTGCTTGCTGTTACTGCTTCCCTTCCTGGTCTCACTCCCCTACTCCTCCACCCTCACTCCCTGCATCAAGATCTGTCTGCATCTGAGTCCTGGGTCTGCTGCAGTGGGACCCCCCAACTAAGATCAATTGATGGTCATTGCTTCTTTGTGGTATTGTGGAGTTAGATCTAGGGCCTCATGCTTGCTTTTGTAGGCACTTTACCACGGAGCCACACTCCCAGGCCATTTTTTACCTGACAGGGTCTCACTGAGTTTTACAGGCTGCCTCTGGCCTCAAACTTGCAATCCTCCTGCTTTTGCCTCCAGAGTAGCTGGGATTAAAGGCATTCGCCACTGTGCCTGGTGATGGTCACTTTTAAATGGCTTCATTAGAATGTCTGCAGTAGCCAGGTAGTCATTGTTGTAGCAGAAAAGCCAATTCAAACATGCTTATGGGAGAAGAGGGTTACTGGGGACTCTCAGTTAGAGAAACAGGTCCATAATGGTGGCAGGGAAGGCATGGCAGTGTGGCGGTGGAAGCTAGACAATCTCACGGCATGGTGGGCCATGAATAGAGAGAGCATGGAGCTACACATCTGGGATAAAACCTCCAAGGGCCCAACTCCACCAAACTGGACTCATCTCCCAAAGTTGCGCAGCATCCCAGGATAGCACTACCAGTTGGAGACCCAATGTTAAAGCACATGTCCTTTGTTGTTAGGTGGTACCATCAAGTCATGTCTGACTCAGCAACCTTATGTGTATAACAGATGAAACATTCTCTGACACTGCCATGCCTGGCACTATTGTCAGTGCTTCTCTGCTATGCATAGGGTTTTTGATGGCTGATTGTTTTGTGAATGGGCTTCTGGGTCCTTCTCCAATCCTACAACACACAGTATTCCCAGGTAGTCTCCTGTCTAAGGACTAACCAGGCCTGACCCTATTTAGCTTCCAAGATCTGTTGAAAAGTAAAGATGTCACATTGAAGACCAAGGTGCACCTGACTCATGCCATGGTATTTTCAGTCACATTATATTGTTGTGAAAGCTGGACATTGAATAAGGGAGACAGAAGAAGAATTGATGCTTTTGAATTTTGGTGCTGGAGATGAATATTGAGTATACCATGGACTGCCAAAAGAACCAACAGCTCCATCCTAGAAGAAGTGCAACTAGAGTGTTCATTCGAAGCAAGAATGGCTAGACTATGTCTTATGTATTTTGGACATGTTGTCAGGAGGGACCAATCCCTGGAAAATGACATCCTGTTTGGGAGAGTGGTGGGTCAATTAGAAAAAGGAAGACCCTCAACTAGATATATTGATGTAGTGGCTGCAACAATGGGCTTAAGCATAGAAAAGATCATATGTCTGGCTCTGCCCCTGTGGCCCTCCTGGGCTGACTCCAATTTTTGCCAGCAGCTTCCCTTGGCAGCTGTTTCAAGGTATTGGCATCTCCAACATCTTGAGGTCTCTATTCCTGCTTAGGCTCCACCTGCAAAGCTTTGCATATCAACCCTTCAGGGGATCTCCACAGGGCACCCAACCCTGGTACACATTGCCCAGCCTCGTAGGCTATCTTCTGAAACCTTGGTAGCAGCCTCCATAACCCCTTAACTCTTGTACTCTGCATGCCTGTAAACCCAGCACCATGTGAATGTTGCCAAGTTTTGTTCTCGGCTCTAGGAGTAGCTTCACCCTTTGGAAACACAGCTGCAACTCTGTCCCTCTGTATCCCTAGGCTGAGAAATAATTTCCCTAGGTCACCAGCTTTCAGCAGGCTGTCCAGGAGGCCTTTGTGTCCTGAAACCTTAGAGGGGAGAGGTCTGGTTGAGTCCTTCTGGGCCTTGAGAGAATTTCTTTTGTCCCAGCAAAAAGGTCCAGGCTTTCCTTTACTGTAGCCTATCTTTTTAACAGTTAAGATCTCCTGGCATGAACCAGTCCTGTCCTCAGTAACTTTGGAAGCAGGTTTTTGCCTCTTTAAACTACATATTTTCTAGTTTTGCCATTTTCTCTGTTGTTGTTGTTGTTGTTAGGTGCCATCGAGTCGTGTCCGACTCATAGTGACCCTCACAGGGTTTTCAATGGCAGATTGTTTCGGGATTGCCTTGGGAGTGGATTGCCACATCCTTCTCCCTTTTTTGCAGGGCTGGGAATCGAACTCAGGACCTCAGAGACTGCAGAGCAGCGCTCTACCAACTGAGCTAAATCCCAGCCCACCATTTTCTCTACTTTCCATAAATCTTGCTGAATGCAGTAAGCAGTAACCAAGCCATACCCCGTACATCTCATTGCCCCCATGATATTTCATCTGCCAAGTTATTTAGCTCATTATTATTTTCTCCCTTTATTGGTAAATGATAGTGGTATACAGAATAATACAGCATTGGCTTTTTCCGCTATGCAACTATTGCAACATTTTTGGCATTACTTTTAAACTGAGACTCACTCAAATCTTTAGGACATCTGCAGAATGCATGCAGTCTCTTTGCTAGGCTATACCACGGATTACCTCTAATTCAATGCCCAATAGAGTCCTCATTTTGTTCTCTAAAACCATGTGAGCTCATCTGCATTTCTATGGGCAGCAGCATTCTGGTCTTCCTTACTCTCACCAGAACTGCCCCTCAAGCCCTACAGGCTTCTCTTGCCAGCATCTATAAGCAAACAAGTTCCAAAAGCCTAGGAACCCCACAGTTAAATTTCTGCATAGCAATGACCCCACTCTCTTGGTGTTATCGGGGAGACATGGGGAGCAGGTCTGGAGAAGGGAGCATAAGTCCAGAGTGTGAGGCCGGAGGCTGGAGACTAGGAGGTCTTTCCTGTGCAGCGAAAATTACCTTCTCCTCCTGGGTTGCAGATAATACCTTGATTCATCTGTGTTTCCCTGTATAAAAGAATTTATATGAGGCACATAAATTATAGTATAGATTGTAGAATAAGTTTATTAAAGATAGAGAATATAGACATAGATTATAAAGGCAGTACAACCTTGAGACATGAAGGTGGGCAGTAGTAAAGGGCTACTCTTGCATTGAGCTAAGATGGGGTGTGATCTTTATAGTTGGATTTGAGCCCTCAGTGGAAGGAAAGAAACATTTACCCTTGGAGCCTATGTCTGAAATGGGTTAATGGATTCCCAGTGTCTTCAAGGACTGGGCTCAGAGGCAAGCATTTCAAAAGGTTATAGAAATCCAAGCAGCTACTAGTCTTGATAAGGGTGCAGAATCCACTAAACAATGTCCTTTTCAATCCCTGAGAGTGGTGCACATCTCATGGTCTTATCATCCTTCCTGAATGAATGTAGAAGTCAGAGGTGATTTTAATTCTGTTTCCTTCTAGCAAGTATGTTGTTTGTAAGGGTATTATCTATCAGGGAAGCATAGGCTACCAGACCTGGCTGGCCGCAGAGCCTTTTATTCCCTTTCTTCCTGCCTATTACCCTCTAACATTGATTCAGTTTCTGTATTAGTCAGTTGTTGTTACCATAGCAAAAAAAAAAAAAAAAAAAAAAAAAGCCAATACAAATAAACTCAAGGAGGTGAAGGTTTATTGGAAGCTCACAGTTAGAAGATTAGTTCATAATGATGGTAGGGCAGGTGTGGCAGCACCAAGAGGCACGACCCATGACAGATGACCTTACATCTTCGTGAGCAGGAAGCAGAGAGACAGTGGAACCACAGGTCAGGGAAAGAACTTCAAAGGGCCCACCCCAGTGACTCACTTCCACCAAGCTAGGCCTATCTCCTTGGGTTCCACAACCTCCCAGGAGCACCATTGTTGGGGGACACTTTATATTCAAACCATGTAATATCTTACATATTTCTTTCAAGTGATCCTGTGAAATTGTACATTAGAGCTTGTTTCCATTTTTTTCCTATTATAAGCTTTCCTGTGGAGGACCTCCCCCTTATAGCTCAATATCTGTATACACTCTTAATTATTGCCTCAGGGACCATTCCTAGACATAAAACCACTGGTCCAAAAGGAGAGCATTTTCCTTTTTTCCCCTTTCCCTTTTCTTTTTTTTATTAGCCGTTTTACAGTGTACAATTTAGTGGGCTTCATTATGACATTTCCATACATGCATATCATTGTACATTGCTCATGTTCACCTCCCCCATTACCCTGATTCCCCTCCCCATCCACTTCCTCCCCACCAGTGTCCCTCTTATACTTGCATGTCTTACTTGTGTGTCTATATCTATATCTATATCTATGTTGTTGTTGTTGTTAGGTACCATTGAGTTGGTATCCAACTCACAGTGACCCTACGTACAACAGGCAAAACACCACTGTCAGTGCTTTTCTGCTGTTCACAGGGTTTTCAATGGTGGATATCTATATCTATATCTATATCTACATTCAAACATCCAGATTTTTGCCTTAACTGTGAAATGTGATATTTCACTCCTTCTAAGGCTTTGATAAGTATTCCTGGCATTTCCCTTTATCATCTTGTTGGAATGACAACTTGTAGCCCACAAAGGGCCTACAGAAGGACTGGCCATGGGTGTGCTCTGTGAATTTGATGATGACCAGGAAAGGTAGTCTATCGGAAGCGCCTGGCATGATCCCAGGAGACAGCCACATGTCCCCTGCAAGCTCAAGGTGAGGGCTCTGGAGCTTTGTGGTAAGAGATGTTTCTTCTCAAGTTCTCATTCTGCAAGGTCCAATGGAAAGCCCACCTCCTCCAGGGGGCCTTCTTGACTTCTCTAGCTCACTGGGCCCCATCTTGAGGCTGCATGTGATTTAGTATTAATTCTGTGTGGCCCGTATCCCATCCAGTGGGTGGTGACATTGTCTATAAGAGTCAATGCTATACATAGGACAGATGACATATTTGGGGCTTAACAAATTCTTTCTTTCTTTCTTTCTTTTTTTTTTTTTTTTTGTAGTACTGGGGGTTGAACCCAGGGCCTTGTGCTTGCATGCTTTACAAGTACTGGACCACTCAGCTGCTGCCTCCAGTCCATTTTTTTACTTTTTGAGAAAGAATCTTGCTAAATTACATAGACTGCCTCTGGTCTAGATCCTCCTGCCTCTGCCTTGCGATCCTCCTGCCTCTGCCTCCTGAGCTGCTGGGATTACAGGCACGTGTCACCGAGTCTGGCTTTGGCTTAACAAATTCTTGAGGCAAGAGGGCCAGAGAACCTGGATTTGAGCCCCACCTCTGTTGCTGACCCTGTGGAGACTTGGAGTTCTCAGGGTAAAGCCCAGAGGTGGGGCTAAGTGGGGATGAGCACATTGTGGGCCCCCTTCCCCTCTCAGCCTCTCATTTGCCCCCTTTGCAAGGAGACTGTATGCCAGGAGCCCAGAGGCTGGGCTGTCTGCATTCTGTGTCGGGCTGCAAGTATCCACGTGCTTTCTTTTCATCCTTGCAGGTGCAGGTTTCCGGAGACAAATATACCCTCCATCCCAGCCCCTCGATCTGTCTAAACACAATTTGACATGCGTTGCTATTAGCTTAGCACCTTATCAAATAATGCGGACTGATCGAGATAAAAGGTTTTACAACCCTTGCTGCCTTTGTTTCTGCCTGCATTCACCCTCCGAGACAGCTAATAATTACCACCAAAGACAAAGAGAAATCTATATGCTCTGCGCAGAGGTTCCTGTGTGCATGTTAAGCAGCCAGCCAGAGGAGAGAGTGCTGGCAGAAGATGTCCCCGGTGCAGACCAGGCAGGCTGGGATGGGCCCTGCCACCGGCTGGAGACAGCAGCCCATGTGGGTTTGGGGGGCTTGGTTCCCCTGGCTGCTGGAATGATGCTGTGGTTAGCTGGCCAACCCTGAGGGTAAAGAGATAAGTGGGATAAGCCCCAGAGTCCACTCTGCACGTGTCCTGGCCTGATTGGGCAGGCTAGGGGTGAACTGAAGAGACCGTCAGGAAGTGCTGGTGGAGAGAGCCCGGCCCGCTCAGGGCTGCTGGGGCCCTGGGTTCTGTCCTGGCTCTGCTGCTGGGTAGCTCTGCCACCTTTATTAAATCTCTGGGACTTTCTGGGATCAGGCTCTGCTTCTGGGGCTTGCTGGTGCCAGCCTGGGGACCCTGGCTGTAGGGGGAGCTCAGCTGCTGAGAGGAAGTTGTGTGCTGCTCTGGGGCCCGAGCATCCTTATTTGGGAAATGAGGGGCTGCTGGGTGATGAGGCTTCTGGCAGAGGACAACTCAGCTGGTCTCTCCCTGGATGTCTGGTCCATGGCTACAGAAGGAGGAGACAGAGGCCTTGACCCGAGATGCTTTCCCAGGGAGACAGTTTTCTGCCCAGAAAAGCATGGAAGGTGAATGGGGAGGTCAGAGGGAGAGCTTCAGGAAGGAAAGCAGACGGGGGAGGCTTCCTGGAGGAAGAGGGTATGAACAGTGCCCCTGGGTGGGGGTGTGAACAGAGCAGTGATGATGACTGCATGGAAGGAAGGCGGCAGGGCTGGGAGTCCCTCAAAGGACAGTCTGGACTCCAGCGGCTGAGGGCACAGCCAGGCTCCAGGGGATAAGGATTCCCCATGAAGCTCAGCCTGAGGTGCTGCCCAGGCTCCACTCTTTCCACAGCACTGGCCTGCTATGGGGAGGGACAGAGCTGGGGGTGGGCTAGGAAACGTTCAACAGCTCTCGGGGGGAAGAAGGCCAATTTGTAGTACTCTGCCAATTTCTGTAGTGTAAACAGTCCTGTTATGGTTGATCCCAAGATGCCAATGTGGTGTGCGAGGAGCTGAGGACAGCTGGTGCTCGTGTGTGTGAGCCGGCTCCAACACACCACAGGCTGGAGCCCAGTGTAGACCAAGGTGTCAGATCAATAGCTCAGAGGGTGCTAGGAGTCAAGAGGCAAGGGATGGAGTAACATACATGTCTCCTCCAATCCCATTTGTGCCTATGGCAGACTTTACTAATCAATTGGATTGATTAGGATCAGTGTATTACATGCAGCCATCCCACCCTGGCATCCAATCCCATCAGATCTCAGAAGCTAAGCAGGGTCGGCCTGGTTAGTCCTTGGATAGGGAATACAGGGTGCTGCAGCTAGGAAGAAGGACCCAGCAGCCCATTTCCCAAACAATCGGCCATCAAAAACCCTATGAATAGCAGAGAAGCACTGACATAGTGCTGGGCATGGCACAGGATAGAGTAGGGTTGTTATTAATTGGACCTGCCTTGATGGCATCTAACAACAACAACAACAACAACAATGCTGTAACATTGCTAACTCCTTTTCACTGCTGAGCCAATCCTCTCAAAATCCCACAGATGGGGAAACTAAGGCCCAGAGAGGGGTGGAGATTCTCCTGAGGTTGGAAGCCCAGGGCCTGCCTCCCAAGCCAGCACCCTCCTGTTCTCCCACACTGTCATCTCCCTTTTTGAGAACAGCAACAAGGGAAACACACGCTGCTCAAAAGGGTTTGGCTGGGCTGGCAGGTTTTTTCCCTGTAGCTCCTGCCTTGAAGACAGCGTGAGTCCTGCCTAGATCACTCGTTCTCATTATAAAGGCCTGTCTGAAGCAAATTGCCATTTCTGCTCTGTGCCCTTCCTGGAGGGGTGTGTGTGTGTGTGTGTGTGTGTGTGTGTGTGTGTGTGTGTGTGTCTGGGTATAAAGACTCACACAGTTCTGCATGCACAAACAGACATGATTTTATTTCCTATCATCTGATGGCAAACTCGGGACCTCTGTAGACAGCAGTGACTCCCCCCAGAGAGCCACCCATGTGGATCCCAGATTTACAGGCAGAGCCAGGCACTGCACTGTGATTTATCCTGAGATGGGTTCTGGATCAATTGCTTAGGGCTGCGAAGCATCAGCCTGCTCTCTTTTCCACCCCCTACTTCTGCTCCTTCCTTTTGCAGTATTGGGAGTTGAACTCAGGGCCTCACCCATGCTAGGTAAGTGCTCCACCACTGAGCTGCACCCCATACCCCTCTTTCATTTTTTATTTTGAGAGTAGATCTTGCAAAGTTACACAGTCTGCCTCTGGCCTTGAACTTGTGATCCTCCTGCCTCAGCATCTCAAGTTACTGGGATTACAGGAGTGTGCCATAGTGCCTGTCTGCTCCTGTCTTCTTTTCTTTCACTTGGCCACAGCCAGACATGGAAATGCTCTCTGATCTCTGAGCCTGCCCTCTCCTCACATATCCCTCTAACTCTGTGCCTTCACCCTGGGTTGCTTGGCTTGTAGTCAGACCTCAGAGATATTGAAGATTATCTTTCAGACCCTCTTAATAAAGTAAATGTCACAATAAAGCAATTCACATGAATTTTTTGGTTTGCCAGTCCATATGAAAGCTATATTTACACTATACTGTCGTCTACTGTTGTTGTTGTTAGGTGCAGTCAAGTCGGTATCTGACTCATAGTAACCCTATATACAACAGACAAAACACTATTGTCATGCTTCTCTGCTATTGATAGGGTTTTCATGGCTGATTGTTTTTTGGGAGTGGGTTGTCAGGTCTTTCTCCCAAGCCTACAGCACCTGGTGTTCCCAGGCAGTTTCCCATCCAAGTACTTATCAGGTCTAACCTTGCTTAGCTTCCAAGATATGATGGGATTGGATGCCATAGTGGTACAGCTATGCTGTAATAGCATTATGTTTAAAAACTGTATACACCTTAATTAAAAAATACTTTATTGCTAAAAAATGCTAGTGGTCATCTGAGCTGTTGGAGAAATGGCACTGATAGACTTCTTTCATGCCAGTTGCCACAACGTTCAATTTTTTAAAAAAGCAATATTTGCAAAGTGCAATAAAACAGGAGTGCCTGCATTTGCTCTCATGTCTGTCTCCTTGGACCGGAAGCTCCTTGGGGGCAGGGCTGGGGCTTATTGTAGCCCAGTTGGCCTCCATTGCTGTGCATTGGCCCCAGCACCCATTCTGCACTCCCCTTTTCTGCCTCTCTGCCTCTCTCCAGAATCATCATCTTCTTGCTGTGATAGGCAAGACAGGACGTCAGATCCTAGCAGAGGCCTGGGACTGTGTCCCCCTTGCATTGCTCCCTGAGTGTATGTAAGTTAAGGGGTTAGTTTCAAGCTACAGAACCTGATATTAGCTGGTGAAGGGAGTAAGATGGTTGGTTGAAAGGGTAGTGGGTGCCCCCTCTTCACAGCCGAGGGACACCTGAATGACCAGGTGCAGGCAGTAGGCAGGGGCCCAGATGGCAGCCAGGATAATAGCCACAATCATGCCACAAAGGCTGTCAGAGAGGGCCCTGCCAGGCCTGGGCACTGGACAGCTTTGTGGCTTCATGGTCCTTGGAAACAGGATATTCATGCAGCTGCTATAGCCACCACTGATGAGGAACCCCTACTGCCCTGCTTTTTTGCATGTGCTAAGCTCAGATCAAAATTCCTGGCACTTGCCTCTGACCAGCTGAGCCAGTTACCTGGGACACCATAGCTGCCAGGGGCCAGGTGTGGATGTGCCAGCGGGCAGCTGAGGCTGAGCTGCAGGTTGCTGGAAGAAAGTGGGTGACATGCCTTGCCATTGCCTACTGTGGGACAGGGAGTCCTGGTGGTTGCTCAGCGGTCTTTCATTTGGTAGAGGCTGTTTCTGGCGCTCATGTGCATAGGCCAGATCACCCCCATGTGGAGAGAACAAAGGTGTCTCTGGGAACATTGGACGTGGGCTGAGGTGATATGGGGACCTGCCAAGGGGTCTGTTACATCTCCCCAAGATTTCCCCAAGCATGTGAGGGGCTCCAGGGAGGGAATGCATGGGTTATCCAGGAGGGAGCGAGAATGGATGTCCAGACTCTTGTCCCCCTAACACCAGGCCACCCAACTCCCCAGGCTGGCTTCTTTGCAAGTATCTACCTGTTGTGGTTGGAGGACCTTGGGTGGGTGGGCTTATCTGGAAATGGGAAGTGGGACTTGGGCTGGATTGTCACTGTGCAGGGGTTACAGACCTTCAGAGACTTAGGTAGAGGGGCTTTAGAGAACACCTGGCTTTACCTTAATTATGCAGCTGGGGAGGCAGAATCTCCTTCTCAGCATCCTTGACCCCCACCCCTGGCTCTTCCCAGGTACTTCTGGAAGAGATTTGATGACGTGGCCATGACACACCTGTTTGCAAGTAGAAACATTTGTTATGACGCTCTCTGGCCAGCAGCCCTACCAGGAAATGGGCAGGTCTAGTTGTGGGGGTCATGAACCCCAGGGCTGGTTAGGGGTGGGTTAGGGCTCCATCATGCAGCTCCATGCTACGGGGAGCCTGAGTGCCAGCAGCTGGGCACCCACCACTGGGGAGAGGCAGGGCTATGAGTGAGGCAGGATGTTGTCAACTTCAGCTCCCTGTGAGATGGCCTGGGGAGCCCACGGGCCCTAAGCCCATGCATGTGGGACAGAGAAAGCTGAAAACCCACTAAGAGCTCAGCCTAGAAGGTTCTATGGAGACTGGGACAGGGCCGGGTGTCCTGACACAGGGAACTGAGACCTTAAGGTGGAGCCAGAGGCAGGGGAGGGGGCAGGGTGGGGCAATGGGGTGTAGGCAGAATTCTGACTGTTAAAGCCAAGTGTGATTGTAGGGACATAAGATTAGAAGAATGGGCTGTGCTTAGTGTCACCGTCACAGCACTGCCCTTCCTAACTGCTGACACAGCTCTGCCTTGGAACCTCCTTTGTCCTCTCTCTGGCCTGAGGATGTGTCTGCAACCCAATTGGTTCCCAAGCTGCAGAAATCATGTCTCTGGGCACAGTGAGGCCACTGCTGTCCCTGTCAGCAAAAGCAGACCCTACAGCTGTCCTTCTTCATGGGGATAGGTGGAGCAGCACCCTGCCTGTGGGAAGAAACTGGGCATTTATTGAGTACAGCTATATACTTTGTATACTCTGCCAGGGTATTAATACCTTATTTCATTTCATCCTCACAATAGTGGAAGATAGGATGCCATATTGTTATTTCAAAGGTGAAGAAACCAAAGAGAAGAAGGACTTTCCCACAGGAAACCAGCCATTAAAGGGCAGGGCTGGAGACCCCCATGGGGGTCACTGTGTGTCTCTGGTGCCTTTCTGAGGGGACAGAATGATGGGAGATGAAAGGTGAGGCAGATCACGTTAGCACTCGTTTTCCTGGATCTTGGAGAGTGCTTGTGAGTTCATAGGATGGACAAGGAGTAAGGGTGGTGGGGGTATCGGGGGAGTGCATAATTCCCATTTCCAAGCAAGAGTTCTTAGCAGCCAGGCAAGCACTTTCCCTCCCCTCGGGGCTGCCAACCCTGCTGAGACCTCCTGCCCCTCTACTCCAGAACTCAAGTGACCTTAGGAGCTTATTTATGTCCTCATTTCACAGATAGCAAAACTGAGGCTGGAATAGAGAATTCCCTCAGATTCTTCTAAAGAGTAGCTAAGCCCAAGATGGTGGCACTTCCCTGAGCAGCCATTACAAGCTGGAAGTTCTGGGGTTGGGCAGGGCTCAGCTGCCAGCTGGCAGGTGCTTACATGGTAAGCTCTTGAGGGTGTATGTCTGCCTGTGCCTTGCAGAACCAGTGGAAACCTGTGCCTGGTGTTGTGCACAGGGTTGGCCCTTTGTAAGGCAACATGAAGTGGTCTGGAGTCCCTGAGCCTGCACATGGCAAAGTGGCAAGTCCAAGACTTCTGGACTCTTCTGTGGCCTCCCTCTTGAGTGAACAAGAAACACACTTGCTGTGAGGCCTCCATGGCGTAGGAGAGCAGTTTGACCATGTTGTTGTTAGGTGCTGTCGAGTTGGGCCCCATAGTGACTCATCGAGTTTTTGATGGCTGATTATTTTCAGAGTGAGCTGCCAGGGCATTCTCCCATTTTTGGGTTGCTGGGGATTTGCATCTCTGGGCCTTAATATTTTCAATTGTACAGTGATGATGACCTCATTGGATGGTTGTGAAGATTAAGAGGAATCAGGCATGAGATAGGCTCAGCCCAGTGGCTGGCACAGAGTGGACCTCAACAGGTGTTTGATAGTATGGTTGTTGTTGTTGTTGTTAGGTGCTGTCAAATCGATATCTAACTCATAGCAACGCTATTACAACAGGTGAAACACTATTAGTGCTTCTCTGCCATTCATTGGGTTTTCAATGGCTGATTGTTTTTTGGGAGTGGGTTGCCAGGTCCTTTTCCCAAGCCTGGTGTTCCCAGGTGGTCTCCCAAGCAAGTACTGACCAGTCCCGACCCTGCTTAGCTTCCTAGATCTGATGGGATTGGATGCCACAATGGTATGGCTGTGCGCGATAGTATGGTAATGACTTCCTAATTGGTGAGCTAGTGCCCACCTGGCGAAGCTGGCCCAAGGATTACCTGAGACGATCTAAGTGCTGAGCACAGGTTTTGGCTCAAAGTAATGCTGGCCTAATAGTGACAGCAGTATTTTGTCACTCACATTAGCATCACACAGGGATGATTTTGCCAGAGGAGCATGTGAGACATGAACTCTTAGATACATTTTTTTGATGCACATCAGAGACTTACACAGGCTTCTTTAATAATTTTTTTCTCATCTCAGTGAGGTGCAATAATTAAGGTATGCCTTGTTGCATGTCACACAAGCACTAAGTCAAAACAGCTTAAAAATGAGAAGGTTTATTTTCTATTATTATTATTATTATTATTATTATTATTATTATTATTTTGTGTGTGTGTGGTACTGGGGGTTGATCCCAGGGCCTCATGCTTGCATGCTTTGCAAGTGCTGGACCACTGAGCTGCACCCCTAGCCCTTTTTTTTTTCTTTACTTTCTGAGACAGGGTCTCATTAAGTTACACAGACTTCCTCTGGTCTCGAACTTGCGATCCTCCTGGCTCTGCCTCCCAAGCCGCTAGGATTACAGGTGTGCGCCACCACACCCAGCTTTATTATTATTTTTAAGAGTTTTTGAGACAGAGTCTCACTATATAGCCCAGGTTGGCCTTGAACTCAAAATCCTCTTGCCTCAGCTTCTGGAGTGCTGGGATTACAGCACCACCACACCTGGCTAAGAAGTTCATTTGTACATGTGACAAGAACAGTGAGGTGGTAGTTGAGTTCAGAGCCAAAGCCAGACTGCTTGAGGTAGAATGATTGCTAGCTGTATGACCTTGGGCCAGTAATTTAAACCTTTCTGGCCACCAACAACGATCTTCCTTATGGGGCTCTTGTGAAAATTAAATGAGTTAACAAAGGCAAAGTGCTAAGAATGGTGCCTGACACATGATAGATATTACATTAGCATTGACTTATTTATTCCAGAGCCTTGATGGTGCTGAGGATCTTTAATTTAGGGGCCCAGTGAGGTAAGCAAAACATTGCATTTTTTTTTCCATTTTCTGCTCTACCACTATTGAAGTCTTAACTTTATCCTTAGGCTTGTGCCCTTTTGATATGTGATGGCTGCTGCTGCACCAAGCATCACTCCTCATACAACACTTTTCAAAGCCAAAAGAGAGGAAAATTTTGTTTCTTTTTCCTTTTTTTTTAATTTTTTTTTTGTGGTGCTGGGGACTGAACCTAGGTCCTCTTGCATGCTAAGCACGTGCTTTACCACTGAGGGAAAATTTTCTTAAATTACTTTCTTGTAATTTCATTGACTAGAAATGGGTCAAATCCTTAAACTAACTACTTGGGGAAAGGAAAATGGAATTGCTGCAATTGGTGGAGCCTAACCTACCTTTATCCTCCCAAAGCCACTCTCCTGTGGATCAACTTGGCGTCCATCCTGAGACAGAAGAGGAGTACAATAATGTGTGACTTGAGGTGAGAGGTATGAGATCATAGCCATGTGGCAAAGGATCTGCCATCAGGCCAGGTGCAGCTTTGCAGGGGGTGAGATGAGGTTTCAGCTCATCTTAGATGTCTGGTTGGTGCTGGCCACTGACTCGTCTTTGGGCTGGCTCAGCTGGAGGCCTGGTGAAGAACAATCCCAGGGCAAAGCTGAGTCCTGGCCATGGCCAAGAACGATAACAGCAGCTTGCGTTTGTTGGGTAGTAAGCTCCATTTATTCAGTGTACCTCTTTCCTCTCCTGATCTAAGGGGCAGGAATAAATTTTACCTTTGCTCATGAGGAGGCTGAGGCAAGAGAGAGAAAGTAATGGGCACTAGCAGATCCACAGTGCCCACCCATCACCCTATGGGCTTTTGTGGAGGTCACCCACTGGTTTGGTGGACGGGGGCCATAAGTGCTACTGGCCTCTTGTGTCAAGCTGCCTGTGTGTACGGCATCCTAAGGCTGCTAGGAAGTCAGTGCCTACAGTGACACCCTTAAGAAGCAAGGGATAGGAGTTGATGGCTAAGTCCCCCCAACTTCATTTGTCCTCAGGGGACAATTCCTGGGTGTGTACTTCGATCTTGAGTGTGCATGGCAGTAACCTGCCCTCCAAGGTGTACTTGGGTGCCTCTGCTCTCTTTCTTTCCCATGTCCTCCTCTGGGTTTCCAGGATCACTCCTCCAAATCCTGGGCTCAATGGCTGCTTCTGATATAATCCAAACTAAGGCTCTCATCCAAGGGTGTAGGGTAATAAGAGAGGGTGCTGAGATACATACCAGGGGAGCCAGTTCTGAGCCTGAGCTAATGATCTCCTCGCCATCCTCCCTGTCACTAGAAGAATCAAGAACAAAATAGGAGCCCCCAAACTCCAACCCAAACCCCACCCATCTTTTGTCTGACCAGTGCCCATGGGGACAGCAGGCTGCCTGTAACGTAACCAAGCCCAGCATGTCCTGCAGCTGACAGCCTGCGGGGCCCTAACAGTCAGTAGCCTCGGCTGCAGGCTGCCTGATGGGCTGTGCCCAGTGACCCGCAAACTGAATCCGAGGAGCAACTTGGCCTTCTGCAGCCGGCTTCAAAGGAGCGATTACGGACCATCCAGGAAATAATACATTTCATGGAAAAGACCGTAATTATGGAGTATTGAGTAAATAATATGTGCTTTTAAAAACTCTGCAATTATGTATTTATCCTATCTGTAATTAGGGAATTTTAGAGGGTGCATTATAGGTAATTTAAAAATAAAATAATGATACCACTCAAAACAAACAGCCCCAAACAAAGACAATTCAGGCCACCCCAAACTCAGCTCAGTGACGATTTTAGGGGGAGCCCGTGTCTTGGGCTTTGAGGAAACCAAATGGCCAGAGTTCAACGTGGGTGAGTGAGGGCAGCTTGACTCCATCTTTGGCTTAATGTCTGAATGTTCACCAAGGCCAAAATTCTTTCCCTAACTGACCTTCCTCAACAGCCTCAATCTTCAGAGATCTGTAACACAACCAAGTGACTTCTGTGTGCTGACAGCTTTGCTCACCTCCATTATTCTAGAAACTTCTGACTTGGTAACCACTACTCACAGGTGGCAATTTAAACTGAAACGAATAAAAACTTATGATGTTTAAACATTTAGCTCCTCAGTGGCACCAGCCACACTCGGCACTCAGTGATCACACACTGCTGGAAGCTGTCAATTGGGCAGTACAGACACTGGGCATTTTCATCATAGCAGAATGTTCAATTGGAAGCATTGCCTTAGAATTTATTGCTTAGGTACGTAAGAGATTGTGTACATGGCATAGACCTGGTCTTGCAAATGAAATTTTTCCTTTGTCTGAAATTTCTTCCCTTGGCCCACCTGATGAAATGACCCCCAAATGTTGCTATTCTCCCTTCTTTTATATTTATTGTTTTAACCTCAGCTTCTCCAGATTGTCTCATTTTCATGGCTCCCCTACCACCATCCCAAATCAGAATCTAGAATAAAATGTATTGGTATAAAAGCCCCATAATATAGTTTGGGTCCATATGTTAAAGGCTTGGTGCCTAGTATGTTTATACTGGGAGGTGGTGGAACCTTTAAAAGGTGGGCCTAACGGGAGGTCTTTAGGTTATTGAGAGCCCAGCTTCAAAGGGAATCATGGACCTTGGCCCCTTTCACTTCCTCTCTTGCTTCCTGGATGATGAGGTGGGTGGTTTTTCTCTACCACACATTCCACATCATGATGTGGTGCCTCAACAGGGACCCAAAGCCAAGGGGCCAACTGATCATGGACTGGAAACTCCAAAACTGTGAGCCCCTAAACCTTTTCTCTTTATGAGTTAATTATCTCAAGTATTTCATTATAGTGGTGGAAAGTTGACCAACATACCCTAGTTTAAAACTTTTGTGAAAATGTTTTTCTTTTTATTATCTGCCTTTGTTCTACTGTTTGACAGCTACCTCTGTCTTACCCTTTTAGGCACATAAAGAACCACTCCAAATGCAGAGTCTCCTGGGAGGGGATGACCTGCGCCCCACACGTCTCCTGCTTGAGCCCTTTGTTAATGAGTCCTGGCCGCTGTCTGGCCCTCAGGGGTGGTGAATGTGGTTTTGAGGGCGAGGCCACTGGTCAGGGAGCAGGTGCTAGGGAAGAGGCTCATGTTTGGTGCCCCTCCTGGTGACAGGCCTGCAAGCCTAACCTGGGACCTATGAGTCAGGATGTCCCAGGCTGGAGGTGGAAGGTCATCGTGTCCTGAGGGTGGTGCGGGCTTGGTGCCTCCACATGGACAGCCTGGGGAGTCGGGGAGGTGTACACACAGGCAGCCATGCTGGGTGGCTGCCAGGGTGTTGCCAAGGTACTGTCCCGTGGATGGGCAGAGGTGCATACCTGAGAGCCATGGAAACAAGTCCCTGAAGCAGAATCTCCTTCTCCTGGTCTCTGTTTCTGCCACCCCCAGTGGAATTTCTAGAAAGTTACTATTGGTCTTGACCAGCTAAGGGAGGCCAATTACTGGTGTGTGGGTTGGAGCACTAAAGGGCTGTGGCATCTTGGGCAGGAAAAGGAATTGAGGTTAGATCCCTCCTTAATGAAGGCAAAGCTCGAGGTGACCGCGTGCCCACCTGTCAGGCCCGCCACCCTTCCCTACTGAGAAACTCTTCTTTTGTGGATGCTAAGGTTTACTTATTTTTCATTTCTTTTTTTAGGGGAGCAAGTTTACTTTACCTTGGCCCATGCATCTAATGTCTTTGTGGGAGGAACAGTGTCTTGTTTACTGAGGTCTACTATGTGCTAGGCCTTCTGGGCAGTGGGCTAGGGAGCCAGTGCTTGTGTGATGAGCAGAAGGACAGGCTGTGCCTAGGCTCTTCCTTGCTACCCAGCTGTGTGAGCTGCAGTTGCAAACTAGCTCTCTGTGATTTGAGCTGCTTTGCCATGAAATGACCCTTAAGTCCTTATTGTGAATGTCCGATGGATTAATGCATGTGAAAGGTCATTTCATTTTTACATTGAAAATCTTGGTTTAAATTTTTGGAGAGCTGATATGTTCACATGTTCAAAATAAAACCGAAGTAAAGGGAATACAAGTTGAAACTGCCCCTGCCCACCTCTGTCTCCATCTGTTCATTTATAGGCCCCTGGCTGGACACAGCATTTGATTTCTTACATTTCCAAGAGCTCCTTTTTTTGTGTGTGTGGTACTAGGGCGGGGTTGAACTCAGGGTTTCAAGCATGCTTTGCAAGTACTCTATGACTGAGCTGCACCCTCAGATCATTTTTACTTTGTATTTTGAGACAGGGTCTCACTAAGTTACTCAGGCTACCTCTGGCCTCAAACTTTTGATCCTCCTGCCTCCAACTCAGTGTGCCATGGCACAAGGGCTTCTTTTAAACATGTTAATATTAAAGTGAGCTGAGGTTTGGCTCAGTTGGTAGAGTGCTGCTCTGTATGCTCTGAGGCCTTGGGTCCAATCCCCAGCACCAAAAAAGTGGGAGAAGGACCTGACAATCTACTCTCAAAGCAATCTTGAAACAATCTGCCCTCAAAAACCGTACAAATAGCAGAGAAGCCCTGACATAGTGCTGGGCATGGTGCAATGTTGGGCGGTGTTCCATTCTGTTGTACATAGGATAGCTATGAGTTGGACCCAACTCGACGGCACTTAATAACAACAACAACATTAAAGCAAACACAAACATGTTCATTTAGCTCCTTTTTTGCACCAAGGGTAGCCCAGTGAACATACTGCTCTGGGCTTTGGGTTTTAAGCTGTGCAGGAGGCTCTGCACATGGGAGATATTTACTCCTTTTAATAAACCCACAAGGCCTTTGAGAGCAAGAACTCTGCACTCTTTGTCACTGTCCTCATGGCATGACTCCAGCTGGGCAGAGCACAGAACTCTGGAGTCCACAGAATCACAGTCTTACTGAATTTGGTAGCCTCTGTTTCCATATCTGTGAAATGGGATGACAGTAGTTCCTGTCTCAAAGGGTCATAGCTGCCAAAACTAAACAGAGTGCAGAGATGGATCCCTCTGTGCAGTGCCTGGCACACAGTAGGTCCCCTACATGTGGTAGAAAGAGGAGGTTGGTGTCTCCCTGTGGTGGGTGACACCTATGTGGTGACTTGGAAGATGTGGTGCCTCTGCTCTAGCTGTTGGGATGGGCAGGGTGGGGGACTTGTTCACCACGCAGCTGGGAGCTCATGCCTCCTGATCTGTGTCCCATCAGAGGCCAGGCATGATGTAGTTCTCGCCCCAGGAGCAGTGGTGATGGTTAGAAGGAACCTGTCAGGTCCGATCAGAATCCTGAGACAGTTGTCACAGCTGAGGCTCCGTGAAGGCAGCACATGCTGCTCATCAGCATGTCTGTCCCCCTTGCCCCCCCCGCGTCTACACAGTTAAGGAGGGTTAAGCACCTCCTTGTCACCACTGTCACTGGGCGTGCTTGCACAAGTATGCTGGAGTCCCTCAGAGCACACCAAAGCTGCCCTTAGAGCTGGAGAGGGAGGAGGGGCCCCCGAGGCCCAGTGCTTTTGTGTTGTGCTGGGTGCCTATGGAAAAAGGCTGTGGCCCAGACAGGATGTGCCCAGCGCTCCTCTAGCTCGTGGCCTCCACTGTGGCTCTGCTGTAGGCCTCAGTGCCATCTCACTCCCAGACCTGCCCTTCCTACCTGTCCTCCTCACTGTCTCCAACATCGCAGACTCACACATCAGTATCAATTGTCTTTCCTGGGCTGACCGAGTGCACAGCTGGCCACACTTGAAGGGTCAAGTCCTCCCATCTGAGCCCGGCATTCAAGGCCTCCTGATACACAGGCTGCAGCCCCTGGCCTGGTTCCCCTCTGCTGTGTTCAGACTCTGCCCCAGAGTCCCTGCTTTTGAAGGACTGGGAGCCAGAAAGAGATGACCTGCAAACTTTCTTCCTACTTAGGCAGATCTTGCCCATCTTTACCCAGCAGGACTGGTCTTGCCCTCTTCAGCTGGGCTTCTGACCTCCACTTCCTCCTATGAGCTCCTCCCCTTGGCTGGACATGGGGCACCTGGCCATCAGCTATGGATTATTTCCATAGATGTCACTTTCTTCCACGGGAAAGTATGATAAAGCAGTTAAGAATCCTGCCTTCAGAGTCACCCTGTTTGAGTTCAGATTCTGGCTAGGTGTCCTTTGCCTAGACCCTACACCTCTCTGAGCCTCAGTTTCCTCATCTGTAAACAGGAGGAATTGTACCTGGCTCATGTGTGCTGATTGAATGAGCAGATTCAGGTAGGTTGCCTAGCACCACACCTGGCACAGAATAAACAGTTGGCATACATTAGCTGTTAGCATTGTACCACTGATCTTTGATTTCTACAACAGGAAGGAGCGATTTGGACATCATCCCCCATCCTAACCCTGTAGAAGAGGCTGCTGGGTTGGGGCGGAGGAGGGGTAGGTGCAATTTATTCTGGGATTTCAGGAAAGATCTGATGTGTTCATTCTCCTCCCTGCAGGGCTCTGTCTTTCTCATCCCAGCCCAACCATCTACTCCCTCCCATCTCTTCCCAAAGGGATTCCCAGACTCCCTGAACCCTGATCAACATAAACCTTGGGCCCTTCAGGCAGGTGTCAGCCATAGGAGTGGTGGGTTTACAAGGTAAGGACGTATAAGATGTGACAGGCCCAGAATTAGCAATGCAATTCCTCTGTCATTTTTATCATTGGCCCCTGCAGGGAGGAGCTGATTAAATGGATATTCAACTCTTTGCATTAATGTGCATCCAGCTTCAATTTGCATTTCATTAACCGCACAAAAAGCATAATTTTATTATTTGCCGTTGGAAAGCAGATCTCTGCTAACAAGCCGCTACACGCTGTTACCGAAATACGGTGTGACTGACTCACGCTGCTGTCGGCTTGCTCAGTGTCCTCTTTCCCTCCACAGATGTCTGGCTGTCTGTGCAGAGGTGGGACGTGGTAGGTGGGGCCTCCTCATGGCAGGCTGTGTTCTTCTAGCCTGGTCCTTCACTGGGTTCTGTTTTTCCCATGTGCCTAGGGAGCAGCGTTGATGGCTACTGTCTTCCAGGAGAGACACTGTTATTACCAATGACAGCAGCGTCACCAGGGCCAGACAGCATTTCCACTGTCATAACACCCCTTCCTCCAGCCCACCACCACCATCATCACCACCATTATCTCCATCACTATCATCCTCCCATCTTCACCCTCGTCTCCACCACTACCACCAATTGTACTTCTACCATCTCCCCCCACCTCACCACTACATCACCACCATGGCCACCTCCACTCCCACCATCACCGCTCCCATCTCCACCCCTGCCAGCACCTCCACCATCCGCATCTCTACCACTTTCTCCATGTTGATACCACCCTGGCCATGACCATTATCATACAGTGTCATCTCCATCACTATCTCCACCAACACTGCCACCCCGTAACCATCTCCACCACCATCAGGACCACCATTATCATCAGTTCCATCACCACTGCTATCATAACCTCTGCCATTGTTACCTCCATCTCCACCGTGCCAGTACTACTGTGGCCACAACTGTTATTACTTCTGTTATCACCATCATCATCTCCATTGCTCTCTCCACCACCACCACCATCATGGCTCCTATTACCACGGCCACCATCACTTCTACCACCATCCCCACATCCACCACTACCAACACTACTAAACCCACACCAGCACCACGCCGGTCACCATCCACACGCCACCCTCACCACCACCGCCCTCCCAGGCTTTTACCCCATGACTACTATGATCACCATCAAAATTAGCACCACCATCATCATCGCTACCACCACCACGACCACCCCCATCTCCACCACTGACACCTTTGTCTCCTTTTCTGTCACTTCCGTGTGTGTTGATCATCACGACATCCATGTTGTTAGTGTGCATTTTGTTTTTACGTTTGGATGCACCAGCCCTGGAAAGTTCCATGGCGGTCAGAGTCTATGGTTGGAGGACCTAGGGTAAGGTTGATGGGATAAGCAGAGTAAATGGAGCCCCTGAAGAAGGCAGGGCCAGGTGACCAGTGCCAGAGCAACTGGAGAGTGTGGCCGAGAGTCAGGTGGGGTGAGATCATCACGGTGAGAGTGTGATTTCGGAGGCACATGGAACTGAGATTTTTGCTGTGGGGCCCTGCATGAGTCACTTTTCTGAGACTTAGTTTCTCATCTGTCAAGTGGGACTCATAAACTCCTTCGCTGAATGGAATACTAATGGTGCTACTGCTATTAGCAGGACTAACAATGCCCCTTTTACTGAGTTGAACATTAACTAAATGGCAACACGTGTATTGAGGATTTGCATAGTGGACACATCAGCTCTCTGCCCAGATCCCCTTGGGTCTCCTTTATGTGTCTTGGGTGTCTGCCTCCAGCTTCTGAATGCTTCTCTTCTTGCAGCTTGCAGAGCAGGCTTCTTCTGAAGACTACCTCCAGCTCAGAGCTGCTGACAGCTGCAAGTGGCCGTAGGATGGCTGCAGCCAATGACCAGTGGAGGCAGGAGTAGGAATGCCCAGGTCCTTTGCTTGAAGGTAAGGTGAACTCAGTGGCATGACTCTCACATTAAAGCTCTCTGTAGGATCAGGTGCTGGCTGCGACTTTGCCTGAACTCTGTTATGGCTTGGCTTCTTCCCTGCCCTTGCTGGCTTCCCCTACTTCCCTTACTGGGGTCTCAGGGAGTGATTTAGTAATATATTGCTTGTACATGAATCTTCCTTGCAGGATCTGCCTATGACATGGCACCTAGCAGGATTTCGACATGTGATGTTGTTGTTGTTGTTAGGTGCCGTCAAGTCGGTATCCGACTCATAGCGACCCTCTGTACAACAGGGGAAACACTATTGTCAGTGCTTCTCTGCTGTTCATAGGGTTTTCAATGGCAGATTGATTTTTGGGAGGGGGTTGCCAGGTCCTTCTCTCAAGCCTACAGCTTCTGGTGTTCCCAGGTGGTCTCCCATCCAGGTACTAACCAGGCCCGACCCTGCTTAGCTTCCGAGATCTGACGGGATCGAATGCCACAGGGCTACCGCTGCAGGCTCAACATGTGATAGTCTCTTCTTTTTGTTGCATTTGTCCAGTACAGTAGCTAATCGAGGCCTTTCACACATACCACTCATTAGATGTGCAAGCTGACTTTGGCAGTTTTTTTAGAGAGGGAATTATTGTCCCCACTTTGCAGGTGTAAAACTGAGACCCATGCAAGATCATGGATCAAGTAGGTGGAAAAGGTGGGCTGTGAACCGCTAGTTATTTTTCATTTTCAATTTGACTGGATTTAGATTTGCCCAGGATATTGAGGTTCACCTCTGGGGTGGGAAGACCTCCCTGGAATGGGGGTGGCACCATCGCATGGGATGAGGGCCCAGACAGAATAAGAGGGGAGGATGGGGAGAGCCAGCAGAGTGCTGGCGTCTTCCTTTCTCTGCTTCCTGGCCGCCATGCTGTGAACTGAGCAGCTCTGCCACGCCCTCCTTACCTGGATAAACGGAATCCTCTGAAACCATGAGCAAAACAAGAGCTTTCTTCCCTCCACGTTCTTTATGTCAAGCATACTGTCATAGTGATGAGAAAAGTAATGAATACAAACATATCTTCCTAATTGTTGCTCAGCCCTCTTCCTGCTATCCCAACCTGCAGAACTCTTGGAGCTCAGAGCTGGCTCAGGCTTGGGCCAGCATCTGTCGGCAGTGATTGTGGATCAGTTGCTAGGTGCAAAGCCCAGGCTCTGACCTTCTTTGTCTCTCACCTGAAGCACAACAGTAACCACTGTGGACAAAGCAGAAGCTCGGCTGGTTTAAAAGGAAAAACACAGTGAAAGAAACCCTACTTCCCTGCATAAAAGGCTATGTGAGCTTGGGCAAATTGTTTAACTTCTCTGAGCCCTAGTTTCATCATTTAGTTCTCCTAATCACTTGATGAGTCAAACACAACTCCACTGCACCTAACAACAACAACAGCAGCAACAACAACAACAATCAATTGGTGAGGCAGGGGCTGTTATCATCCCAATTTACAGATGGCTGAAAGTGGTAATAGCTCTTCCAGGAAAGGAAAGATAGACCAGAGCCACCTTCTATCAGCTCACAAATCTTCTGAGCTGCCTTTCTGATAAGGTATTTCTTGTCACTTCTCCCAGCCAAAGACCTTGCCTTCTTGCAAAGAGGCCCCTTCTGGCTCAGAGCCACATTTTCCCTGCAGAACCTACTGACTTCTGCTCTCTGGGTCTTGTGAGTTCTTGGTACTTCCCAGGTTGGCCATGCCTGTTAGGGATTTGAAGACAGCTTCCTGTGCACTCAAACCTGTTCCTTACTAGTCTGGTCCCAACCCAGAGGGGACAGGGAGCCCCTGGCACATCCCCATCACCCCATTTTTGTCCCTGGGATGTGCTCCCAGCCCTCCATCAAGGAGCTCCCTGTGGCTTATTGGGACTCTATGTGCCTGGCCCACCAGAGACATACTCCATGAGGGTGGTGACCTCAGATTTACTCTCTTTAAATCCCCTTGGCCCAGCCCTGGGGCTGCCAGAGGGGGTCCTGCAAAGCAGCCTCAGGATCCAGAAAGACTTAATTCAGATCCCAGATCTACTGCCTGGTAGCTGCAGGGTTATAGGCTTCATTAAGCCTCAGTTCCTTCATCTGTGAAATGGGTCTAATAGTATCCCTTACCTTATGGGAGTGTTATATTTGGGGGATCAAAGGGCCTCATGAATGAGAAATGTTGACTCCTGTACCTGGCCTGCACTGAGAAGTGCCTGGACAAGGGGAATTTGGCACCTACTCTCTGCTGAATGTGGTTGACCAGAGCTGGATGTGGTTCTCTAGGGAGTGCTCTGAGCAGCCTGGAGTGCTCCAAGACTCCCCTGCCTTGTCCTGGCTCCATTCTTATTGCACCAGGTAGGCTGCACATGGCTGTCTCTCAGCCTCGCTATGTGAGGAGGTCCTTGGGCAGCAGAATGCAGAGGACATGGAGCAGGCTCTAGCTGGTGCCCATCACAGTGGTTTGACTGTTACAAATCTCTAGACTTCAAGGCAAGTAAGCCCAGCAGCTTAGGCCAACCCCACTGTGGAGATCCTAAATTGGCACCCCATGGAGTGAGCTGTCTGCTTTTACAAAGGCAGTATTTCTGGTTTTCAAAGGAACTGAATAAATTAAAATGTACAAGACAAAAAGTGAGATTAAGGTGATCTGATAGGTTCTCCAGGCTATGGCATCCATTATACACTCTCTACTCCAAAGGCCCTATTGGTGAGATTTGGAATTTATAATCTGTCTGAAGCATTAATTACCAGGTGTCTTGCCTTTAGTCTCTTTTTAAATTTATTTTCTCTTTCCACCTTATTTGGGGCCAGGAGCTCCCAGTCCTCAATGGGAAGATGCCAGCTTGGGAGAAAAAGGAAAGGCATCTGGGTTTGGCTTTCCCTTCTGGTTCCTTTGGAATAGTAGGATGGCTGGGGTAGGAGGACTATAATACATATGTATTTAAAAACTTCACTATTTTCATTGCAAATTTTGTCAAAGTTATAGATGGTTATAATTTAAAGAGGTGAATAGTTTTACATGGTGTACTTTATTTGTCCTATTCTGCATGACTTTTTGTTTCCTCCAGTGCTAATAACTGCTAGGCAGGACCTCTTACAAAATGGCACCTTCCTATAAGGTGGTGCCTTCTTCTACCTACTATGCCCCTGTCTTCAAAAAGCCTGCAAAAAAGCCCACCAAAACCTGACTGGAATCTGCCCAGGGTTGCAAATGATGACTATTTCCTTTTCCCTCTTCCAGCCTATCAGAGCCCTCCACATACCCACTTCCTACCTATCCCAATGTGACATGTCAATCACTCCTTCCTCCTCCCACCTAGGGCCCATAATAGCCTCGCCCCTTCCTTTCCCAGCTGCTGCTTGCTCCTTTGCTAGACACAGTTCTGGCAGCTTCTCCCAATAAAGGTCTGTTTGAGTATACGTGTTTTCAGCTTCTTACCTGACAATAACTATCTTGTTCCTTTGGTTGCTTGTCCTTCTATGTACTTATCACTAATTCTACTCTTCAGTCTGCTGATTGTCTCTCGGCTGCATTGTCGTGAAGAGTCTACCTAGACCCTTCCAACACTGTACCTCAGAACTGGCCACATTGTATGCCTGGGTACCATTTCATTCTTGGATTCTCTGTATCACTCTTGTAGGGATGGCAAATGGCCCCTGCCTACTCTCTTGTGAGAGTTTCCTATATCTTCAGTTTCTTTCTGTTTTTGTTTACAGCTTCTTCTTCTTCTTCTTTTTTTACTTTGTGAGACAGGGTCTCACTAAGTTACACAGACTGCCTCTGGTCTCAAACTTGTGACCCTCCTGCCTCTGCCTCCCCAGCTGCTGAGATTACAGGCATGTGCTATACAACTTTGTTCTGATCAAGCATGCCCTCCAATAGCTTCTCAGAAAGGATGCATAGGATGCCTTTCTGAAGACCACACTCAATTATTTTTAGTTAGATATGGAATTCAGGGTTGGATTTTTTTTCTTTTAAAAAGGTGAAGGCTTTTCACCATTACATTTTGTTTTCCAATGCTGTAAAGAAGTCAATGCCATTCTGCTTCCCGATTCTTTGTATCTTACCTTTGTATCTTGTTCTTCTTGTTGCCAGAGATCTGAATATATTGACATTGCTGTGTTTGTGGTGAAGACATATTTTGTTTGTGGTGTTGAACACCTGGTTGGAACTTTTAGTCTAGAAACCCATGCTCTCCAGTTTTGGGAAGTTTTCCTAAATTATATCTTGGAAGACTTCCCTCTATTTCTTTCATTCTATACGTTTGATAACTTCTATAATTCATGTATTAGATTTCTAAATTGATCTTCTAACTTTATCTTTTAAAAATTATTTTCCTGTGTATTTTTGATCTCTTTTTTCCTTCAACTTTATTTTCTAATCCTTTTATTGAATTTTATCACTTCCTTCTCTTAAATATTTAAGTTTCAGATCATGTTCTATAGAACTCCAGAGTGATTCTGCTAAAACACGGACTATAGTTTGGAGACTTTTGTGACTTTCCATCACCTATAGGAAGAGTCCCTGATTTTTGGAGTGACCTGGGGGCCTCAGCTTATTTCTCCAGTTTCATCACATTAAGTCACCCCCTGTGACTAAGCCTGCAGCTGCTCCAGAACTCACTACTCTGGATACAGTGTGACCTGTTGCCTTCATGTTTTTGCTCAGACTGGTGCTTCTTTCTAGAATCCTTTCACGGTGGCTGCTTTCATAGTTGACTTTGGCCCTGATTTCCCCATTGATTTGCAAAGGGAGGGAAGAAGCTATGTATTTAAGCACCTGCCAAGCTCCAGGCTGTGGCAAGTAGGTATTTAATCACCACTCTTTGTAATTGATGGATACACTGTGTTTGTTGAGTATATTCACTTGTGAGCCTCTGGACCAGTCCCCTGGCTGGTCTAGGCATGAATCCAACACAATCTCTGTGCTCAGGTGATTGCATGAGACAGGGCTGAGGGTCTACCAGGTGTATTCACGTGTATAGAAAAACACACATGTATACTTGTGCAAAGTAAACACACAGTTGATTGTGACTAGTACATTGAGAGAGGGACACATAACATGTGAGAATTAAAAATAAAGCTCCTGCATAATTTGGTTTAACTGCATATCTAAGCCTTTGTGAGGATACTGGGCACTATCTCTTTGGACCAGCAGATGGGCCTCAGGTGTCTCTAAGTCTCTGCCTCCCAAAGTTGCGTCTCCCTTTTGTACCTGCTGCTATCTCTCCAGGCTGTGCTTTTCTTAAGGATGGGTGAAACTGGTTTCCAGTCTCTTCAGCACTATAGCAGGCTGAAGTTTCCAGATATCCTCCTTCCGGAAATAGGAGCAAATGGTAAGAGCAGAACTCAGGCTAACCTGGAGCTCTGTGGGGTCCTCCCTCCATCCAAAGGGAGGCTTATTTAATAGTAGCTACCATTTACCAGGCACTTCCTACCTGCCAGGCATAATGTGCTGCTCTCTGAGTATGCAAACTCATTCAAACCTCACAACAGATGGGAGGGGTAAGTATTGCTGCCATCATTTTGTACAGTAGGCAGCTGAAGCTCAGAGAAGTTATGTAATTAACTCAAAGTTATAGCATCTGAAAAGACAGAGTAAGTCAGGCTTCAGATTCAGGTCTGGTGATTCCAGTTTTCCACAGAGAAGGAAGAAAAACAAGAACGATGGGGCCACAGTGGTTCTCATTTGCAGTCCCTGTTGACAGGCTCCTGGAGGGAGGCAGCTCAGGGGAACCAGGAAGAGAGGCATGTTGCCGGATTCCCCACTGTGTTCATCATTGGGCCAAGGCCAGATAGAGATGTGACCCTAGGAAATGACTGGCCATTCCCAATGCACAGCTTTTGCAGCATGTTGGGGTGGGGGCATTGGTGAGTAGCTGGGATGTGGTCAGAGGGGTCACCTGGCTTTGTGGCTGCCATCCTCAGGCAGGTGAAGGTGGTGGGGCCCCTTGCCTCTTCCACCCCAGAGGAGGCAGAGGCCCCAGGAGAAGGGCTGACTTGCCCAAAGCCACATGGTAAGTGGGGACGGAGACAGGCCAGCCGCCCAGCTCTCCTGTTGCCCACCCCAGGGCTCTTCTGGCTCCAGAGGGAAAAGGACTCCATCAAGAACAGCCAGGGTGGCCCAGAGAGTGCAAGGAGTAGAGAAAAGGGGCATGAGATCAGGAGGTTGTTCCCAAGTGTCACTTGAGTTTTCAGGAAAGCTGTGCCATCTGGTTACTTCCAGTGCCTGATAGCAGCCCCAACAGCTTAGGAAGATGTGCCTTGAGAGGGCTTCCATGGTAGAGATAGTGCTCATTTGGAACCTTCTAGATGGTCCTAGCCTTGACCCATAAACACCCATGAGGGGGCAGGGAATGGACCCAGCATTATGGAAAACAATTTGGCCTTATCCAAGAAAGTCTAAAGTGCTCACACCAGGTGACCCAGCAAGTCCCTTCCTCCAAGTAGCACCTAGAAAATCTCCTGGCCATGTATTGCAGGGACCTGGAGGAGAATGTCTATGCAGCATTCCCGCTACAAAGAAAACGTGAGGACTCAATCCAAGTGCCCACCACAGCAGATTGGATGGTATGTCACACCATGGAGAAGGAGAGGACCACAGATACAATGGGAACATCTTGGCAACATAATGTTCAGGGGAAAGGGCAAGTCTTAAAATACACAGGGTATGGTCTTATTTATGGGAAATTAAAAGGTGTGCACCAACTACCGTTTAGGGATACACATGTCATTGTTGTTGTTAGGTGCTGTTGAGTCGTGGCCGACTAATAGTGACCCTTATGGGGTTTTCAATGCCAGATTGTTTCGGGATTGCCTCAGGAGTGGATTGCCACATCCTTCTCCCATTTTTGTGGTGCTGGGAATCGAACTCAGGACCTCAGAGACTACAGATCGGCACTTTACTAACTGAGCTAAATCCCAGCCCCAGGGATACACATGTTCTTGTTAGGTGCCATCAAGTCGGTATCTGACTCATAGTGACCCTCATAGGGTTTTCAATGGCAGACTGTTTCGGGATTGCCTTGGGAGTGGATGGCCAGGTCCTTCTCATTTTTGCGGTGCTGGGAATTGAACTTGGGACCTCAGAGACTGCAGCGCAGCGCTCTACCAACTGAGCTAAATCCCAGCCCGTAGGGATACACATAGATATAGTTAAATTGTAAAGAATGGCAAAAGAATGAGAAGAACAAACTTCAGGATGGTGGTGTTTGTGGATGCTGCTATGGGGAGGAGAGGAGCTGGGAATGCAGGTCATACAGGAGCCTAGAATAATGGTCAAGTTCAAGTTATTCAGCTGGGTGATGGGTGTATGGGTGGGTTATGAGTGTTCTTATTTTAACCTTACAAATATTTTTATATTTGTTATTTTTGCCTCTCAACAGATAGATAACAGATTTAAAAGGGATAATTTTATAAAATACAGATAATAAACACAAAAAATTCAAGTCACTTATTATTTCATCCCTAGAAGATAAACACAGCTTATCTTTTGGTGTAGATCATTCTGGGTTTTGTTCATGTGTTTGTCTGTGTCTGTCTCCACCTGTATGTGTGTCCAGGCTCAGACACAGCTGGGACTGGAAGGTTCTTCTAGGGGAGGAGACCTGTTCATTTAGCTCATTCTCTTTCTCTCCTGCCAGAAGATGTCTATATAGGGGAAATTTCCTTTTTTGTGGCCCACATAGAGGGAAAAGATTTTAGAGATTTTTTTCTTAGGCAGGTGGGTGGGACAAGAGAGGAGACACATCTGTCTGGCCTAGAAGTTGGATTTTGGGCTGGAACGAGAAGAGATGGGGCAGAGAGTGACTGAATAGAGTTAATGAAAGAATTGGGAGACACTGAACTTCAGGAGCCCACGTTGGGGTCCAGCTACAACCCAGGGTCAATTCAGTGCTAGATCTGAGTGACGGTGTGCTGTGAGTGTCAGGAAGGAGAGCTCAAACGAGGCAGGCCCAACCAAACTAGGACAACTCTATCTACATGGTGCCTTCCTGAAAACTTCATGGTCCCCGTAGAGGTGGCCAGGCTTGCTCTGAGGATGCATGACACTTGTAGCATCTTCTAGCAATGACTAGCAGAGATTTTTGGAGGGAAGGGATAACACTTCACAATTAGACAGGTAGGAGCTTGTTCACGCTAATGTAACTACGTTTATACACACAGCTGTCATTAAATAATACTTGATTAAATGATTTTTAATGGTTGCCATAGTATTCTATTGTTTGGATATATTGGGGTTGATTTATCTGATGCCTTATTGTTGGGAAATTAAGTTGTTTCTCTCTACAAGCAATTGCTACAATAAATATTTGTGAACATTCGTGACTATTTCCTAAGGAGACATTCTGGAAATAGACTTGCTGGGGCAGTGGGTTTGCAAAATGTTAAGGCTTTTGACGTGAATTACTAAACTGTCATCCAGAATGAACATGTGAATTTACCCTCCCACCAGCAATCAATAAAAGTCCCTATTTTCTCACACTTGCCAAGATGAGATATTATTATTTAAAGATATATTTTGCACATTAAAGGGCCCACCGTTATAGGGTCTTGTTTTCATTTGCATTTCTTTGGTTTTGTGAAAAGGTAAACTTTTATATGTTTATTGGACACTTAATTTTGGGAGCATTATCTGTTGACCTGTCCGGACATTTTTTTCTATGTGCATAATCTTATTTTTTTGACACAAAACATTTTGTATATGTTGAGGAGGCAACTCCTCCTTTATCGTATGTTTTTCACTTTTTTTCAGTTTGTCTTTTACATTTTGATGTGGTTTTTGTTCCTTTTACTTTTATTTTGAAATGTTGCAAATAAAGCATAAAAACATTAAAATTTTTTTTTTCTTCCCCAGGACCACTTGAGTGTAATTTGCTGCCTTGCTGCCCTATTGTCCTGGATACTGTAGTGTGTGTTTCCTATAAGGACATTCTTCCTCCTAACCACAGTGCCACCAGCAAACCCAGGAAGGTAACCACACAGACAGGTAACAGCTGTTCCTCAGATACCATTCGACCTTTGCCAATGACTAGTCTCAATAATGTCCTCTGTTGCAAGGAGACCCAGTTCAAAATCACATGCTGCATTCAGTTGCCATGTCTCTTTGTTCTCCTCCATCTGAGGTGCTTTCTCATTCTTTCTTTGACTTTCATGTCCTTGGCACTTTTTTTATTTTTTTATTTTGTTTTTGGGATACTGGGAGGTTGAACCCAGGACCTCATGCACACTTTGCCAGGGCTCCTACCACTGAGCTGTACCCCCAGCCCTGTTTTAACTTTTTTTTTAAATTTTGAGACAGGGTCTCACTAAGTTACACAGGGTGCCTCTGGCCTCGAACTTATGATCCTTCTGCCTCAGCCTCTCAAGTTGCTGAAATTACAGATGTGTGCCACTGCGCCTGGCTGACCTTGACACTTTTGAAGGACACAGGCCAATTATTTTGTTGAACATCCATCAGTGTGTTTTTCTTGTTTCTGATGACCTGGAAGATCAGAAGTGACATTGGCTTCTCTGTTGCATCCCATCAGATCACATGTAATTTTGATTTTTTTCATTATTGGCAGGCAAAGCTTTCAATGCTTGATAAAAGTAGGGTTTGCCAGGCTTAGCCACTATATGATTACATTTTCCCATTGCAATTAGTAAATATTTTATGGAAAACTTTGAGACTGTGTAAATATCTTGTTATTCTTCAAACTTTCAATTTATTCATTTGTATATTTTTGTATAAACTCATGGATTTTTATTTGATGCAATGGGGTATAATATGTTACTATTATTAATTTTTGTGCTTAATATTTCCTAGATTTGGCCCATAGGTGCTCTTTCAAGTGGGCTTCTGTGTCCTTTTGATCTTTTCTTCATCATTCATTGAGCACTTCCTTCATTTTTGGCAAACCAAGTCTCTCCTTTTCTGCTCTGGAAATGTTTATTTCCCTAAGAATCCCTGGTTCTTTTAGGTGGAGTATGATATTTAGAAGTCAAGATCTGGGTCCTATTTTTGCTCATTGCTACTGGGGTGTCATGGCTCCCAGAGTCTCTCAGTGGACAAATACATTTAAGCAAACGTTCACACATTTACATCTAGATTTTCTATACATATTATATGTTAAATCATACATATTTGATTAATTTTTAGCAATTGCCCTAGTGGAACAATTTTTAAAATATATATTTTGATTTTGCTTTTTATTGGTAATTTTTAATATACAATTTAATGGGTCTCATTATGACATCTCTACACATGCATTTCATTGTACATTGCTCATGGTCACTTCCCCCTTACCCTTTTATGTCCCCCTCCCCCATAAAATAATTTTCATGATTATAGTACACACACACACACACACACACACACACACACACACACACACACGCAATTAATATCCATGCAAGATGGGATAGGAGCCAGGATGGAGGTTTGGGAATTGTGGGATATCACAGTTCACATTAATGCCCCCAAGTCTGATCTTACCCTTCTTTGTTTGTTTTCTGTTTTCTCTAACAGAATACCTGAGACTAGATGATTTATAAAAAGCAGAGGTTTCTTTGAGCTCATGGTTCTGGAGGCAGGAAAGTCCAAGAACATGGTGTCAGCATATTTTGGCTTCTGGTGCAGGCCATGTGTTGCTTCAACTCATGCCAGAACATGAAAGGACAAGTGGAGATATGCAAAAGAGGCAAACATGAGGAGTGGACTTGCTTTACAATAACCAAGTGTGAGCTCTTGGGAGGCGGAGCCAGGAGGATTGCAAGTTCGAGACCAGAGGAAGTCTATGTAACTTAGCGAGACCCTGTCTCAGGAAGTAAGGAAAAAAAATAATAAAAGGGCTGGGGGTGCAGCTCAGTGATCCAGCACTTGCAAAGCATGCAGGTGTGAGGCCCCGGGATCAACCCCCAGTACCACAAAAAAACAAAAAACAAAAAACAAAAAACCCAAGTATGGTGGTAATTAATCCACTCCCATGAGAACTTCATTAATCCCTCTTAACTATCTAATCTCCCAAAGCTGCCACAATAGCAATAAAATTTCAACATTAGTTTTGGAGGGAACAAACCATATTCAAACATCACATGGCAGCTTTCTCCATTGCTGTGACTGTCCTTTGTGACACTGAGAAAATGGGTACTATTCCATCACCAAGAATACACTTAGTTATTTAATCAAATTCTTATAAGGACCAGTCTCCTATTGTCACCCTATCCCTGGAGATGTTCCCTTCCAGGTGTAGATGCCAATGTCATTCTGTCAGGCTCCAACATCCTGTGCTGAGCCACCTCCTTTCATGGGCACCTCCTGAAACCACTCGGGCTGTGATACCATGCTGGGCTGTCCCTCACATCTTGGATGCCTTCTTTAACCCTTGGGCTCTGACACTGTTATAGTTCGGATCTGACATATCTGCCAAATGCTCATGTATTGTAGGTTTGTTCCCCATCTGGTTGCTTTATTGGGAGATGGTAGAAGCTTTAGGAGGTTGGGCCAGTGGAAGGAAGTTAAGTCATTGGAATAAGTCCCCTTAAGAGAATATTGGGATGCTGGCCCCTTTATTTCTTGCTCTCTCTTTTCTCCTCCCCTCCTCCTCCTCCTCCTCTTCTTAACCTTCTTCCTCCTCCTCTTCCTCTTCCCTTCTCTTCTCTTTTCTCCTTTCCTTCTTCCTCCTCCTCCTCCTCCT